>ML787079.1:457447-503093 GCA_009831015.1 Picea engelmannii
GTATCTGTAACTTGGTTTAATCTCCTAGGAACATGAAAATATGTAATATAATCAAAGTTTTGTTCTAAGAGACATACCCTAAGGAATCGTCGGTGTAAAGTTGGATCATGAACCCGGTATACTCTGTTTAACTGAGACACAACCAGCTGAGTGTCGAGATAGACCTGGAGATGAGAGATACCAAATGAAAAAGCGTCATGAAGAAAATCAATAACTGCACTATACTCGGCGACATTGTTTGTGGTGTCACCTAAGAATATACCTCCAGAAGATAATAACTAGCCTTGAGGTGTAAAGATGACCCAAGCTGCGAAGGCAAGCCTCCGAGTGTGCCGACTAGCACCGTCTGCATACCCAACGAACACCTTGGAATCACTTGACATCTGCCATAGTGACGAAAGATAACATCAACGACACGTCCATAACACTAAAAGAAACTAGAAAGTAATAGTACAAAGACTATACATATGTTACAAAAAGTTACCCACAGTGACCTGCCTATGAGTAATATTTCTTGAGGTAGAGCCCATTTCTAGGCTCCGCCAAAGAATTCTCTTCAAAGTCAACTAGATGATAAGAACCCTTTTTTAAAACCTCTTTTATGATGAAAGGTCTGAACCACACGGGTTTGAATTTTCCTTCCCCCAGGGGGTCCTTATCTTGGTCATAGACCAGGACAAGGTCACCTTTAGAGAAACTCCGAGGAAAAATGGACCTATCATACTGACACTTGACCTTATGTTTGTGAGCCTCATTGTCCAGGGCCACATCACGATGCTTCTCATTGAGCTGCTCAAGGTATACTAACTGTTCTTCAAGTGGAGAAGTATCTGGCAATAATTGTACTGCCAACTTTAGAGACGGGATCTGACATTCGATAGGAAAGATTGCCTCCAACCCATAAACAAGTTGGAAAGGTGAGAAACTAGTTGCAGTCTTAACAGATGTTTGGTAAGCCCATAATGTCGAGTATAACATGAAATGCCAATTTGACTTGGCTGAGTTGATCGTTCGTTGTAGAATGGTCTTAAGAGTTTTGTTTACAGCTTCCACCTGACCATTTGCTTGGGAGTAGTAGGGTGACGAATGTTTCTGCCGTAACCCAAGATTTGATGTTAACTTGGTCATCATCTTGTTTTGAAAGTGACTTCCATGGTCAGTGACAATCTCCCTTGGGACGTCAAACCTTGCTATTATTTGGTTGAATAAAAAGAGAGTTGCAGTCTCTCTATCATGTTTAAATGTTGGCATAGCTTCAACCCACTTTGTGAAGTAGTCTATAGCTACGATGATATAGCGGTGCCCCCTTGCTAAAGGAGGGTTGCATGTAGTGTAATCAATCCCCCACTTGGTGAAGGGACCAACTATGATGACAGGAAACATGGGAGTGGGATGTGCCCTCATATTCCAAGAGAATATTTGGCACGGGTGGCACTTCTTGACCGATTCGATACAATATTTGATAAGTGTCGGCTAGAAGTAACATACTCGTAGAATCTTTTGGGTTGTTGCCAACCCAGAAAAATGACCGCCACAAGCTCCGGTATGGAAATCGTTAAGCACGATAACTGCCTTTTCATGAGTGAGACATCGACGTAGGATGCAGTCTACACCTCTCTGATATAATGTATCATCGAGTATAAGATAATTCTTAGCCTGATGGCGTATGCGTCGACACTCATCACGAGAAGTAGCGGTGGGGCACTTTAAAGCCTAGATATAGATAAGTATATCTCCATACCAAGGATCTGAAGAGGTGATCAAAAACATATCTCCTCTGATAGGTGACAATTCTGGCACAAGATCACCTGACTAAACCGGAAGTTCCGAAATAAGTTTTGCGAAGACCAGTGACTTTTTGGATTTTGCTGAAATGAAATATAAGTCAAACTCTTGGAGGATGAATATCCATCTACTGATATTTCCACCTATTACTCATCGTGTCAACATGTACTGAAATGGATTTATGACAGTAATTATGGTGGTCTTGTGAAACAGAACATAATGATGGAACCATTGAACAACATGGACTGCTGCCAACACAAGTTTTTCAATATGAAAATAATTGAGTTCCAGTCCTACAAGGCCTTGGCTCAGGTAATAGATGACATATTCTGAGAACAAGTCATCTTCCTGAACTAAGACCATGCCAATGGTTGACTCTGCTGTAGCTAGATATAATAAGAAATCCTTGTTATAGTTAGGTGGCTGGAGCAGAGGGGCAGTTGTGAGTGCATGTTTCAATGCGGCGAAAGAGCATTGAGCGACATCATCCCAATAAAAAGGAACATCTTTTTTAAGTAAGCGCATAAAGACCTTGGTGATATCAGCGTAGTTAGCGATAAAGCATCTTAGAAAATTCACCTTGCCCTGGAGACTCTGAAGTTGAAGGATTGTACGAGGGGGGGAAACTGAATGATTGCCTCAACCTTGAGAGGATCAACCATGATCCCTGTTGTTGACACTATGAAACCTAACAATCGTCTTGATGTTATGCAAAATTTACACTTGTTTGGATTCAAGCGAATCCGAAAGTAGCGACAATGCTCAAAGATAAGTCAGAGGTGTGTGGGATGATCCGTTCTCTTGCGAGATCGATATGCTAAATCATCTAAGTAGGCCTTGACTATATGCTTGAGGTCATGGAAAGAAAAAGACATGGCCCTCTGAAAGGTGTCTCCAGCATTTTTGAGACCAAAAGGCATCTTACAATACGTGAATGTACCCCATGGATAGATGAATGTCGTTTTGTGCTTGTCTTCGGGTTTGATTTGTATTTGATTATATCCCAAAAAACCATCCATGAAAGAGAGGGCCTCGCAATCCACACATTCATCAATTATCTAGTCGATGAATGGTGTGGGAAAATTATCTTTGGTACAGGCCTTGTTCAAATCACAGAAGTTTGTACATACATGAATTGTGCCTTGTTTTTTATTGACTGACACAAGTTTTGACACCCATTGGGTCAAATGGATAGGATAGATAAAACCGACTTTTAGCAATTTCTCAACCTCAACCTTAATGACAACTTATTTCTTGGGGTTAACTGGATGAAGCTTCTACCAGATAGGATTGGCATCTAGATACATTGTGATTTCATGTTCAACTATTTTTGGATCGATGCCTATCATTTCCTCATAATACCAGGAAAAAACGTTGTGGAATTCTTTAAAAAGATCTATGTAGATTTGAATCTCTCTGGGAAAGCAGTCAGCTCCGACGAAAACATTCTCCATGACGCTAGGGTTTTGGGAGATATTGATTGATAAGGTTTCAACGATAGTTGTCATATTACCCTCAGCATAAACCTCCTGTGTAGATAAGGGATTAATAGGACAAGACCTATCTCTCTTCATAGTCAAGGTGAATTCTCCAGGTTCAGTTCTGCTTAACTCTGGGAGGAAGTATGATATATGATGAAGATCTTCCCAAGGTTTGTTTGGACTAGTAATTGCCTCAATTATAGCTTCATCAGAGGGCAAGACTAAGTCTAATGAATCAGTGTGAGCAAGAGAACCTTGAGCCCAAATAGGCTCTAGAAGTGGATCGAACTCTTGTGCAGGATTTGGATCAGTGTTGGATGAAGCTTGTTGGACTAAAGAGTATGCGACTTCAGCTGTGGACAAGAGCATGGACATGTCCGGGTGCCCTATCCCATCCATAGTGGCTGATGGGGAAGGAAGTATCCACAGATCGTTGAAGTAAGTCATGCGGAACAACGAAACTTGAAAAATCTCAACCTTATGGTGATTGGATGTAAACTTGGTATCGCCTTGAGGGGGCGGGTAATCGAAGGTACCCATCAAATATGCGTACAAACCAACCCCTACGTTGACTACAAGTGGTTGAATATTATCAATCATCGGGACCGTGGATGCCCCCAATAAAGGGTCAGGTATGGAGAAAGACAATTGATCGTTGGTCACTATCCAATCCTCATGTGGAAACAACAAGACTCGAAAAACTGTAGCAACCACAGCTTGCATGGCATAAGTCCAACTCCTTCCTAACAAGACGTTATAGTAGAGGGGCGCATCAACTACCTCTACCTCGACACACATGGTCTTACCTCCTAACTGCATGGGGAAAGAAGGAATGATGCCATGTGGTTGGAATGAATGACCGTCAAAAGCAGTGAGGAGAGTAGGTGACAGAGACAAAATGGGTTGGCCAACAGCCTTCCAACATGCCAATGACATAACGCATGTCAAGGCTCCCTCATTGACCACCATGTGGAAGATATTTTGAGTAAAAGTTTCCATGGGATAAGCCACTACTATATGAAATGCTACGTGGTAAGGCATATGAGGTTTTAGGTCAGTTGTATCTAGCATGATTGTACCTAGATTACAAGTCTCGGTAGATCCTAAAGCGGTTAACAAGGCTTTCCTCTGGGAAGGGAAACTTTGGAGGACCTCCAAAGAGGACATTGCACAAGGGGTTTGTGATAAATCTTCCACCACAGAATAGTTCTAGGTGGCCCTTGCATTTGGGTTGTGAGAATCTTTTTTGAAAGCGCCTTTGGGAATGTGTGTCATTGTTTCTCCTAACGTATTCTCAATCTGTAGAGGAAGAGATGGGAGTTCAGCTTCTTTTCCCTTCTCAGAAGTGCTTGGTGTACTATAGTCATGTTCTCTAGTCAATATAAAAGCATCACCCTTCACCATATATACATTCGCGGATGTGGGGTTGTTTGAAGATGGAGAGGGTCCTTGGCTACCCCCTTCCGTGTTTGCAGAGGCTTGTGTTAGATTTTTCCCATGTTGAAATGGATTGATTAACACAGTAGGTTGTTGCTGCGTCACAAACTTTTGGGCTTCTGCAAGCTGAGGACATAGATGGGTTGGGTGGTCTTCCGTGCATAAGTTGCATGGATACTTGGCCTTTCATTTCTCAGTGTTGTCCTCACCAACATTATCGGTAGGTTTTTTATCCCCCTTACCCTTCTTTCGTTGTTTTTTCTTTCCCTCAAGCTGCTGGGTGGCCTTTGGATTAGTCGATTACACTGTGTGTTCATCTGACGTTTTGGTAGGGGGAGCAGCCAAAGCAGTAGTTTGGCTGGCCATTGTGTGTTGTATAGAAAACTACTGCAACTGCTTCGTCAATTGCTCAATGGGATTTGTTTATGCTGAACCAACAATACCATTGGCATGTGGTCTAGCTCTCTATCTGGTGTTATCAAGTATTGAGCGTGGTGCATTTGGCAAGATCTTGTATAATAAACCGGACTGAGAATAGATTAGCTCAAGTTGTTGAGCTCTCATGATGGCGTCTTCTTCGAAAAATACTCCCGATGTCACAATGTCTTTGGACAACTGTGGGACCAAATACTTAAGAAACCACTCGAGCAGAAATGCTAGTGGGACTGGTACCTTAATTAAACTCTTTCGACGTCTCCATTCTCGAATGTGATCAGAGATATGGTCTGCTTTTGTTTGTGAGAAATTTTCCAGCAATTCGGTGCCAGCGTCGTATCTCACTGGTAACTGGAAATGGTTTAGGAAGGCCATCGCCAGTTTGCCGAAGGAAGAGTATCTTGAGTGATCGAGCTCAATGTACCATTTCATGGAAGTCCCAATGAGAGTACGTTGAAACAATCACAATTGTACGGAGTCGTCTTTCAATGAGTTAGATGAGCACCAAAGATGGAAGGTAGTCACATGATCTCCTGGATCTTCGTTAGGATTGGCTTCGAACTTTGGGATGTCCGAAGGCAACTTCATTGGCATAGGAGGCCAACGCAGATCGTGACAGATAGGGTCATTCAACAACCTTGTCAAGTATGGCAAATGCAAATTTGCCAGGAAGGGTAGTTTGGGTTGTTGGTGATAACCTAGGAAAAAGGGGCCTGGAGTTTGACTGGCATTAGGTTGCCAGGAAAAGTTCGGCTGCTGGCCTGGGTTCTGGTAGAAACCATGGCCTTGGCCAGTGTATGGATTTTGTGTGTGCAGAGACATCATCGACTGATTTACAAAATAGGACATAGATGGTTGGGCATGCATTACATTCGAAGGACTTTGGGAAGGGTTTCCCCATGTCGGTCCCGTAGGGATAGGCATAGTGCTTTGTCTGGGGTTCCATTGATTGTGAAAATAATTACCCTAGATCAGCATTCCTGATGAGGGAACTGATCCCTGCCAAGAATTCCAAGGCCCTGATGCGAAAGAAGTTCTTGGGTGTGCCCCTTATGCAGGAATAGTACCCTGCATAGGAATAGGTTGTCCAAAACTGGGGTTGCCCCCAGTTGGGAAAGTAGTGGACGAGAAGGCGTTGTTACCAAATGCACAGAACAAAGAAAATGGTGTCGAACCTACCGACATATTATGCGAAGGTGGTCCTTGACTCCTCGCTCCAAATAAACTATGGTGTGCAGGTGGCTCGACAGATTTCTGATGCGTGCCACCGAGTGAAGGGGATGAAGGAGGTATGCGACCTCCCCCGTAAGGGAAAGTGTTAAAAGGAGAAGGAGTGCCCCCCATGTGTCCTTACAGAGGAGCATTAGAGCTCCTTACCCCTAGACCTGAAGTTTGTGAAGTGGAGTAGGAAAGTACAAGACTTGTACTTGAACTAGGCATCCCGTATGAGAACGGAGGGCCGATCGCACTTGGTGTGAAAGGGGTTGTGGCCGTCGCCAGAGATGGGATCAGACCACTATGCGATATAGAGGTGGTCGAGACCATGGTGGCTCAGATCGGTGATGGTGGGTTAGGAGGTGGAAACTCTCCTTTGGTGAAAACCATAGTGGGAATTGAAGAATTCCCAGAATGAGTAACAACATTTGTTTCCATTGCTGCGTGCGACACTGTATAGCACTCGTAAGGATGAATCGGTACGATGGTGGGTGCCAAAAGATAAGTGGTTGGGGTTTCAACTAGACCAAGAATTTTCAATCCAAGTTCTAAAAAGGTCGATTCCTTCAGATGTTGGTCAGGCACAATTTCTTGTGACCCAGTTGCTTCAAAATACCCTTGTTGGTCTAGCTTTTGCCTTAATGGTGGCGAGGGTGGCTCCAGTGTAACTGGCGGTAGGCCAAGAAGCCTTCGTGACTAGCGGAGCTCATGATCCTCCACTGTGTGAGAAAATCAAAGACACACTAGGGTAGTCTAACTGTTCAAAAACAACACACACTAAAAAAGTCCCTATAAGATAAGACAGGCAAACACTAAATTAATTGGAAGAATAGTTACAACAACCAACACTAGAGCAACTTACCGGTGCAAGTGTAACTTGAAAATGGAATCACCCTCTGGGTATACTCTGCAAAGTGTGGCCCGATGTCCATCCTAGGTACCGCGGTATACCCCCGTAGTCACCTGTGTATGTCCCTAAAAAGATAGGCAACTAGGTTTCCAGCGCGCGAACAGTCACTAGGTGGGTATGGTCGAAAGTCGAGTAGACCACAATGAGCAGGGTATCAAGCTCGAAACCCGTCAAGGGTATCGAAGGAAAATGGTCCAAAAGACAACTGAGGACCTTGAACAGATTTGAGACCCACAAATCCCCGTGTCAAATGAAATCGACGAAATCCCAAAACAAGCCCTCTATATGTGTTCTCCACTACGATTGGTCCAGCTTTGGAGGGGTTATCTCCGCTACCTTTCCGCACACGACCTCGTGTTTATCCCCTGTGTTAGAGGGGGGTCCCGGATAACTTTCACGATACTAGACTTGGACACTCCCTAACTTAGACTCCAATGTTTGATTTTAATGGCCTTGAAGAGTTTCCTCTCCAACCTAATCCAAGCCTCTAATCCTGAACTAGTTGGTTAACCCTACAAACATAAAAGTCTAATGAATTTTAGATTTAGCGTTAATTTTATGGCTTGTCTTATGTCACAGGGTATGAAAGTGAAACTAATGATGTTTGAAAGATGAAAGTAAAAATGAATAGAAAGATGAAAACAAAAACTTTCACTTAACGCAAATTTTCAACAACTTTTCAAATTTTTTTTTTCTAAGATCTTTTGAATCAACAAACTTAAAGAAGGATTTTACTCAACTATGAGATACTTATGATCTAATTAAACTATCAAGAAATTAAGAAAGAAAATACTTTTCCATGGTTACTAATGAAAAACAACACTTTTCAACCAAACAAGAAAATGAAAGATTTTTTATTTATTTGAATGCTAACAAAGAAAAAAGGAAAAATATCAACAAGTCAAAAACCAAGAAAAAATTTCTAGCCTAATCGCAGATCGCAAAGAATCACTTCAAGAAATCACACACTAACAACTTAAAAAAGGATTCTCACACTTATCTAAAAACCCTAAAGAAATTTTTTGATGACAACTTTTAAATGAAAAAAGAAAGCTAAGGCTAAGATCAACCCTAAGATACTGACTGCTAGGACAGAGATTCAAAAACCTGAGAGGTATAACTCTTGTCAAGGGAAAGGATGACTACCTCACCCTCAACAAAAACTATCCTGTACAAGCACACTATTGACAATTCAACAACAAGCGTGTGCACGTGAGCTGTGTAGAGCCAGAGGGCCTGTACACGTGTGTTGGCCTTATACAGGCCATGTGTATCTCTAAAACTCTGAAACAAATAAAAACAGACAATCCAAACCAGGAAGAGACCACTGATATTGAGAACCAAAATCTCTTGAAGGCTTAGACACTCTCTTTAACAGAAAAAAGAAAACAATGTAAGGAAAAAATTCGTAAAACAAACCAATTTGAGATGAGACTGCAAACAACCAAGACGAGAAAGAGTTCCAGAAAACCCCTGAGAATGACTAATTCTGACAGGGAAGAGGATGACTGCCTCAAAAATTTTCTGGAATCTACACGCTATTGTTACTTCTTCAGCTAGCGTTTACAAGCAGGTTGTAAGAAAGTAGGCATGGGTACACGTGTGCAGACCTTATGTAGGCTGCGTGTACCTCTGTGGGTCTCAAAAAAAAACACAGTCAGGCAAATAACAAAGATAGCTGGTATGGAATACCAGACTCTCTGTTAGCTTAGAGTTTGCAGAAACTTCAAAAAACAGGAAAGAAAACCAGTCTTTTAAAACTACCTAAAAATATTCCCAGGAACCCTAGAGACTTCCCTAGTATGGTCGCCAATTCTGTTGTGGTGGGAAATCCCCCTACAGACTAGAACTTAGGGTTATATTGTGCATGCAGATAAGACCGAAAGAATCCTACTTTCTACCATCCCAAACCTAATCCACATTTCTTTTAAGCAAATACATGGTTAACGAACATACCTTGTTCTGGACGTTCGATGTCGATCCTTCTTCACGCTTGATCGCTTGCTAGCAGCTATCCTCCCAAGACTAAACTACGTACAAAACAAGCAACAAACTCTACATGCATTTGTTCTACATATTAATGGGTTAGAGATTCAAACATATATTCACTAAACTATGAAGAACTCATATAGTGGGACGGGAAAAGAATTTCTTTATTATTAACTTTAATGAATCAACTTACAATGTCGAGACCGGCCACTGCTCCGCGAAACTGATCCCAGGCTCCTCTTCAAATGTTCTCTAACTTCTTTTCTTTGTATCTCTCTTTGCACAAGGATGGCTAAAGGGTCGGGACAATGAGAATGTGAAATTGGGTAGAGTTTCTTTACTCTTATTCTCTTCTTCCAAATGGGACCCCTAACCCTTCTTTTATAGGCTAGAAGAAGCTAGGTATTTGGACAAACCCTCATCCATGCATGGCCGAGAGTTTCAGTTAACTCACCCAAAGTTGTGTATTCCGTCGACAACTTTCCTTTTTTTGTGCTTTTGTAGGTCCACGCGGGTTGTTTTAGGTCATCTAGCGTGTACACGCATGCAATAATGGAGTAGGGTGCATGGGCCCTTATAAAAGAGTTTTTTTTAAAGAGTTGTTCAACAGTGCTTTGACAAAGAAGGGATCTGAGATGGCCTGATGCCAGGTAAGCATGTATGGTGCAAACTAGGGTTATAACAGATATGGTTCAAAACTCATTTGGAAACAAGCATGCTCTTAGACTCAAATAATGTTGATGTTGGGACCAAAGGCTTGATTGAAACTCTTATCTCTTTCATATTAAATATCCCACAACCATTTTATTTTATCTTGAATGCAATGTAACCTATTGCACATTTCCATGAAGAGGTAGTTTAATGGTCTTTCTCTAGGTTCCTACCAAGGTGGCCCTGGTAGGAGGGAGGGAACTTGAGATAGGCAGTTGTTGGTTGTTAGGATTTTCCCACATTTCCCTCCACAATAACCATCTCTTTAATACCTTCACTCGCTTTATTGGTGGACCTCGTATCCCATCAATTTGAGTGCCCATAAAGCCATTATTCAACTCTTTACACATTTCTCATGGCGGTCCCTACTACCATTTGTTGGGAGACATTCAAAAGAGTATTTATTTTATTCTTACCCTATTTGAGTAGTAATACATTTAGGCTAGTGATTCTTTTTCTCTTCTGAGGTGATTTTTTATTACTCTATTATTTTAATTCATTAGAACATTAGAACACATTGCACCCACTTTGCACATAGTTCCTATTTAGTATTTTGATTAAAATAATTTACATTTTCCCTTCACTATCCTTAAGAGATATTAATTTGTTGAGGGAAATTTATCACTTAGTCAAAATTGTTCCTCTAATCTCCCTTAGGTATTCTCTTAGGCTTAAGGGATTTGAACTTTTTCATAACATCTATAGGTGTGTTATTTTTCCCACTTCACATGTGAGAATTTAACATAACTAGCCTCCTTTTCCTCCTAGTTCACTATTTAGTTTTTTCAATTTGATCTCTTATGTGTCGAGTTCATCCTCATCCAATTTTAATGTATCTACCTTATAAGTGGTTCTAGTCACCGACATGAATATAAATAATGATAATGTAAGTGCCAACATAAATCACACACCTAATCTTCCATTTATGGATTTTATTAATCTCCCAGACTAGCTAAGATCACTAATGATATTATATGACATGACCCCACTTTTCCTACCATGCCCATCAAACTTCCTTCAAATATCCCAAAATTCAAAGGATGGGGTAGCCAAAATCCATGTAACCACATAATCTACTTTCACACATGGTGTTCCTCAAACTATATCATTGACGTTTATATCAAGTTACACATGTTTCAATTCACCCTTACAAGATTTGACATGAAGTAGTATATTGAACAACCACAAGGTCATATATAAAATTTTCATCCCTAGTGATAATGTTCCTAACCCTTTTGCAATTTCCTATTAAATATGATGAGGGAGTTGAGGTCCTTAATTTGTGTCATCAAAACATGACCACTCATATTACAGGATATATACATGAATTTCATCAAAGGAGGATCTCATGTAAAATTAATTTAGGTAATTCCATCTTTCTATATTGGTTTCTAAAATCCCTTCTCCCTATCATGGGTAAGGATTTTGCATTAACTATGTCCAAAATTGAGGGAGAATCCATCATGAAGGCTCAATATTTCAAACTTATCTGCACTCAATCAAGATACTTATACTTTATCATTCCCAATTCTCATTTTGGTTCCACCCGATACAATCATCTAAGGGGAATTCCACACTATGAATGGGATGATATTTTTTATGTCATCTTCTTCTAATCTGTATGGTCATATGTCAATTAATATTTGTAATAGTATGTACAAAAATCATTACAGGAGGTACCACCCTACATTTTTTCTACCTTCATATGGCCAACCTCATATGACCTATAACCCCTATGATCAATCACTTATATTCACATCTAGGTGCTAGTACTTCATATAACATTTGTCCTTCACATCCTCATGCACATGGACCTTTACAGTGTAATGTCACAAAATTTAGTAGTGCTTCCACTTTGTATGTGACTCCACTAGCTCATAATCCTTATTATCCTTTTCCTGGTCCCTCTCTAGGACCCTTAGTACCACAAGTTTAAATTTATCAACTCCAACCAAACCAAGTCCCACCTAATACTTCCCCCAAGGATAACTTTATGCCTAGAAAAATGCACCTAACCCTCATAATGTGTAGCCTAACAATAATAAGTAGAAAAAAGGGGGAAAAATATAATAAATAACTAGAATCAAGAGGCTAGGGTAAATATTCCTATTCAACCTACTAATACTAAGGGAAATGATAATCCCACAAATCCTAATTAGGTTCCTAATAGTCCGCGCCAAAAAGGAAATAATCCTTATATGAACCAATCATCCTTGTTAATTGTGTGGGGTGTATGTACATTACACTCATCACTTTCCTCTTTTACCAAAGGCCTATTAGTTACGAGAAGAAGCAACTAAACATGAATCTACCAATTCCTCTCAAGGTCAATCTAGCACTAAACCTACACCCACTCCTCCTTCCCAACCCATGGTGTTGCAAAACCCTTTCCTCCACAATGGTTAGTTAAAACATAGTTGATGAAACCTCATCCAAACCAACCTTCTACATCTGACCCTCCTAAATATCCCTCTTTTGAAAACATTTATATGAACTCTACAAAATTTAATTTTCAGACACAAAAACATCAATATGGTATGCAATGTAAACTTACACCGGTTAATAAGGATAATGATCCACCCCTAAATAATGGGATTTTGCAAATACCGTGACCAAACATTAACCTACACCTAAGGTGATAAAGGTGAATTTGGGTCAAGTTTCTCATAATCCTAATGCTAGAGATACCCATAACTATAGTGTTGTGAAATAATTTTCCTAGTCTCCTAATTCTATGTCCAATTTATTGGTTCTTTGAAATTTCCCTTCGTGATGGAAATCCCTAGTATCAACACTGGTTGCGATAGATCTATCCATCACTAAATTGATCACCTTCGATTCAGAGAAGGTAGAAATTTATATTCCTTCATTCATTGTGATCCATATTTGATCAATATAGATTTCCATCTATCTTGGTACTTTATAGGTGGAAAAATAGGAGGAATTGGCTTGTAGGGCCCATTTTAGTGGCAAGTCCTAGTTTTGATATTTAGGGTTTGGAATCTTCTAGAACCATTTGAGGCATCAAACGACATTTTTCGGGGTCAAAACTTTGTGATCATATTTCCCACCCCTTCAATGCTATTATAAACATCAAGACCTTCCAATGATGTGAAAATCACTTCAATTGGAGCTTGTATGTGGAAGTTATGCCTCCCAATTTGGAATACCATGTTGACCACCATGGTATCAAGTGGATTCCATGTCATCCCCCATTACTCACAAATGCGGTCATAGCCGCATGTGTAATTTCAATAATATTCTAGAAGGTCCAAACCCTAATACTAATTGAGGGTTGAGATATGAAAAAACCCTAACCCTAGATGACTATTAAGATATTTTAAATAGTGGGCCACTAGGAGGAGAAAAGGTTCCATTATTTAGCATCATACTTGTTCCATAGTTGAACATAGAATCTAGGAGTGGGAATTGAGAGAATAATAGAGGAGTAAACATATTTTGTAGCAGCCATTTAGGCCACAATGTCAAAGGCAACTCCATAGTGAGTGACTCTTTATTTTTATTTTCATTTCATAACTAAAGAAAAGAGGTAGAGCATAGGCATCACCTTCTAGCTAGGTTTTCTCCTATATTGGGTTTCCAAGGATACATATTGTGTTCATTTGTGTGGATGGTGTGTTATTTCATTTTTGTATTCATTTATTTTAATAAATTTGAGCAATAAGATAGTGATAATAAATTTGAGATCTAAGGAAATGAAATTCTATGATGATATTTGTTGTGATGAACTATTCTAGTGGAATATCCATGACATTTTACAGATCATGTTGCATATTAGGTATTAATAACCATAAAAAGCTTGATCATTCACTAGTACATTATTGACAAGATGACATCCACTTGTGTTAATTCCACTCACATTTGGAAAAATTTAGGTTCTCTAGAGTTTATAACATCTTTCATGACCCTTTGCGCATATAATGGTAATGATTTCCAACTATAAGGACATTTACAAAATGTTCTTGTTGAACTATCTAACAATATTGTCTTGATTGACATTGAAGTTGTAGATGCCCAAGTTGACTATAACATTTTGTTAGTACATAGCCATATGTATTCCATGAAGGCTTGCTTCATCTACAATTTTTCATTTCATGATGTTTCCCCATCAAGAAAAGATTATTAAACTCAATCATCTTACATATCATGATCTTATGTTAATGTCTAATCTTGAAAATGTTTTGCTAACCTTTGAAGGGAGACTTTCTATGCCTTCATTTACTAAATTTTTTCCATGGGTTTTCAAATATCCCTCATTGCTTATTTATTTTTCTATACCACCAACAATTTTTTAACTTGAAGGAATATTGCATATGTGCACCACAATGTCTGGAGAATCTTCTTCTCAACCCCATAATAATATTGATCTTCCTCCAGTGGAAAGTGCTTCATGGGAAAGATCACATGTAGGATATATTCCTTTTCTGTTTCATCCATTAGGTAACCCACCCCCTTTCCACAGCTCAATTTATTTGAACTCATATTCAACCTATGGGTACTTCCAATGTACCCCCCAATGTCAAGTCAAGATTTTGTTCCCTCTACTGAGAATAATTAGGGTAAGAAGAGTGTTTTGGGCCAAAACAATAAATATAGGGGCACCAAGCTTTTGGAATCAATGTGGCCACTTAGACAACCACACCAAAGAAGGTCCCTCCACCTTGTTCATTTTTTGATATCCACAACCATGACACCCATTAGTACTCAAAACTTCTATCCTTGGAAAATTGTCTCCACTCTCATGAAGAGAGTTTTGATAAATCCATCATTGTTTTCCAAAGAACTCTGTCAGACACCATGTAACAAAAACATTTGTTGCATACCAACCATATATGTGATTTATGTGGTATTTATGGCCGCTACTCATACAATTTTCATGACCTCTCTAAGTTAAAAATAACACTTCTAACTAGAAATCCATTGTCTCACAAGTTATTCCTTTGGAAGAGGTTCTACCATTTTGTAATATGAGTGAGGGTGTGCCATTTATTTGTTATATTTCCTCCTCAATATGTTTTCCATCTATTGATCATCCTTTCTATTCACCTAACATCTCTATGAGTTTCACCTTGATTACTTCAACATCGTTTATTTCTTCCACTATGAATTATTCATCCACTTTAGTTATATCCTCATCAATAGTTGTTACCTATGAGTCATCCTTCACAGACCTTTAGATTTGTTATAGCTTCCAACCCAAAAACTAGATTGTCTTCAACCACTTCGACAATGGTACTTGATACCATAAATTATATTAATACAATATTTAATTGAGATAAATATACTATTGAATATTTGAATATTCCTAATTACCCATGAGATGATATGCACCATTGTCCTTGTTTTCTCCCTTAGGATGCTCACCTTTGAAAATTATTTAGATCAATTCTTTGTCAAGTATAAGGATGTAATACCTATGGGACATGTAGATTGGTTTAAAAACACAATTGCATATAAAGAAGAATTCCTTCAAGGAAGGAAAACATGGCCAATAATTCACCCACAATTAAAGTGGATATTTTGGTTAAATTGGGTGTCACTTAACACATCCTTCTTGGAACCTCTTGTTCTCTCTAAGAGGTGGTGTCTCATAGATCTATTTTCCAAGAGTTTTATGATGATTTTTCCTGGTCTTATTTAGAAATGTGGGAAGTCTTGACCAAACAATTATAGAACACCATATTGATACATTGTTTGACATGTCTCTAGTACAAAAGAAACAATGACCTATCATCTTAAAAATAGTTTCATTGATATGATTTTGTATAATACTTCGGTATCTAATCATGTCCTCATTACAAAGAAACAAGGTACTATTTGTGTATGTGTTAATTTTCATGATCTTAATAGGGTATGTCCCAAGGAAAACTACCCTATGCCATTTATCGATCGAATCATTGACGCTTGTGCAAGCTGTGAAGTTATATCCTTTATGGGTGGATTCTTTTTTTATATCCAGATCGAGTCATCCCTAAGACTAGTATACGACCATGTTTACCATTCCCTGGGAGACATTCAACTATAAGGCCATGCCATTTGCTTGAAAAATGTTGGCACCACTTTCCAATGGGCCATGGAATACTAATTTCAAGACTTGGTTTATATCATTCTCATGTATCTTAATGATTTCACGTCACGTTTGAAGTAAAATTTGTATCACTTTGATGATATTCACAAAATTTTCCTTTGGTGTCATAAGTATAATATTCACTTGAACCCTCTTAAGTGCGTATTTTTTGTTATCAGTAGATGCCTTATACTATAGTTCATCATCTCTAAGTAGGGTATCACTATCAAATCATTGAAGGTTCAATCTATCCTTGAACTACTTACACCCGAAAATTTGTACCATTTACAGATTCTTCAAGGCAAGGAAAATTTCTTACATCAATTCATTCTTAATTATGTTATGTATGCACATGGGTTTTTTCATTTGTTGCATTATGACAAACCATTTGTATGGTATGACCAAAATAAAATATCCTTCGATGCATTAAAGTATTTCCTTAGGTCTTCTCATTTAATAATCCCTCCTAACTATGTAAAGGACTACATTCTCTATATCTCCATGTCCCTTTTGTTGTGGCTGGTGTGTTAGTTTAGGAAGAGTAGGATCATTTGGAGCACGCCATCTAGTACAGTGGTAATAAACTTTTAGGTCTATAATTATCCTATGACCATGATGATAAAATTCCATTAGTCATTGTCTTTTCAGTTCAAAATTACATCACTTTATTTTGACTAAGTAGACCAAGGTCATTGTGAAGTCTAATCCCATGTTATATCTCTTGAATAGGTTCATCATTAATATAAAACTTGTTCATCATATCACTACTCCCAAGAGTAATAAACCATTGGCCCTTGCCAAGTTTATCTCAGACATACCTACAGGTGCAGTTGATCCCCCCCTTAATGATGATCTTCTTGATGAAAACTAGTTCATTATTTCATTAGATGATCCTTGGTATGATGACATTCTCATTTACCTATGCACTTAGAAATTTTGTATTTATATATCCCATGAGGATCAACATCACATTCACCATCAAGATCCTCAATATCTTCTCATTGGTGATGATATGTATAAATGGGGTGTCGATGTTGTTTTGTGTTGTTTCCTCACTATAGACAAGGTTAAGGTCTTAAATTGTTAGGTTCCTACCCCAACCTCCTTACAATAGATTACCTAGGAGTTATTGAATTTATGTATGCTACCATACTCTCATAATAAGGCCCAATAGATAGTATGGATAGTTACTTAGTTCAAAAGGGTACACTTTATATATAAGTCCCACTAGGTGGTTATTATTCATTAATAATGGGAAAACATGTAGTTAGGGATTTTCTATTGAGAATCCATTTAAAGAGAATAAGAGGATATGTAATTTATTATAGCATATTGTTGTATTTGGATCTTTACTCAGTGAAAGGTCAACCCACCTTAAGAGGAAAATGAACATTTCTTTCTTTCTTTTGATTATTATAATTCAAGGGTATGTTTCAAATATTTCATCTTATTTGTATCTTGTATCTAGTTTTTTGCAAATTTATAATCTCTATATACTTTGTTTTTCATTTCAATTATAAGAGTTAAGGAACACTACAAGTGATATTAGAAGTCTTTCATGAGCCAACATGCCTCCAAGTTTTAGCTAGATTATTTTTAGGCTAGAGACACATTGTGAAGTATTTAAATGATGCATAGATCTATCGTTTGATGGGTAAATCTATAGTTGGGAAAGAATACACATATAAAATACAAGTCGTGTAACTTGGTTGGGCACCTTTGTAACCTCTATTAGTACCCCTTCAAGTTGTACTACATCATATAACAATACTTGTATACAAAATCGTCTTCCACATACCCTCAAGCATATTAAAATCCCCTTAGGAACAGCTCAAAATAAACTTACATAAAACTATAGTTGTCATGTTTCTATAATACATCAAGAATAACACTTTGGGAGATTACTCGCACATACCAGGGTATCAAGTAGTATGGATAAGGATACAATCTATCCTCCTTATCTAGTTCTATGAAATATTTGATTGAGTACTATTGTTGGAAACCCTTCGATATATCAAAGAGCTATATCAATTGACATCCCTCTATCCTTAGGACATGAGAAACCCCAACCTCTATAGTTGGCTAAATAAATTCCTACATTTTTCCATCCAAAAGGAATTTAGAAATGATCTTAAATGCAATAATATTCAACATGAATTAATACTTCCGCCATTTTAAAAAAGTAAAAATTTAAAATTTAAAATTTTAGATTCTACCAACACCATTTTGGGAGACATGTCTCAAAAAATTCCTTGCATTGTTTTGATCATGTGATTCCACCTCTTTAGTAACCCTTTTTGTGTGGACCTGATAGTAAAATGTTCATGGTATATATGAAAATATTCATTTCAATCCATTGATACTGTTGTTCCTGAGATTACACTTAAGGCTCAAAGAGTAATGCCAAGGCATCAAGAATTTAAGGAATGTTTTAAAAGGTGATTTTTCTTTCATTAATTATATGAGAATTAACCCTTAAATGAAATTAATAACTGAATAGGATAGAGTCCATGTTTCGTCGTCCGAGTCGAGTAATAAAATCAAGTGATATGAGAGAAAATTACAAAACTGTTAAACAAAATGAGGCATCAATGATAGATGAATCTTACCTTGTTCACAATAGAAGAAAATATAGAATGCACCCCTGAAAGGATATAAGATATTAGATATTATTTTCGGGATTAACTACGTAGTGTAAGTCATTAATCTATGACCCATATCCATGAGTATTAGTCGCAACTTAACAATAATTCTCATGATTTGAATAGTCCACTTAGCACTCATTGCATCGGGTGATGCTCACAGGGGTGAAGAAGTGGGATTGAAACCAATGAAATGAATCGCATAGCATCAATCATCACTTTCGGGGCTTGCACCCGATAACCAGGACTTCTCAGGTAGTCACCCATCCCAAGACGCCTCTGTCTCAAGTGCGCTTAACTGTGGAGTTTTCCCCACAATCAAGTCCACTTAGCTTGCTACCCCATTTGCAAAACCTTAGCAAGTATTGTGCCTTATGAACTACCCAGTTAGAGCTCCTTTCACTCTTATTATTTAAGCATATAGGGGCTTTCGCAGTGCAAGATATTAGATATTATTTTCGAGATTAACTACGTAGTATAAGTCATTAATCTATGACCCATATCCATGAGTATTAGTCGCAACTGACCAATAATTCTCATGATTTGAATAGTGATCCAAGTAGCTTGCAGGTCATGTATTTACTAATAGCAAATATATATGAAAAATTGCTTGCTTATCAAATGACTGATAACATGTGATTACAGTAGATGTTGTACTAAATTGCAACCACTCACTTATCAATGAGTAACATAAAGAAAACTAGAGATATGGAATACAAGAAGAGCACATAACTCAAACTGCACAAAATTTGGAATCCCTGTCTGCACTTGTATTAATACTCACATTGGATGAGTTTTCTTAGTTACAATACAGAAAGAAGTATCCTGTGTTAAGTCTTTGAAATATGTATTTATACAGAAAATGTTCTCAATCCTAAGCAAGTGGAATTCTCCTTATTTATAAAACAGAAAATATTACAATATATGAAATTTGAAACGCTTCACTTGCATCTTCCTTGTCTCTTCGCCATGCTGGAAGAGACATTTCTCCTTGTTTTTCTCCAGCTCAGAAACAGTTGGTCTCTAATCATGGTCTGAGTACATGATATGTCCACATTGTCTCATTTGTTCCCGGATGTGTTGGTTTTCCCCTGCTCAACACATTGCACACATTTGCCTACGAACTGCACAACCAATCTGGAAGGCTTAGTTGTGCCGTTTGCCTCAAAAGCATACAACTTCTTCTCTAAGTGAGGTAGCATATCTTCCATTCTCCTGTCTTCTGAATATGTATATTGTAGTTGCAGACTAGGACTGACTAGCCACCTATTTATCTGAGTAATATCAATCTGTTTTAATTGCAAAATTTCAGCCCAAGCTTCTTCCATGTTTGTCTTGACATTAAGTTGATGCTTCGCTATATCAAATTTCCCCAGGACCTCGGAGATATTATCTTTGTTGAGGCCTAATGACCCATTTCCGAGTGAATGAATTACTTCTTCACAAGATTTCTTCACTTCCTTAGCTAATCTTTTACTTTCGGTTATGTTAGCCTCCCAGGTCTTCAGTATTATATCGCCTCTAGTTTGCTCAGAAAGAGACAATATAGAGACCATGGCTACTTATTCTCTTGCTGATGACACAAATGCCTCCTGGAAAGTATCTCGAGCAGCGATGGCCTCTCTCTTCTTTAAGAAAATGTTGTTTAAGGATTGGTTTACCACCCAAAAATGGTTTTGTACATCTTCCACCTTAGCAAAAAGGCTTTGCTGTGTTGATTTTGGATTTTCGCGCACCTCCAGTATCTGATCTTGGAAAATTTCCATATCTACAGTCATGTTTTCAGTTAGGTTTATTTTGGCCTGTATTAGTTTTACCAACTCTCCTTGTTGACCGACCCATTCTCTACTTGCTTGTGCATTCTTATGTATTTCGTCGAGACTGGATTTGAGATTTTGAATTTCATGTCTGTTACAGGCTTTGCTCTGGTCAAAACCCTTGTTCATTTCACTCTTGACATTCTTCTCCACAGTCTTTACTTGATTTTTCAATTGACTTATCAATAGATATTTCTTCTTCAGTTGTTCTTTTAGGTTCACAACGAAATATTGGTTTGTTGTTGTAAAAGCTCCCAGCGAGCCTGCCACATCCGTAGCGAAGTCTACCTCTTTCAAGGCCTATCCATCAAGTAGCACCAGGTGTTTCTTGGCAGTTGCACCCTCCTTTAGGTGCATTTCTATTTTTACCACAACCCTTATTTTTTTGTTGAAGAAGAAATCGGAAGGAGGCATTTGTTCAGCCGAAATAGGCGTAAGATCCTTTATGAACACCACTTCAACACTCAGATTTCCTTTGTTGAACTGTAAAGGTGTGATAGATTGGATAGGGTTTCCTATCTCAGTGGATGGTTGTTTCCCGACTGTGTCAGTAGTTGATTTGTCTAGTGTGGACAACGACCTTTCTTCTCCTTTTTTTATCAAGGCCTCAATCTGAGATTTATCTTGATCACTTGGTGGATTTGGCAATGTGGTGTCCCCCTTCTGAGTCAAAACCTCAGTCTTCCCCAAATTTTCCTGAGGATCCTGTCCACTAGAGCTCCTTGTTTCTAAACTCTGAATCTCAATTTCCTGTGTAGCTGGGGGTCTTGGGGTTTCTCCCTACAAGACTTTCAGAAGGCTATTTCTCCTATGCCTTTGGAAATTATGGAATTCGACCAATTGGTCTAGAACCAGAGTTTGGACTCGACTCAAGACTTCCCGATATGATCTCTCTCCTCAAAATATCTCATCTTATGGAGACTTCTCATGCTTGTATCTTTTCAAATTACAAAAGGCCATGTGATTTCCCACGATCTTCTAATGATCATGTTTCTTGAATTTGATATTGACAAGATTGATTTATTCCAGGGCCACGATCTCTACTTTCAAATGGCCGAAATCAAATAGTGAAAACATACCAATCTGCAAGGGAAAGTTGGGCCATACCTTTTTCTCCAAGGCTTTTATCTCTTTACTGACTTTGCCCAGCACAATTTGACACGCTACCTCTTTGAACACCAATTGGTTTGGTAGAAACTTGGGCAAGGCATGCAGATGGAACGAACAACCAAAAACCCTGATATAAGAAAAATGCTCTTCAATGTACCAATCTGCTATCTTCCCTAGGTCGGTTACTATTTTGTCAGAAATCCTGGGAGGTGGGTGCCCATATATGGCGATGTGCATCGATACCACCACATAATTGCAGATTTTATAGAAGGAATATTTCGCTTTATCTTCCCATAGCTTTGAATGATAAATATGTATTGGTTTGACACTAGTTAGAGTCCAACTCCAACCCATCAAAGGAAAAGGCGTCATAAAAAAGACGACATCCATAAGATATGCTGACATGTAAAATGGGGTAGATCATCCTTTGGCTTTCAATGTCTGATATTCAGTGATTTCCTTGGCCAAACTATCTGATAGAATATTGGCCCAATTGAATGAGAAACCCTCTGCAACTTTGTGCATGATCGATACCCATGATAAAGGGAAGTGGTCATAGTTTTCCCTCCCGAAAAGTCTACAAAGAATCATGGCCACATACATCATATGAGATTCTAATGATGCCGTGGCGTATGTGCCATGTGTGTCTACTATGAATTTTTTAGGGTGAGCCCACCAATCCTTGATCAAGTCGGGATAATTCTTTATTCTTTATGGGCACTCTTCTTCATCGAATTTCTTTAACAAAGAAACATTATAAGTGTATTTGAATGTTGGGGACAATTTGTACATCACCTGTGCATGTTCTGGTCGGAAGGATCTAAGAACAACTTTATGTGAATTGTAGATAGTCCTAGTTGCGATGTCAACATTCTCCAGGGCCCAGCCTATCATGTCATTATACGACATGAGCCTCGACCGCGTGGCTATCTTGTGCAACTTTGATTGAACTACGTATTTGAGCTTCGTTGCTTGAGTTTCGATCCCCTCATTATCTGACTCTTCTAGGAAGTTGTCAAGTTCATATTGTAGGATCTTGCATACTTGTGTCTAGGATTTTATGGTCTCCATAGCTCTCGATGATGTTTTTGAGAGGACACATTTGTTTTTTCTTGAGCTCTAACCAGTCCCTTTAACCATTTTTTGCAGAGTCGTGATAGTAGTAAACTCAGCACTGTGTTACCTGTCATAAAAAATGCACAAACTTATTATCTCGCTAAGCTTGTTGTTCCGTGAAAATGAAAATAGAGTTCAAACTTCAATATCTTTTTCACCTTAAGAGTATCAATTTACGCATACTTATGGGTGTTCTATATGCACTAAAAACCCTCAATTAAATTGTCAACCCGGGGTAAGTAAACTTAGAGTTGTAGCAAAATATATGCCAAAGGTAGAAGGGCTGGTAGGAGTATAGTCTAACTAATGAAAGAACCAATCTAAGGCTAATATACTTAACCAAACCTATCTAATTAGCAAAACCGACTAAACAACTTGAAACTAGGTAACCTAAGTACTTTTGGGCCAAGGATCGATGGATAGTTCCTAAGAAAGCAAGTAAAACCCTATGTAAAGAAAACTAGTTCAACAATAAGAAAAAGCAAACTACTAAGCATAATAAGCAAATGAAAAAAGAAAACTTCTTTAACTTGCCAACCTACATGCAATGAGCAACTACCCTATGAAAGCAAATAAATAAGAAAGTAAGCAAAAACACCTATCTAACCTATTAAAGCAAATAGAAAAGTATTCAAAGACACGTAACTAACCTACTAAAGAAAATAGACAAGTAAGAAAAGGTACCTAACTAACCTACTAAAGCAAAAGACAAGTAAGCAAAGACAACTAACTACTGCAAGTAAAACTTCTCATTGAACAACTATCTAGCCTAAGAGGCAAGTGAACTAAATGCCTAATGCAAAACTATTTCTAATGCGTGAAAGGAAATCTAAATGCTCAATGCAATGCATGAAAGGAAATCTATTCTATTGAAATCAATAAATATTAACAACTAATTCTTAATCTATGGTAAGAAAACTACTATCTAATCTATCAAAGCAAAGTCTATCTATCCTACAACAACAAATAAGACTATTTTCTAAACTATGAAAGCAAGAAATTATCTCTTCTATGAAAACAAGAAACTATTTTCTAATCTATGAAATTCAAATGCATTCTATACTAATATAAGCAAACTTATACTATACTAAATTCAGTCATTAACTACAACTTGAAATTGCAATCTAAATCTAAGCAAGAAATTACATAACATAAACTAAACTAGCTCTATCTTAACAATTCAAAATGTAATAAGGAAAATGCTTAAAAAAGAAATTAAAGCATGACAAAGTAAACTAATGAATAAATTAATCAACAACTAATTAAGAAAAATCTGATTAACAATTGAATAGGAAATAAAAACTAAAACTAACCCTATCCATCCACCGAAGCCTTGGTTAAAGAAAACATAAACTAAAACTCTGTTCTACTCTGTTTTAATTCTTATTTTAAATCAAATTTCAAAAGCATGAATAAAATGTAATCTAATATCTACTTGCACACGGGGTTAGTAGATGAATTTGCAAACTTGTCTCTAATCTATGAGATTAATTCATTCTAACACACTTTGTCATTCTAACCTGCAAAAGGGAATCAAAACAATTTAAACTACAACAAGAAACTAATTAATAAACTGATAATGCATGCAGAGGAAATAAAGAGACAAATAAATCATAAAATGCATGAACAACACACAGAGAGTTACCAGACTGCTGGTGGGACCCCCAGCAAGTCGTGGTCACTCTCTAAAAGAACACCATGAACTCAGCAAGTCGAATTCACCATAAAAACCCAGAAACACAGTTCTGGCATAATCTGGCAATGTAAAAACTCAAAACAGAGAAAAACCGAATTTGTCTCTAATACATTGGCTCTTCTACTTGGTTAACAATATGATGACCATCCTATCAGTATTTGTAATATTAAAACCCAAGTGGTCGACCACAGGAGGGTCGAACCACTTCTAATTTCGGCAAAATACAATAAATGATGCCCTAACTGAGAAAACAATGCAAGCCAATAATCACCTTCTTTGGACAACTGAAACTGATTTGTCTGGAGCTTAGTAGCTGGAGGGGGCGATCATGAAGAAAACCCATGTGCCCGATTTGTCCATCACTGGCCGCCAATGCCATAACCACCAACTCACCCTGCATTTTTGTGCAATACTGAGTGTTGGAATGAGTGCTGGATCGGGTACCGGAACGAGTGCTGGAACGAGTGTCGGATAAAGTGTCGAAATTGGAAACATGGCGTGTTTTTCCCTGTAACAACATAAAAACACAAATTAACTCTTGGAAATCATAGAACATGATGAATTAAACTTGATTTAATCATTAAACATGAATTACACGTACCTTATGCCGATCATACCTTTTTATCATCAAATTCTTCAAAAAGATCCTTCAAAAGATGAAAAACACATATGTACATATGGAAAAAGTGTATAATAACCCTCATGAAAATGATCATATCTCGGGCCGAACATTACCCCCACACCTAAGATTTTGCAGGTCCCACTGCAAACAAAAAGAAATTTCCCTTCATGACTAAACTTGCGAAGGAGGGGGTGGATTAGCTTTAGAAGCTTCTCCCTCTTGCCCAGGGGATTTTGGCTTAGGATTTTTGTGGTGTTTTAATTGCATCCAAAGACTATTATTGGTGGCAGTAATATCATCAACCTAAAACTGTAGATAATTCATCTTGGCTTGTAGGACAACGTTATCATGGCATAAATGACAACTCAATGTTTCATGCTCTCTAAGTTTGAATTGGAGGGTTTGGAGTTTTTGGAGGCTGCTGATGACATGTGAGGAAGCCTTGAGATGTATATTATACCCTTGATCCTTTAAACCATTCAAAACAACAATTTTACCTCTGCAAAATTTGTTCCAAAAGTGACTTCCCATAAGCGCAACAATTATGGCATGGCGAACTAGTGAAAAATAGGTATCAAAGTGACACATGTAACTACAATAAAATAAAACCTATGTAACAAATAAGAGAGGTTTTTGTTTTTGAATATGTTCGTGACAAAAACCTCTCCTGGTTTTCAAAAATTCACTTTCAGTTGTTAGGAAATCATGCCAAGAAAACATGACTAAAACAGGAAAAACATAGTGTTTTATTTTCTGAAAGTATAGGTCTCTAAGATGATAGAATATATAGAAGACCATAAAGTATATTAAAAAACTAAGAGAGGTTATTGTTTTTTAATATGTCCTTGATAAACACCTCTCTTTTTTTTCAAAATTCATTCCCTGTTGTTAGGAAAACACAAAAAGAAAATATGACTATAACAGGGAAAAAACAGAGTGTTTTAGTTTCTGAAAGCATAGGCCTCTAAGATGTTAGAATATATCCCAAACCATAACGTATATTCAAAAAATGGGAGAGGTTATTATATTTTGGTATGTTATGAACACAAACCTCCTCTATGTTTCAAAATTACTTTCCCATTTGTTCAGAATCCCAACTTGAAGTTGGTTACTCAAAACTTGCAGAAGCACAGCGTGCTCTTAGTAAAAGCGCAACATGGTCTTTGATAGATATTTTGGAGGCCTTCCTGGAGGATTTTTGGGCTGAAAGTGGTATGGTTGGAAATTTTATAATGTCTTCTATCCAATGGAACCACCAAGCACTGCAAATTCCTTCTCCAACCCTCTGAAAAACTGACTTGAAGTCAAATTGTCCAAATGTGCGGAAAACCCTCCTATAGAGACTGTATTTGGGAAATTTATCTCAAATGATAACACCTGTACATAAACTGAAGGAATTTTTTGTTTCTTGGTCTATTATTGACAAAAACCTCTTTCACTTTTGTCAAATTCATCCTCCTTAATTCAAAAACCAATTTTGAAGTAAATCTTTGACCAAGACAAAATTGATGACAAGGAATAATGACATGACTGTGATGAAAATTTATGACCTTAGATGAGTGGAGGGAGTAATAAGGACACCTAGGCACACCAATGACAATTTTACAACGAAGAAATGTCAAATTGTATTTGAGAATTCTATTTTGAAAATATAACAATTTGACCTAATAACCCTATCAATCACATGAAAGAGAAAACTTGATCATGGGTGACTGAAAGACTAACAAATACTAACAAAAGGATTGGTTTGTACTATTAGGCATGGTGAATTAGGAGAATTGTTATTTCCTTTCATCGATCTGTAACAATTCAAAAAACTTTTCCTCTTTTCATAAGCTTGTAATACAGATGGCAGTAAGTATTTAGCAGTTGTTATTGCTTTGTATTTGTCACAAAGAGTAGTTAAGTATAAAAAATGCACATCAAGCTTATAACACACATAATGATGTCAATAGTATATAATTTAGCATACCAATACAAACAACTGTTGATATAATATCCCAAGACATTGTGAAAAGACAGTATGACCGAATTTTGACAGAAATCCTACTTCCTCTTCTCATGGGTTTGCTATACAAATGGGAATTGCTTAGCATTTTTAGCTCAGGAAAACTCCCCCCAGACCGAAGATATGGCACGTCCTCATGCCATGAATTAGCAATAGGCTTCTTGGTCTTCTTTCTCGATGAGGCTGCAGGGGTATCAAGAAGTTTCTTGGACTTTTGGTCCAGTAAAGGAATAACTTGAGCATGAGGGTTTGGGTGGAGTAACAGTCCCTAGATCAAGAATCTTCTTGATAGTCTTGATTGTAAGATGAGGGTTTTCAAATTGGTAAATGAACTCATCCCATGCTTTCTCCTATTTTCCAACTCGGCTAAGACAAGTAGTTTGATAAGGTCATGGTAAAATAGGTTGTTATGGGGATTGGTTACATCCTTCCTCACTTGGGAAGACATCTTCTCAAGACTCTTTAAGAAGTAAAAGGGAAAGTTACAATGGCTTATGGAATTGAAACTGAGATAATAATCAAAATTGACAGGCTTTAAAGATGGAATATCTACCTTCACATGTAATCAATTTGGCAATGACTATGAGAGGGTTGATTAGCTCCTCTTTTATCCACTCCTTGGAGTATCCCTTAGATCCAAAGATGTTCTGAAATTCGGTTTTGAAAATGTTGTTATAGCTTTCTCTTGGCAACTGGTGGTGTTTAAATCAACGATATCCAACTCTTGATATCTTTGTGGTTGAGGCAATTGATTCCTCAGAGGCCACGAACATAGTGAATAAGAGTTGAGGCAGGCTAAGAGTGTTCCATTGTTATTGATTTTTCCACCATGCTCACTCAATCCACTTGCATATGTAATGTCAAACCTACAATGAACAACTTGCAATAAAAATAAACCAACAGAGTGGTCTGTTAAGGACATATATAACAATTTATAGCACACAGGAGTTTATCACTTCAAAATAAAATGACTGTTGTTGTAATAGCATGTATCATGAAAACAATACATGAATTTTTACAAAGATTTACTTCTTCTAGGCAATGTTATCATTTGTCAACTCATGAACCCCTCCCCCACACCTAAGTATTATGACACCTCACAATCAAAAATATAGGAAACTAGTCAGTTCTCCCGATAGCCGAAGATTTACAGTTTGTAAAGTGTAAAGATAAATTTCACAAATGAATCTGATGAGACGGTTAGAAGATGGCCCCACCTATAGGATAAGAGATCCTATATATAGATAAGAAGAGGTAGGTAAGAGAGTTTCAAGATAGTCTCATATTTAGTTCCCAATGGAAAGTTTATGGAGTTCATTAACCTTAGCTTAACCATACATACTTCATGTCAGCTTTGTCTACAAGAAATGTCGTACATGAGGACAAGTTTAAATTTATTATTTATTTTTTGTCAAATTACCATGTTCGCTAGGTAGAACGCCCCGCTGCTAGCAAGACTGTTCAGTACCCCGACGAGTTTACCTAGTCATACCATAGGCCGGTATTCGCTGCCAGTAGACCTGTTCAGTATCCTAGCTGGTTAGCCTCTTACACCCTCAGAGATTGGCCCTCCATCTTTTAAGATTTTAATATAAGATTTCTTTATGCAAGAGAGTGCGGGGACAACTCTAAAAACAACTTTTTCTTTCTTTTTTTTCAATTGGGATGGTATTTATGTTAGAGGATGACTTTCCGTTATATTCCTTAGTAATTTTCCTGATGTAAGGGGTACTTAAGCGAACGTGGCCTATTTGGAGATATGATATAATCAAGTTATTTAGTGTGTAGTGGATGGTACCATTGAGAAAGAATAGAAAGGTATCTCTAGGCTCAACTCACTTTCTTCTTTTGTAAGTTATTGTGATGTTTCCATGACTAACTGCTAATCAGACCTCCTTGTTACTCTTTAATAAAGATACTTTACTTACTTACTCAGGTTTCTTTGGAAAACTGTACGAGAGACCTCTAAGATTGATGGTTACAGTGTCACTTCCTTATACAGTGGTGAAGAGTTTCAAGAGTAACTGCTTTGGAATTCCTTAAGAACAAGAAGATGAAAGTCTTTGCAAAAACATGCCTAATTACAACAACTCATTATTCATTTGATGCTTAGCAAACAACAGGGTTCAAGTGTAACAATGTTTTGAAGAAAAATCCTTCTTTTATATTTCCTTGAACTGTCTACTCCTGGTGAGATAAATACCTATAGATATATCTAAAACTGTTTACAAAAAACACACTCTAAAATATAATAAACTAATGAGATCAATGAGATAAAGTCATAGGAACATGTATCTCATAGTTAAAAAAAAAGAAAATGTAAAATGAGGCTGCATTAGACTCTAAGCTAAACTAACAATATGCAACTTTTATTTACTATCCTACCCTACCTAAAAAGAAAGGGAAAATCTTTATTCAAGTGTAAGAACTCTTCCAATGTAACCATGTGTGGAGCAAGATAAGGAATGTACTCATATCCATATATGAAAAATTTACCACAATGATTACCTGGATATGAAGAACCAACCAAACTACTTGTTTTGGCATCATAAGGTGTTGGAGAAGAGAATAGTATTGTGGCCTGATGACCTCTTGAAACCAAATTTCAATGTAATCTTGATGTTCATCAACAATAATTTATATGATCTCCTTCATCATGCTATGCAGATCCTCTTCTTTTGGATGATTGATTTCTGAAGCACATAAAGGATCTGTTGAGATGGATGTTGAGAACTCCTCAATCTCAGGTCTTAGTGATTGCTCTCCACTGGATGTAGTCCATAATGTTTCAGTTTCCTTCGCATTTTTGTGAGGAAAATCATTTTGTAGCTCATAGGACTTTGATTCTTCTAACATTTCTGGAGAGGTAGATACACTTTTGGCTGCTGCCAAAATATGTTCTTCTTGAAAAGAAGAAATCCCGGCTGTTGCTAGGATTTGAGAGAGTTCTTCCAAACTAATGGTCATCTTCGAATTCATTCACCTAGTGGTGGTAAGGAAACAAAGGTTGTGTTGTTTGGTTCTGTGGAAGGCTCGAGTGGTCTTTCCTCCTTTCCTAATATGATTGATGCTTCAATTTCTTGTTCTATAGTGTTCCATGTGTTAGTCTCTTCAGAGACTATTTTAGCTCTTTGAGTTGAGCTAGCTTCTATTTTTCGGTATCGGTCTGTGGATTTTATAAGCGGAACGTTCCTTCCCCTAAAGAGATTGGAAGGAACCTTGGTTGAAAGGTTGGATTTTGATTTAATGTATCTACCTTGTGGGTCTCTATGCCTATTCATGAAAGAAAGAAAAAACAAAAAGAAAAACTACCATTGGGTTTGGGGGAACCTACTATAGCAGATGCGTAGGTTCTTACCTCTCGTCTTAAAGTTCCCCCGTCACCAAGCGAATGCTAAGGTCTAAGGATGATCTATTTCCTAACTACTTCTTACCTTGAGACAACTCCCCGACAACGACGCCAAAAATGATGGGTGTTCTATATGCACTAAAAACACACTAAAAACCCTCAATTAAATTGTCAACCCGGGGTAAGTAAACTTAGAGTTGTAGAAAAATATATGCCAAAGGTAGAACGACTGGTAGGAGTATAGTCTAACTAATGAAAGAAGCTATCTAAGGCTAATCTACTCAAGCAAACCTATCTAATTAGCAAACCCGACTAAGCAACTTGAAACTAGGTAACCTAAGTACTTTTGGGCCAAGGATTGATGGATAGTTCCTAAGAAAGCAAGTAAAACCCTATGTAAAGCAAACTAGTTCAACAATAAGCAAAAGAAAACTACTAAGCATAATAAGCAAATGACAAAAGCAAACTTCTTTAACTTGCCAACCTACATTCAATGAGCAACTACCCTATGAAAGAAAATAAATAAGAAAGTAAGCAAAAGCACCTATCTAACCTATTAAAGAAAAAAGACAAGTAAGCAAAGACACCTAACTAACCTACTAAATCAAATAGACAAGTAAGCAAAGGCACCTAACTAACCTACTAAAGTCATTGAACAACTATCTAGACTAAGGGGCAAGTGAACTAAATGCCTAATGCAAAACTATTTCTAATATGTGAAAGGAAATCTAAATGCTCAATGCAATGCATGAAAGGAAATCTATTCTATTGAAATCAATAAAGATTAACAACTAATTCTTAATCTATGATAAGCAAACTACTATATAATCTATTAAAGTAAAGTCTATCTATCCTACAACAACAAATAAGACTATTTTCTAAACTATGAAAGCAAGAAACTATCTCTTCTATGAAAACAAGAAACTGTTTTCTAATCTATGAAATTCAAATGCATTCTATACTAATATAAACAAAATTATACTATACTAAATTTAGTCATTAACTACAACTTGAAATTGCAATCTAAATCTAAGCAAGAAATTACATAACATAAACTAAACTAGCTCTATCTTAACAATTCAAAATGTAATAAGGAAAATGCTTAAAAAAGAAATTAAAGCATGACAAAGTAAACTAATGAATAAATTAATCAACAACTAATTAAGCAAAATGTAATTAGCAATTGAATAGGAAATAAAAACTAAAACTAACCCTATCCATCCACCGAATCCTTGATTAATTAAAACATAAACTAAAACTCTGTTCTACTCTGTTTTAATTCTTATTTTAAATCAAATTTCAAAAGCATGAATAAAATGTAATCTAATATCTACTTGCACATGGGGTTAGTAGATGAATTTTCAAATTCGTCTCTAATCTACGAGATTAATGCATTCTAACACACTCCGTCATTCTAACCTGCAAAAGGGAATGAAAACAATTTAAACTACAACAACAAACTAATTAATAAACTGATAATGCATGTACAGGAAATAAAGAGACAAATAAATCATAAAATGCACGAACAACACACAGAGAGTTACCAGACTGTTGGTGCCCCCCCCAACAAGTCGTGGTCACTCTCTAAAATCACACCACGAACTTAACAGGTCAAATTCACCATAAAAACCCAAAAACGCAGTTCTGGCATAATCTGGCAATGTAAAATCTCAAAACAGAGAAAAAATGAATTTGTCTCTAATACATTGGCTCTTCTACTTGGTTAACAATCTGATGACCATCCTATCAGTATTTATAAGATTACAACCCAAGTGGTCGACCATAGGATGGTCGAACCACTTCTAATTTTGACAAAATACAATAAATGATGCCCTAACTGACAAAATGGAGCAAGCCAATAATCGCCTTATTTGGACAATTGAAACTGAGTTGTCTGGAGCTTAGTAGTTGGAGGGGGCAATCATGAAGAAAACCCATGTGCCCGATTTGTCCATCACTGGCTGCCAATTCCATAACTGCCAACTCACCCTGCCTTTGTGTGCAATACTCAGTGCTGGAAGGAGTGTCAAATCGAGTACCAGAACGAGTGCTGGAACGTGTGCCGAATCAAGTGCCGAAACTGGAAACATGGTGTGTTTTTCCCTGTAACAACAGAAAAACACAAATTAACTCTTGGAAATCATAGAACATGATGAATTAAACTTGATTTAATCATTAAACATGAATTACACATACCTTATGTCGATCATACCATTTTATCATCAAATTCTTCAAAAAGATCCTTCAAAAGATGAAAAACACATATATACATATGGAAAAAAGTGTATAATAACCGTCATGAAAATGATCATATATCGGGCCCAACACATACCTTCCCTGACAATGTATTTACTTTCCTTAATGAAAATGTTTATAGAGTGTTCCGAGATCTTATTCGAAATGATTGTCGTAGATCGATTATTAATGCCATTAACGTCTAGTGGTTCATGATAGGGGAAACCATAGATGAAATTTGAATCTATCCAAGTTATGATTCAGCGAAAGATTAATCACAAGATAATCATCATTAATGTATCAGTTAATTGCACTTATCGTTAAGTAAATTTCAGAATTTCGAATCTCGGGATATCCTATAACAGTTCAAGATATGATTTTCGAAACACGAAATCACGATGTGATTAATTAATTTTAATCATGTTTAACCCTTTTAAATAATCGTGTTTAACCTCAAATATTTCGGGGTTTCAGATCTTGGGATATTGAATTTCGCTCGAGGTAGGATCCCCGAAATGCGAAATCGCGATGTGATTAATTAATCGTTAATAATTTTTTAATCTTTAATTAACTCGGCTTAACACTTAAGACATTTCAAGAGTTCGGGCTTCAGGATATTGAAAGTTGCTCGAGGAAGGATCCCCGAAATACGAAATTGCGATGTGATTAATTAATCGTTAATCATTTTTTAATCCTTAATTAACCCATCTTAACACTTAAAATATTTCGGGATTTCAGGCTTCAGGAATTTGGGAGATGATAGATGGCGAACACCCGATTTCCAAAATCGTGAAACTATTATTCAATTTTCTAATTGGTTTTTAGTTTCTTTTTAAGTATTTGTTACTTCATTCGTTTGGTCAATTAACTTTGTTTAAAATTCCTGACGGGTCATTTCTCGGAAAAATACGTCATAGATTAGGGGGTATACGTGTATGGTGACTTGGACCTTTTGAACACTTTTCACATATCGAGACTTTGAAGGTGAGGCATGTTAACACATATGAAATGCAAAAATCCGAAATCTGAAATCTCGAAGTACTCCTTAGTGATTTGACTCTTTTAACGAGTAGGCGACTCCATAGTTTCTAAGGAATTAGGATCGTTTGATCAGATGGAAGAGCTCATCGACAGTGAGAATCAAACGTGGGTTGTTTTTATTTAAATGGGGATGAAATCCATTTAAAATCTAAAGTTTAGAAATATATATGTGTTCCAACATAGGCTCCATCTAGAGATCACGTCCTCCGACGAGACGTTGAATAACAGTAGACCAAGTGCCTTTATTGGGTAAATGGAGTCATTATTTCATTTCTATGAAACACTTTTGAGAAAACAGAAAGAGATTAGACTTCGGCCTTATCTCATAAATATTTTGAAAACTTGATCGTTCACCAAACTCAAGTTTAGGCTGTCTATCGCTTGCTTTTTTGTGAAACTGATTTCGGGTGTGTTTAAGATATTCAAGATAACTTTAATTAATCTATCAGACTCTGGTCGATTTTTTTTTGCATCGAGGCAAAGTAAAATTTAGCAATTTTAATTAGGGGATCCCTTGTCATATTAGAGTGTAAATCTTTGTCGAAAAGAGAACTAGCTACCAGAGCAAATTATATACATGTATAACAGCCTTGCAGATATCATAGACATTGCTTCACTACCAGCGATCATGTTCAGTACCTCGCTGAAGTTATCTACATTTCCCATTGAAATTCCTTTCACCACTTCAATTTGCACTTTGCTGAGATGAGGGAAATCATTTAAATGAATTTCCTTTCATCATCTCTTTTGGACAAAATGGGGGAAATCAAATTTCAAATTTCCTTTCACCATTTGTCTTGGACTAGATGGGGGCAATCGGATTATGAATTTCATTTCACCATCTGTCTTATTTTTTTAATATTTTTGAAGTGGGGGCAATCAATTTATATATATCATACACAGGATGATATCTGTTTATAATTTAGCAGCTAAGGTTTTCCAACTCACTTTGATTTACTCTGGGCTAATCTTCCCCTAACCTTCAAAACACCTTCACCTACAGGGAAGTTATCACAGAGATATTTTTATTTTCAAGGACTTTCCTTGAGTGAAACGAATCAGTTTAAAATATGATAGAAGGGATAAAGTAGTCAGGATTATCCTAGACACACTTTCTCTTAGTTACAATCAGAGTACTCACAAAAATTTCGCCTACTCTCGTTTTGAAGATATAGTCTTTTAGGCTTCCTGAGTCAAGGCGAACTCTGTATTTATGTGGAGATTTTAAAATTAGGATGCACAAATCAAAACAGAATTAAAGATTTCAAACATGATGGATGGGAACAGACTGAAGAGTTAAAGCTTTGGAAAGGGATCTTATTCCTATTCATACCTACTTCCTGATTTGTGAGCTTCTTTTATTCTTATTTTCTTTTTTTTGTAAATTTTATTTTATTTTTTATTTTGCTTTTAATTTTACTCAGAGAAAACTTTTAGGATTAAGCTGTAATTTTACATTTCTCTGGTTGTAGATTAGGTGACAATATTTACATAGATGAGACTTCTTTCATATTTAGTGATATCCCCTTCAAAATTTAACTTGCATCAGTAGGGTAGAAGCTCATACTTAAGATTTTCTTTATATTTTCAACCAAATAAACCATTTATTTGTCACATGTTTCGAGATAAAGCCCATGTTAGGGTCCTAACCCACACATAGGTAGAACAATATATTCGGATGTAATAAATGTCAATATTAATAAGGCCTTTCAATAAAATAGAATAAGGTGGATGTAAGAAGACCTAATAGAAGCTTTCGCTTCTAGAAGGATCTTCCTCTAGATGCTTCTTTTTAGTATAAATAGGAGTCGAGGGTATGAGAACCCCATATTGGATATTATTGTAATAGAGCTCTGCTCAACTGGAGGTTTCCCCCTCAAAGAGGCCCGTGAACATTGCTTTCAGATTCAAAGTGTTATTTTTGTTATTATTCTTTTATCATTTCAGTGCTATTGTGGTGAATGTTCTGGTTATATTGTTGTTATTCTGCCATTTCTAGCATTTTATTTCTGTTCTGCATACATTTTATATCTGGTATATTACAAGTGGTATTAGAGCACTTTCCTCGGCAGAAAGTGTGGGTTAATTTTTTTTCAGGGTAGAGACGTATTCTGGCATATTTAAGCCACAGAGATCTATCGTTACGTGCATAAACCCATGGCCGAGGGATTCATACACATAGGAAATAAAAGTGGTACTTAAGCACACATCTGTTGGCCACCCTTGTAACCCTTGTTGGTACCCCTTCGAGTGGTAGCGCATCAAAAAACACTTGTTTACGGATCAGCCTAGATTTCCTAAAGCCCTCTTTAGATAAATCAATCGGTCACCTCACTGCTATAGTGTCACCGAGAACAACACTCTGGAAGCTACTCTCTAGTACCTGAGTAGTCGGGTAGTATGGCTAAGGGTACGATCTATCCTCCTTAGTTAGTTCCCTGAGATATTGGGACGAGTTCTACTGTTGGACCCCGCATGTATATCAGAGAGATATAGCACAGGGAAAACCCTTGTCTGTAGAACCCTTGAATACCTAACCCTTGGGGACAGAAACATAAACAAATTAAAACAGACAAGATCTATTGTCGTGCAACTGTGTTTGGGTTGCCAAGTAAATACACATTTATTTTTGGTTAAGAATTTGGGCATTTCCTCTCTGGAAAAATTTTCACCATTATTTGAGAGCTATTCCATTGGATTCATCTCTTCTCCCTTATCACATTCATCCATATCATTTTTCGGAAAAAAACTTGACCCCACCCGCTCCTTTTCAGTTCCCCCATCCTCATGGCCCATACTCATAGCCAAGACTTGGAAGCTTGCTTCAACACCATGTAATCTGGTCTCATTGAAACATAACAAGAATTGAAACAACTCAGTGCCAATGTTGCAACCATCAATACAACCATGCATTCCTCAATGGAGGAAATCAAACAAGACCTCAACACCCAGCTTGAATCAGTCTTTTCGACACTCTGCACCAAACTTCATATCCCTACATATAACCCTTCCTCTTCCTCACCTCCACATCCTGAAGGTGACCATTCCTCTCATTCCAATAACTTTCAGAACCATCACTTTCAACATGACCTACGCCTTCCGTGGGTGGATGTGACCAAATTTTATGGCTCAGACTCCACTGGTTGGGTAACCCAAATGGAACATTATTTCGTTTTATACGACATTACAAATGACTTGGCCAAACTCAGGTATGGTGTTCTCCATATAGATAAGGAACGGTGACAATGGTGGCAATGGAGAAAAACTTCTCGTCAAGGGTATATTGCTTGGACACAATTTGTTGCAGATATTTATGAATGATTTGACATTGACACCAACCATTTGGGTCGTTCGAAAAAGTTGAAACAATTAGGAATAGTGGAGGACTTTATAGCTGCCTTTGAGCGCCTGGCTTTTAGAACATAGGGCATGTCTGATACCTTTTTCTGAGAGTGTTTTATCAGTGGCCTCAAGGATAATATTTGGGCCCATGTCATCATGGCTTGACCTCAGAGTTGGGTGGAGGATACTAAAAGAGCTAAAGAAGCACAACATGTGGTATCCTCTCAAAACCGAAAACCCTCCTTTATCCCTCGCCCTAAACCAGTAAATCCCACTACTCCCTTTGCTCCACTAAAGATCCAAAAATTGACCACGGATGAAATGGCTGAATGCCAACTCAAATACCTTTGTTATAACTATGATGACAAATATTTCCCGGGCCACAAGTGTAAAGAACAAAATATTTTTATGGCCATCTCCAAGGATATTTTGGAAGAGGATGTAGAAACTCCCCTTGTGTCTGAGTCACCTGAATCCACTGACATAACCCCTCCCTCAGACCCTCCCGAAGTAGAACCGGTCATTTCCCTCAATGCTCTCACTGGCTTCTCCACTCCTCAAACCCTCAAGCTAATTGGTTACATCAAGCATCAAAAGGTCATTATTCTGGTTGATAGTGGCAACACCCATAATTTTATTCATCGCCGTATTTCCCAAGAAACTCATTGCTACATCCATGTCGTCAATAATTTCCAAATCATGATTGCCATTGGTGGTTCCATGAAATGTGGAGGGTGTTGTGAAAATGTGCACCTCCAAATTGGTGACTACCACCTGAAATCCCATATGTTTTCTATCAACATGGGAGGTTGTGACATTGTGTTGGGTGCATACTGGCTAAGGACTTTGGGTCGCATTCTCATGGATTTTAAAGACTTAACCATGCAATTCGACCATGAGGGCCACCAATATAAGTTCCAAGGCATCACCGTTGGTTCACTTGAGATCATTATTTCCCATCGCATGGAAAAGCTACTCAAAAAAGGTCATTCTGGTGATATCGCCCAACTCCATGCCATACAAGCAACATAGACACCCTCAGTCCCGCAAAACCTCCAAGACATCCTTTCTAAACATCAATTGGTCTTTTCCACTCCCCAAGGACTCTCTCCTTCCCGTGGTTTTCATGATCATTCCATTCCCCTTGTACCCAGAAGCCTTCCTCCCAATATCCGTCAATATTGTCACCCCTTTTCCCAAAAAAATGAAATTGAGAAAATGGTCCAGGAACTCCTTAATGTAGGCGTTATCCACCCTAGTATGAGCCCCTAATATTCTCCTGTGGTCATGGTCCTAAAAAAATAAGGTTCTTGGTGAATGTGTCCTGACTTCCGTGCCCTCAACAAACTTACCATCAAAGACAAATTCCACATTCATGTCATTGATGACCTCCTGGATGAATTAAGTGGCACCCAATTCTTCACTAAACTGGATCTTCATTCGGGCTACCACCATATACATATCAAAGAGGCAGACATTCCCAAGACTTCCTTTAGAACTCATGAGGGCCACTATGAGTTTTTGTTCATGCCCTTTGGATTGTGTAATGCCCCCTCCACCTTCCAATGCCTCATGAATCATGTCTTCCATCCTTTTCTCCGCCATTTTGTCTTAGTTTTCTTTGATGATATCCTCATCTATAGAAAAACCTAGACAAACCATCTTGCTCATGTGTATCGAGTTCTCCATATACTCTCTCAGCACCAACTTTTCCTGAAACAATCTAAATGTTATTTTGGCGCCTTAGAAGTAGAATACTTGGGTCATTTGGTTGGCAAGGATGGCGTCAGGGTGGATCCTAAAAAGATTGAACCTATGCAAGACTGGCCTCACCCAAAGACTCTTAAGATCTTGTGTGGATTTCTAGGCTTAACAGGGTATTATTGCAAGTTTGTTAAGAATTATGGGAAGATTGCAGCACCTCTCACTACTCTCCTAAAAAATAACTCTTTCACTTGGACTCCAGCCTCTGCTCAATCTTTTCAAACCTTGAATATGGCCATGTGCACCACTCCAGTCCTAGCCCTTCCCAATTTCACAAACACCTTTGTGTTGGAATGTGATGCCTCAGGGGAAGGAATTGGTGATGTCCTTATGCAAAAGGGTTGACCTTTGGCCTTTACCAGCAAGAAACTATCTAAAAGAAATCTAGGAAATCCATCTATGAAAAGGAAATGTTGGCTATTCTTCATGTCGTTGATCTGTGGCGCCCTTATCTATTGGGGCAACATTTCCAATTTAAGACAGACCATCAAAGCCTCAAGTATTTTATGGAACAACACATTTCCTCCCCAGAACAACAAAAATGGGTGACTAATCTCTTTGGATATGATTATGAGATCATTTACAAGAAAGGAAAAGACAATGTGGTTGCGGATGCACTTTCCCGCAAATATGAAGATGAAGGATCCATTTTTTCTCTTTCATTCATTGTTCCAGATTGGCTCCAAGCCATTTGCCAGGAATGGCTACAAGATCCCAAAATTTTTTAGTTGATCCAACAATTGCAGTCCAATGCTCTAGATTCCCCAGGGTACTCTTGGCTCCATGATGAACTTCGATACAAAGGCCGTTTGTATTTAAGTAAACAATCAAAGATTAAATCCACGGTACTTTTTGAGCTTCATGATACACCCACAGTAGGGCACTCCGGATTCACCAAAACCTATGACAGGGTCAAACGTTCCTTTCTTTGGGATGGTATGAAACATGACATTCGTAATTTTTTCGCTGAATGTGATGTATGTCAATGCAACAAGGGAGAAACAATCAAATCTTTGGGAACACTACAACCGCTCCCGATTCCACCTGCTATTTGGAAGGATGTCTCTATGGATTTTATTACCGACTTACCTAAATCGTAAAATAAATCAGTCATCATGGTAGTTGTTGATCGCCTTTCCAAGTATGCTCATTTCTATGCCCTTCAACACCCATTTACAACATCCACGGTGGCTCAAATTTTATTGGATAAGGTCTTCAAGCTTCATGGCATGACGCGCTCTATTGTTTCTGATCACGACCCAACTTTCACAAGAAATTTTTGGCAAGAACTGTTCAAGATACAAGGCACTGAATTGCATCTCAGCACAACTTATCACCCCCAGACTAATGGCCAAACAAAAGTTGTCAACAAGTGCTTGGAAACATATTTGAGGTGTTTTTCCTCGGAAAAGAAAAATCAGTGGGCTCAAAGGTTACCCCTAGCTGAATGGTCGTATAACACTTCATACCATACAACTACACACATGAATCCTTTTGAAGCAGTATATGGACAGAAGCCACCTTCAGTTCTCTCATACTTACCAGGTGCCTCGAAGGTCCAGGCGGTTGACCTAACACTTACAACTCGAGAGGCTATTCTCCGTACACTCAAAGAGAATTTGTTCATGGCACGGAATTGCATGAAGCAACAAACAAATCAAGGTCGCTCTGAACATCAATTTGCAGAAGGGGATCAGGTGTTTCTTCGACTGAAACCTTACAAGAAAACTTCCCTCAAGGCCTGGCATTGTCAGAAGCTAGCGCCCAAATTTTATGGTCCTAATACCATTCTCAAGTGTGTGGGACAAGTAACCTATCAGTTAGCTTTGCCTAGCCATTCGAAGCTACATCCTGTTTTTCATGTTTCATGCTTAAAGAAGGTGATTGGAGCTAAGTGCCAAATTCAAACCAACCTTCCAGAGTTAGTTGAAGAAGGATCCATTTGGCTACAACCAGTAGTAATTTTGGACCATCATGAGTTTCACCTACATCAGAGAACCATCAAGGAATTTCTAGTCCAGTGGAAAGATACAACTCCAACAGATGCCACTTGGGAACCAGCTACCATTTTGCAACAATTTCCTCATCTCAAGCCTTGAGGACAAGGCTATTTTTAAGGGGGCGGACATGTTAGGGTCCTAACCCACACATACGTAGAAGAATATATTCAGATGTAATAAATGTCAATATTAATAAGGCCTTTCAATAAAATAAAATAAGGCGGATGTAAGAAGACCTAAAATACGCTTTCGCTTCCAGAAGGATCTTCCTCTAGATGCTTCTTTTTAGTATAAATAGGAGTCAAGGGTATGAGAACCCTAGCTTTTATATTATTGTAATAGAGCTCTGCTCAACTAAAGGTTTCCCCCTCGAAGAGGCCCGTGAACATTTCTTTCAGATTCAAAGTGTTATTTTTGTTATTATTCTCTTATCATTCCAGTGCTATTGTGGTGAATGTTTTGGTTATATTGTTTTTATTCTGCCATTTCTAGCATTTTATTTATGTTCTGCATACATTTTATATCTGGTACATTACAACCCATGTTCTGAAAAGTGAGTGGTGATTTCTGATACATCCTATTTCTCGACTATCAGGAAGTATCTTGCCTAAAAATAAATGTGAGAAATGTCAGGAACTTCTGCAGACTAGAACTCTATGCGTTACCTATTTTTATATTTTTATTTATATGAAATCAACAAACCTGGTTTTATTTAGAGTGAAAGTAAAAACTTACCGAAGAAACAAAGAATTACAAACAAAATATGAAAATCAAATGGTATGTACAATGAGATTTTGGAATCTGATTACTGCATGAAATGCTTCAGGTAATGCTCGTTTATGGGGGCATTAAGGATTTTACCATCAATATTTTCTAACAAAAATGAGTTCTTTCCCTCAGAAGTTGTGATCCTGAAAGGTCCACACCAGATGTGATCAAAATTGTCTTTATTTTCTGAGTCTTCCTTCCTGGCATCCCACTTTAAAACCAGGTCACCACGGAGAAATTCCCTATCTTTTGATTTTTGTCAAACAGGGCTTTCATGTTATCTTAATATTTATGGAGTTTGTCGTCCACTTCAGCCCTATTTTGTTGGACTTCAATCAACTGATTTATTCTTCTGGTGATGTCATTCGTCTCCTCCTTCGAGTCTTGCCAAAGATTCATTACAGGCAAAGCGAGATTTATGGGGAGGACTACGTCGGTATTGTACACCATTTGGAAAGGAGACATTACTAATTATTTCTTAGTGCCGATTCAATTTTCCCATAAAGAATTATTTCAATTGAACATTCCAGGCTTTTTTATTTTCAGTCAACACCTTTTTAATTATAGTGATCAAGCTCTTATTTGATGATTCAACTAATCTGTTGCCCTGAGGATAGTAGGTTGTGGAATGTCCTAGTGCAATATTGTACTTCTGACAAAAATTGACCAACGCCATGGATTTGAAGGCTTGGTCATTATCAGTAACTATCTTTCGAGGACAACCAAATCTAGATAAAATGTTTTCTTCTAAGAAATTGATCACCACTGAGTATTTAGCATTTCGTGTCGGAATGTCTTCTACCCATTTAGTGAAATACTCTATGGCCATTAATATACATTTATGTTGTGCACTTGAATGCGGATGGATTTCTATGATAAAATCGAGACCCCATTGTTGAAACAGGGTTTTTGTTTTGACCAGAATCAAGGGTAGTGTGGAAAGCTTTTGTTTTCCTGAGAATAGTTGACAGGAGTTATAGGCTCTAACTTTAGTATTCATGTCTGTAAATAACTTCGGCCAATAATACCCATATCTCAGTATTTTATAAGTCATTTCCCTCCAGGCATGGTGTCCTCCACACACCCCTTCATGAAACTCATTTATAACGTTCTATGTTTCAGATTCTATTAGGCATCTTAGTAAAAAACCTAGGGTATCCTTCCAGTACAATTGGATTTCAATGATGCAATATTTTACTGCGTGAAACTTTAATGTTCTTGCTTTAGAAGGAGTCATATCACTTGGACACTGAAGAGTCAGGAGATATGAAACTATGTCGCTATACCAAGCTGAGGAGGAGAATTTTTCTTGAATCTAAGTTTCAGGAGTCTCCACATCAAATTCTTCTATATCTGGAAGTTCTTCATAAGCTTGTAGATGATTTATTCTAAGTGCTCTGAAATTCGATTTGGCTAATAGCTTAGTCATGCCTTGACCCTTGATGAGATTAGTCGGTTTTACCTCAAGATCAAATTCATGAATCTTGGCTAGCCATCGACCCCTCCTTCCATCACTATCTAGTTGCACCAATATGTCTTTAACATAGTTGGTTGGTACGTAGGAAATTATCCTGGAATGCAGCACGTAAGTTCTGAAAGATTCGAGGGCTTTCACCATAGCATATGCCTATTTTTCCATTATGTCATATTTCAACTCGGCGTCCCTGAGGCTTTTACTAAAAAATGCTATTGGCTACTCGAAACCTTCAACGTTCTTCTGTAAGATCACGATTGCGATAGTGTGTTCAGATGCAAATGAAAAGATCAAGAACTCCTTCATGTAGTCCAGAATGGCTAGCACTGGTTCTTTTCCTATCATTTTATTGATGCATTTGAAATATGTTTTGGCCTCAGTCATCCATTTGACCTCTTTGTCCCTTTTTAGCATATCTATAATCAATTTAACATTTTTAGCGAAATTTGGAATGAATCTTCTTAAGAAAAATATTTTTCCTAAAAATGACTGAATTTCCTTTCTGTTTCTAGGAATATTTATTCCATATATGGCTTCAACCCTTTTTGGGTCAATTTTGATTCCTTCCTTAGATACTATATGACCCAAGAGTTTACCTTCCTGCATTGCAAAATGCGATTTCTTGGGATTTAGGGACAAACCAAATTTCCAACATTTCTCGAATGTCTATTTGAAGTGTACCAAGTGCTCTGCATCAGAGTTAGAAACTACAGTTAAATCATCAAGATAGATAATGAAAAACTTATCTCTTTCACTAAAAAAGGCTATGTCCATTTCTCGTTGAAAAGTCTCTCTTGTGTTCATCAGACCAAATGGCATTTTGTCATACATGAAAGTACCCCATGGAGTGGTAAACATGGTTTTCTCTTTGTCATCGTAGTGGACCGAAATTTGATTGTAACCTGAGAATCCATCAATCATAGACATTCGGTTAGCACTGACCACTTTTTCCAGAATGTGATCCATTTTAGGGAGAGAAAAATTGTCTTTAAGAGATGATCTATTTAGGTTCCTGAAATCCACGCAGAGTCTGATTTCATCGTTCTTTTTTCTAACTGGAACTAAATTAGCTACCCACTCGGAATATCTGAGTGGAACAATAATTTTTGCATCTAGGAGATTTTTTACCTCTCTTTCTATTACAGGTAGGAGTATCAGGTTTATCTTTCCGAGCTTTTGCCTAAAAGGTTTGATGCCCAGTTTCAAAGGGATTTTATGCTCGATAGCAGTGGTATCATAATTTTTCAATTCGTCGTAAGACCAAGTGAAGACATCTTTGTATTGTTTGAGTAAGTCAACATATTTACTTTTCCTTTCAGGTGGAAGGTATTTGGAAATTTGACCAGTTTGGGGTTTTCCTTAGTGCCTATGTCGCAAGCTTCAACCTCTTCGGGATGAGGTTGCAAGGTAGATTTTAGAGGTATATCGTCCTTATCAAATAATCTCTCTAACGGAATTAGACCCTTAGGAATTTGATTGTTTTTTAACACCAACATGTGGTTGTTAGCGATCTTATCTTGGAACTTCTAAGGATATTCATCTTCTTGCATGATCCAAGTAGGGTCGTTTTGATTTTCCTAGTCGATGTGTGTTTCAGAAAATTGATCCACCATTTCCAGAAACTACTTGATCTTTTCATCATCTTCAAAAACCTGCCAGTGTTGGAGATTATTTGGTATTGAAGGCATGTGCCTCATTTCTATGTGGTATTTTAGCTTCAAGACTGTAGGTGGCATAAAAGTAGCAGCTGCTTTTTCTAGGGAGTGATTTTTTCCCTAGGAATATGATGAATATTGAACGATGAAAAAAAGTTTTCGATCAAATACTAGGCATAGTTCCTATATGACATTAGCCTTGGATTCTTGGCTTGATACTGCTGCCTTATTTGTTTTACAATTAATTCTACATCATCATAAGCTATTAGATTTTCAATTTTTAACTTTCAAGTAACCTCCAATCCCAATATCAGAGCTTCATAATCGCATACGTTATTGGTATAGTTAATGTCCCACCATAACCTGTATGAGAAAGGAATTATGAATTCATCTCCGGGTTCCACAAAAATCACTCCAGCTCTAGCTCCTTCCCAAGATGAAGCACAGTACAAAAACATTTTCCAGACCCCTATGCTATTTACATTTTTGTTTGTTTTTTCGATTTTTCTGTTTTCTTTTTCTGAATCATTTTCTTCTATACATTCATCAAAACCATCATCAATGGATAATATACAGTTTCCTAAATCTTGATCTGCGACATAAACCAAATAATTATTTGGGTTATGTGGGTCACTTACAGTATATGCCAGTCTTGTCTCTCTGTATAAATAGGTGAAATTTCCATCGAAGATCGGGATTGTAGCATATGTCATGTCTAATTGAAGTGATCCTCCAAGTTTGGCACCCCAAGACCTGGATATCAACATGCCATATTTCGCAGGAACATCAACAACGACTACATCCATGAGAATACTCTTCATAGGGATCTGTGCAAGATTAACCACCAAATATTTTATCATACCAAGACATTTAACCTTTCTTGAATCAAAAGAATACAGATCTCGGTACGGTCTGGTAACCTCGAGGCCCAGATTTTCCATAATAACTTTGGGCAT
>ML787079.1:504635-528350 GCA_009831015.1 Picea engelmannii
GGTATATGGTTGTACATCAAGCATTGAGGACAATGCTTTCATAAGGGGGATGGAATGTAAGGTAGCTAGAGAGGTAGTGGGGGGGCCCAGAGGGTCCATAGTAATAATAGTGGAGGTCATTCAATGTAAGGTGGACTAGTTCCACTATATTATTAAATAAGGCCCACTATGGTAGTTAGATATAATAAATGTAAGAGGACTTCTTAGAAGGTTATACTTCTAGAAGATTTCTCCTCTAGAATGTTCGTAGGTGATGGTAGCACTATATAAAGGGGTTCAATCAATGTAATGAGACATGAAGAGAAGTATTGTATTTGGAGCGGTAGCTCAATAGGAGGATGCCCCCTCGAAGAGGCAAGTGAACATGAGAGGATCCCTTCCATAATAGGATCCATTGTATGGTGTTTCCCTACCTCAAGGGTTTGGTAATAATATTGTGTAGTTTCTTCTATATTGCTTTGTGGATCTATTGTGTATTCAGTAATTGTGTTGATTATATCTTCAAATATGGTATTGGTTCTTAACATGGTCATGCACAGTTAGCGTAATATAAAAAGGAGCAACAAGATCTTTAAAATTTTTGATATGCGGACCAAAAATTATAGTAGGTCTATCATCTTCTAAATTAATAGTATCCACATGATTTTCAATATCTGAGAAATTTATCATTTTGGAAATTTGTTTTCTATGCATCGGATTTTTTGCTAATTCAACCAGGGGCACAGGAATTTGATTTTATTAATTTCATTTTCTAGATTGAAACTTCCAATTATCTTTTAGGCCTCTTTGGTGGGGATATTTGTTTACATTTTTTCTTGTATATTGGTTTGTGTTTCTTTGGTTTAAGATGTCCTTGTTTTGGCAGCTTGTGTTTCAGTTGTTTTTGTCTTGGCAGCTTGTGTTTCAGCTGTCTTTGTCTTGACAACTTGTGTTTCAGCTATCTTTGTCTTGGAAACTTCCATTTCAGTGGATGTTTAAGCTGCCTCATTTGTTTTATTTCTCAACAAGATCTTCCTTGGTGGAACAGTTGTAGAATTTTTATCTCTAGGCCTTAAATGATATTTTTGTTGAAGTTCGGCCATTATAGAGTCGGTGATTCCTTGATAATCAGATTCTCCCATATTATTTATACTTACCTCATTTCCAAAAAATGTTTCTTGATCTAAAGACCTTTCGTAATATTGTTTGTTTAGTTGAGTTTCTTGATCATTATCACTGAGGTTGTCAATATCTTCATCTAACCCCTCAAAGTCTTGTACATCATCGCTTTTCATAAAGTTTTATGTTTTGAAAGGTGCTTTGATTTTCTGATCTTCGTTTTTTACTGGTCTCTGCTAGACTAGGGGATTGGGATTCCTTTTTAAATCTCTCCTAGCAAAAGGATCAGGTTTAGCCTGGTCTAATTCCATTATGGAGATTTTGTTTGATAATTCTTAAATTATTTTATCCATGTCATACATTTTGTCCTCCGCGGACTTCCCATATCCGGAAGTTCCATCTTGTTCTCTAAAGCATTTGGTTTCTTTATTTCCTGTTTCAAACTTTGCCTTCATTTTTCCTGATGCCATCGTGTTCGATTTAATTTCGATGGCATCGTCTTGCATTCTGGTGATATCAGTCGATCTCCTCTCCCTCAAAAGTAAGGAAAAGTTGGGCTCGAAATCCCCTGCAAAAGTCACCTTAGTTGCAGGTTGAGAGGGTTTGACCTCTGCTGGGATCTTATGATAGAGTTTATTAAACCTCTAGGTGAATTATAGGACCGACTCAGAATTATTTTTCCTTAGAGCTTCAAACTCCGTCAGATAATACAAGTGATGTTTCTTCTCTCCCCAATACCTTAAAAAGGTGCTTTCTATTGCATCATAAGATGCTATAGAACCTACCTGAAGCCCTTGAAACTAGAGTCTTACATGACCTTCAAAATTTTGTACCATAAGTCTTTAATAAACATCCTCATGCTCAATGCCGAAAATATCAAAAAAATTGGTCGAAAACATTTATGTGCTCAGTGGCAGCTAAATCTCCTTCTCCTGTGAATTTCGGTAGTTCTTCATATAATTTTCTGGTAAATCATGAAGGAAAGGGGGAAGGACTAAAGGAGAGTATCTGGCCACCACTTTGGAAAAAATTCTAGGGGGGGGATGTGGTGTTCCTTGAACACCCACTCCTCCAGCACCACCTTCAACTCCACCTCCTCCAACAACAACCATTTGATGTCGAGGGGATGAACTTCGAGAGTTAAAGAGAGGGTTTTCATAAACCGCTAGGGACCTTTCTATTGCCTCAGGATGAAGTGAAGGAGGTTATGGAAATTGACTATTAGGAGACAAAAAAATATGAAAAGGGGGGAAAAGGGAAATAAGGGCTGGGTTCTTCGGATTTACAGGATACATAAACAGGAGAACCAACAGGAGTTGAATCAGGGTAAGAGATATAGTCCTCATATTTTTTGGGAGCTAAAACCTTTACTCCGGGGACCAACGGAATATCAATAAACATGGGTATCAAAAGGGATCTTTTACCTTTAGTAGTCAAGGGGGAAGTTGAATCGATATCGACTTTAATCTTAGATAGAACTAGCTTGGGGTTTATGGTTTCAAGTGCAAGCTTCTCAGTAGATGTATCTCCGAAGTGGATTTGCATATAGCCTTCTTGCGAGGTTGACTATTCAAGTGGAACCTTAGCATTAGTTTGCACAGTTTTGGGTTGGTAAACCTTACTTGTGGATGCAACAGTATGATTGAGGTATCCCCTCTGTTTTAATAGCTTTTCAAGATTGGATACAGGTGTAGTATTTTGATCATATGGGTTCTTCCTGGTATTCTTTCTACTGAATGCCAGTTTATCTATAGTGGATTCGCCAAGCGAAAGATAAAATTTAGCCTTATAAATTTATTCAATATTTTTTCACTATCAATGAGAGAAACTTACCATGTCATTCTCCCAGGGAAAAATAACTTTGTTTCTCCATCCCCGACAATGACGTCAAAATGTTGTTGTTCCTGAGATTACACTTAAGGCTCAAAGAGTAATGTCAAGGCATAAAGAATTTAAGGAATGTTTTAAAATGTTCTTTTTCTTTTTAAAGGGTTCTTTTTAACCCTTAAATGAAATTAATAACTGAACAGGACATAGGCCGTGTTTTTTCTTCTGAGTCGAGTAATAAAATCAAGTGATATGAGAGAAAATTACAAAATTGTTAAAAAAAAATGAGGCATCAATGACAGATGAATCTTACCTTGTTCACAGTAGAAAAAAATATAGAATGCACCCTGAAAGGATATAAGATACAGTGATCCAAGTAGCTTGCAGGTCTTGTATTTATTAATATCAAATACAGAGGAAAAACTGCTTGCTTATCAAATGACCGATAACATGTGATTACAATAGATGTTTTACTAAATTGCAACCACTCACTTATCAAGGAGTAACATAAAGAAAACTAGAGATATGGAATACAAGAAGAGCACATAACTCAAACCGCACAAAATTTGGAATCCCTGTCTGCACTTGTATTAATACTCACAAAAGGGTGAGTTTTCTTAGTTGCAATACGCCAAGAAGCATCCTGTGTTAAGTCTTTAAAATATGTATTTATACAAAAAATATTCTCAACCCTAAGCGGTTGGAATTCTCCTTATTTCTAAAACAAAAAATATTACAATATATTAAATTTCAAAACGCTTCACTTGCATATTCCATGTCTCTTCACCACACTGGCAGAGATGTTTCTCCTTCTTGTTCTCCAGCTCAGAAACAGATGGTCTCTAATCATGGTCTGAGTACATGATATGTCCACATCATCTCATTTGTTCCTGGATGTGTTGGCTTTCCCCTACTTGACACATTGCACACATTTGCCTACGAAATCCACCACCAATCTGGAGGGTTCAATTGTGTCATTTTCCTCAAAATTATACAACTTATTCTCTAAGTGAGGAAACCTATCTTCCATTCTCCTATCTTCTGAATATGTAGACTATAGTTGCAGACAAGGACCGACTAGCCACCTATTTATCTGATTCATATCAATTTGTTTTAATTGCAAGATTTCAGCCTGAGCTTCTTCCATGTTTGTCTTGACATTAAGTTGATTATTCACTATATCAAATTTCCCCAGGACCTTGGATATATTATCTTTGTCGAGGCCTAATGACCCTTTGTCGAGTGAATGAAATGCTTCTTCGCAATCTTTCTTCCCTTCCTTAGATAATATTTTACTTTCGGCTATGTTAGCCTCCCAGGTCTTCAGTATTATATCACCTCTAGTTTGCTTGAAAAGAGACAATATAGAGACCATGGCTACTTCTTCTCTTGTTGATGACACAACTTCATCCTGGAAAGTAGCTCAAGCAACGATGACCTCTCTCTCCTTTAAGAAAATTTTGTTTAAGGATTGGTCTACCACCCGAAAATGGTTTTGGACAACTTACACCTTATAAAAAAAGCTTTGATGTGTTGATTCTAGTTTTTTGTGCACCTCTAGTGCCTGAGATTGGAAAACTTCCATATCTGTAGTCATGTTTTCAGTTAGGTTTATTTTGGCCTGTAGTCGTTTTACCAACTCTCCCTCCTAACTAACCCATTCTCTACTTTCATGTGCATTCTTATGCATTTCGTCGAGACTGGATTTGAGCTATTGAATTTCATGTCTGTCACAAGCTCTACTCTGCTAAAAACCATTTTTCATATCACTCCTGACATTCTGCTCCAAAGCCTTTACTTGATTTTGCAATTGACTTATCAACATCTCCTTTTTCTTCAATTGTTCTTTAGGTTCCCAACGGAATACTGGTTTGCTATTGTGAAAGCTTGCAGAGAGCCTACCACATCCATAGTGAAGTCTACCTCTTCCAATCCCTATCCATCAAGTAGCACCCTATGTCTCTTTATAGTTGCACCTTCCTTTAGGTGCGTTTCTCTTTTTACCACAAACCTCCTTTTCTTGCTAAAGAAGAAATCGGAAGGAGGCATTTCTTCAGCCGAAATATGCGTAAGATCCTTTATGAACACCACTTCAACACTCAGATTCCCTCTGTTGAAATTTAAAGGCATGATAGATTGGATAGGGCTACCTATCTCGATGGACGGTTGTTTCTCGGCTATGTCAGTAGTTGATTTTCCTGGTGTGGACAATGACCTTTCTTCTCCCTTTTTTTATCAAGGATTCAATCTGAGCTTTAGCTTGATCACTTGGTGGATTTAGCAATGTGGTGTCCCCCTTTTGAGTCAAAACCTTAGTCTTCCCCAAATTTTCTTGAGCATCCTGTCCACTGGAGCTCCCTATTTCTAAACTCTGAATCTCAATTTCATGTGTAGTTGGGGATGTTGGGGTTTCTCCCTGCAAGACTTTCGGAAGGATATTTCTCCTATGCCTTTGGAAATTATGGAATTTGACCAATTGGTCTGTAGCTAGAGTTTGGACTTGACTCAAGACTTCCTGATAGGATATCACTCCTCAGAATATCTCATCCTTTGGAGACTCCTCATGATAGTATCTTTTCAAATTACAAAAGGTCATGTGATTTCCCATGATCTTCTAAGGATTGTGTTTCTCGAATTCGATAGTGACAAGATTGATTTCTTCTAGGGCTGTGACCTCTACTTTCGAATGGCCAAAATCAAACAGTGAAAACATACCAATCTACAAGGGAAAGTTGGGCCATACCTTTTTCTGCAAGGATTTTAGCTCTTTTCTAACTCTGCCCAATATAGTTTGACATGCTACCTCTCTGCACACCAATTGGTTTGGTAGAAACTTGGGAAAGGCATGTGAAGGGATCGAACAACCAAAATCCCTGATATAAGAAAAATGCTCTTCAATGTACCAATATGTTATCTTCCCTAGGTTGGTTACTATTTTGTCAGAAATCCTGGGAGGTGGGCGCCCATATATGGCGATGTGCATCGGTACCACCACATAATTGCATATTTCATACAAGGAATCTTTTGATTTATCTTCCCATAGCTTTGAATGATAAAGATGTACTGGTTCGACACTGTTCGGAGTCCAAATTCATCCCATCAAAGGAAAAGGCGTCATAAAAGAGATGGCATCCATAAGATATGCTGACATGTAAAATGGGCAGGGCGTCCTTTGGCTTTCAATGTCTGATATCCAGTGATTTCCTTGGCCAAACTATTTGATAACATCTTGGTCCAATTGAATGAGAAAACCTATGAAACTTTGTGCATGATCAATACCCATGATAACAGGAAGTGGGCAGAGTTTTCCCTCCCGAAAAGTCTACATAGCATCATGGCCACATACATCTTATGAGATTCTAATGATGTCGTGGCGTATGTGCCATGTGTGTCTCCTCTGAATTTCTCAAAGAGAGCCCACCAATCCTTGATCAAGTCAGGATAATTTTTTATGCTTTATGAGCACTCTTCTTCATCGAATTCCTTTAATAAAGCGACATTATAAGTGTGCTTGAATGATGGGGAGAATTTGTACATCACCTATGCATGTTCTGGTTGGAAGGATCCAACAACAACTTTCTATGAATTGTAGATGGTCTTGGTCGTGACGTTAATGTTCTCCAAGGCCTAGCCTATCATGTAGTTATACAACATGAGCCTCAGTTGTGTGGCTATCTTGTGAAGCTCTAATTGAGCTACGTCTTTGAGCTTCGTTGCTTGAGTTTCAATCCCCTCATTATCTGACTCTTTTGGGAAGTTGTCCAGTCCATATTGTAGGATCTCGCATACTTGTGTCTATGTTTTTATGGTCTCTACAGCTCTCGGCGATGTGTCCAAGAGGACATCTGTGTTTTGGCTCGAGCTCTCACCAGTCCCTTTAACCATTTTTCGAAGAGAAATGATAGTAGTAAACTCAGCACTGTGTTACCTATCACAGAAAATGCACAAACTTATTATCTCGCTAAGCTTGTTGTTCTGTGAAAACACAAATAGAGTTCAAACTTCAATATCTTTTTCACCTTAAGAGCATCAATTTACGCATACCTTCACTGACAATGTATTTACTTTACTTAATGAAAATATTCATACGGTGTTCCGAGATCTTATTCGAAATTATTGTCATAGATCGATTATTAATGCCATTAACGTCTGGTAGTTCATGATAGGGAAAAGCATAGATGGAATTTGAATTTATATGAGTTATGATTCAATGAAAGATTAATCACGAGATAATCATCATTAATGTATCAGTTAATTTCACTTATCACTAAGTAAATTTTGGAATTTCAGATCTCGGGATATCCTATAACAGTTCAAGATATGATTTCTGAAATGTGAAATCACGATGTGATTAATTAATTTTAATCATGTTTAACCCTTTTAAATAATCGTGTTTAACCTCAAATATTTCAGGGTTTTGGATCTCAGGATATTGAAATTCGGTCGAGGCAGGATCCCTGAAATGCGAAATCACGATGTGATTAATTAATCATTAATCGTTTTTTAATCCTTAATTAACCTGGCTTCACACTTAAGACATTTCGGGAGTTCAGGCTTTGGGATATTGAAATTCGCTCGAGGCAGGATCCACGAAATGTGAAATTGTAATGTGATTAATCAATCATTAATCATTTTTTAATCCTTAATTAACCCGACTTAATGCTTAAGATATTTCAAGATTTTGGGCTTCGGGAATTTGGGAGACGATACATGGCGAAGACCCAATTTCCGAAATTGCGAAACTATTATTTGATTTTCTAATTGGGTTTTAGTTTCTTTTTAAGTATTCATTACTTCATTTAGTTGTTCAATTAACTTCGTTTAAAATTCCTGACAGGTCATGTCTCGTAAAGATACGTCATAGATTAGGGGGTATAAGTGTATGGTGACTTGGATATTTCGAATGTTTTTCACATATCAGGACTTTGAAGGTGAGGCATGTTAACACATCTGAAGCGTGAAACTCTGAAATCCAAAATCGCTAAGTACTCTTTAGTGATTTGACTTTTTTAATGAGTAGGCAGCTCCATAGTTTCTAAGGAATTAGGATTGTTTGATTAGATGGAAGATCTCATCGACGGTGAGAATCAAGCACGCATTGTTTTTATTTAAATGGGAATGAAATCCATTTAAAGTCTAAATTTTATAAATATATATGTGTTCCAATAGATACTAGTGCGATAGGATAGGAATAAAACTTAAATAAGATCTTAGGTGGTCCCATGGTCCATACTCATAACATGGAAAACATGGAGAACCAAAAATAGGACCTACACACTAAGCATCAATAGCTTGAAGCCATATTTTTTGGCATTGATTCTTCAATCAAAGATATATCCAAAAATATGAACAACAAAGGTTGGGTGTTTGAATATATATCTAGCCACTCATATATCTAGATACCATATCCACACATTGATCCAACCAAGCGGTGATATTTATAAAACAAAAGTGCACGCCACTTACATACTCTTTTTGAATGCCCATCTCCTACCCTTTTAGGATCACAATTCACGGAAATACTTTCCAAAGGTTGATAAGAATAAGTTTGTTGATTTTAGTCCCTTAGGTTTGATTTACCCAAATGAAACACTATTCCCTTCTCCATGCCATTTATAATGATCTATAGAAACTAAAAGTGAGGGTCCTATATTTGGATTCAAAACATTGGAAATTGTGACAAAGGTATAAGAAATATTATGGGGGATACATTGATTGGTCCTAGTTATTATAGGTAATTTGTGTTCATTTTGAGCATGCCACTCACTACCTAGGACACTTGGAAAAATAGGCACCATTTTTTACTATATTTCAACCTTTGAGTAGTTGGAAATCCACACAAAGGGCCTATCTAATTACTTTTTTTAATAATGTTTCATGAGATATATCAAGGAGTCAGTTATAACACATGTTATGATACAATTCCCAACCACATGATTGGAATCTTGTGAAAGATATAAAGAAGATAAGATGGTGATCAATTCCAAAACCAATATACCTTCATTCACTACTCATACTATGCCACCATATTATAGAAACTACCCCTATCCCCTACAACTATCACCCATTAAGAGTCAAAAAATTGTCTCAAGAAGAGATGGAAGAATGCCAATGCCTCAAAATTTGATATAATTTTGATGAGTGTTATTTCAAATGATGCCAATGTAAAGAACAAAAATTATTTTAAATGGATGTGTCCCCACAATACTATTAATAATAAATCTCAATTGAAAACACTCATGAAGCAAACTTGGAAGATGCCACCCTCCCATGGACAATGAACCCACCTTGCAATATCCTTGTGAGGAACTCCAAATTTATCTCCATGCTTTATTAGGTTTCTCATCACCCCAAACCTTGAAGTTGATTGGTTACATCAAGAATTGAAAAGTGATTATATTGATTGAAAACATAAACACCCACAAATTTATTCATAGGAGAAGAGTTGAAGAAACCCACTGTTATGTCCATCATATACCTAATTTTCAAATTATGATATCTATTGGTGGCATGATGAAATGTGGTGGTTAATGTTAAAATGTGAAACTCCAAATGGGCGAGTATCATTTCAAGACTCACATGTTCACTATTGATATGGGTGGTTGTGATGCAGTTCTTGGGGGGGAATAGTTACATGATTTTATACCTACCATCATGGATTTGAAGGGTTTATACATGAGATTCACTAAGGAAGAGCACAAACATACCCTTAAGGGGATTGCATCTAGTTCTATTGAAATTATGGCCTCCCATCATTTGGAGAAGTTATTGAAGAAATTTCATTCATGAATTATTGCATAATTCAATTCCATAAAAGTAGTGGACACCCCTTAATAGGACATTCACCATTATTTGTAGTTATTCCTCTCTAAAAATAAACATGTGTTTGAAACACCATAGAGTTTACCACCTTCATTGGGGGATAAGGACCATGGTATCCCCTTAATTCTAGGGAGTCTACTTCCTAATGTGCATCTGTATAGGTACCCTTGTTCATAGAAGAATGAAATAGAAAACATCATTTGGAATTGATGGAGGATGGATTCATAACTCTCAATACCAACCTCTACTCATCACCAATGGTAATGTTATAAAGTAGGAAAGTAATTGGCACATGTGTCCTAATTTTTGGACTCTCAATAAGTTAATAATCAAGGAAAAAATCTCCATCCCAATTATTGATGATCTCTTGGATGAATTTCATGGAGCCAAGTTTTTCATTAAACTTGACCTTCAATCCAGAGACAAATTTCTGCACACATGAAGGTCATTATGAGATTTTAGTGATCCCATTTTGCCTTTGCAATGCTCCATCCACCTTCCAAATCCCTATGAAAAACATGTTTTGACCCTTCCTATGCAATTGTGTGCTAGTATTCTTTGATGATATATTGATCTATAACAAAACCTAGAATTTTGACATAGAGCATGTTGATAGAGCCTTCCATCTCCTGCAAGACCACCAACTATCCTTGAAATGTTTCAAATGTGATTTTTGGATTCGAAGGTTGAATAATTGGTCTCATTGTTAGTTAGGATGGAGTATGAGTAGATCACAAGAAAGTTTTGGCTATTGAATATTGGTACCACCCCAAGACATTGAATAGATTGAATGGGTTCTTAGGAATTATAGGATAACTATAAGATGTATATGAAAAGTTATGGAAAATTTGTTTCTCCCTTAACTTCACTACTAAAAATTAATTCCTTTGTATGAAGTGGGGCATCCAAGAAAACCTTCTTAAATTTAAATGATTCCTTGTGCACTACTCCAATATTAGAAATGCTATATTTTACGAGTACTTTTTTCCTAGAATGGGATTCCTTGCGCACATGTCTTGGAGTGATTTTGATGCAAGAAGGGAACCACTAAAAAGTAGTTGTGTGACCAGAATTTGTGTAAATCCACATACGATAAAGCGATGATGGCCATCATTCATGAAGTGGATATTTGGCACCCATATCTCATAGGGAGTAGTTTCCAAATCAATATCGACCATCATAGTCTATATTTTATAGAATAAATGTTATCATCACTAGAACAACATAAGTGGGACACTAAGATGCTAGGGTATGATTATGAGATTATATATAAGAATGGTAAAGAAAATGTGATGGTTGATGATTTATTTAGGTAATTTGAATAGGATGGGTCCTACTTTTCTTTAGCTTTACTCATTCCAGGTTGGATTGAGGAAGCTCATCAAGAATGGCTGGAAAATGACATTATAATTCAACTCATCCGAAGGATTTAGGATGATCCCAACCCTCCTAAATGGTTTACAAGTCAATAAGATAAATTGAGGTATAAAGGGAACATTTTTCTAGTAATTAATTTTACCATAAAACAAATGGTCTTATATGAATTGCATTAATTAACTACAATGTATCACTTTGTCTTTCATACAACCTATGAATGAGATAATAACTCATTCTTTTGGAAAGTCATGAAAACAAACATCTAATATTTTGTAGTATCTTATGACACTTTCCAATGAAACAAGAGTGAGACAATGAATATGCAAAGGACATTGAAATCACTACTAATCCCAACACATATCTAGACTAACATTTGTATATAATTTATAGTGTGAATCCCAAGATATGGTAACAAGTTATTGATCATTGTGGTAGTAATATTTCCAAATATGCTCAATTGTTTTCTTTATCACGCCCATTTACCCCATCCTCAATTGTTGAAGTCATCATGGGTCAGATTTTTAAGTTACATGGCATGATCACTTCCATTGTCTTGGATTGGGACCCTACATTCATGAACAAATTTTCGTGTGAATTGTTTAAAAGTTAGGGTACCTAAGTGAACATGAGAACCACATATCATCCCTAAATATATGGTCAAATCAAATTGATCACCAAGTTCTTAAAAACCTATTTGTGATGATTCGCTTCCAAAAATTCACACTAATGGATACAATGGCACCCCCTTGAAGAATGGTGGTACAAAACCACTTACCACGAAGCTACCAAAATGACACCATATGAAGTTTTCTATGGCCCAAAACCCTTTTGAATGAATTACTATTTCTCAAGTACCTCCAATATTCATGTAGTAGATAATGCACTTCACACTAGAGAATCCATTCCCTATACACTTAAGGATAACTTTGTTATGTATTAAAATATAATGAAACGACAAGCTAACCAAAATCACTCAAAATTCTCTTTTGCATAAGGGGTTTGGGTGTTTCTTCACATTAAACCCTATAAGAAAACATCACTCAAAGATATAATATCATCAAGTGCATTGGAAAGGTGGCCTACAAGTTGTCTCTTCCAACCCACTCCAAGATTGATCTAGTATTTCATGTGTCTTTCCTAAAGAAGGTCATGGAATCAAATTGCTACAATGAAAACAAACTTACTATAACTTGATGAAGAACACTCCATTTTGATCTAGCTAAAAGAAGTATTGGATACTAAAGAGTGTTAATTACACCAATTCAAATTCATAGAGGTATTGATCCATTGGAAATATATGTAGCCAAAAGATACCACATGGGATCCAAAAACGACTCTATAAAAATTTCCTCACCTATAGCCTTGAGGACAATGTTTTTTTTTAAGGGTGGGCGCAACATGTTATGGTTCTATCCTAAACTCCCTACTTTAGGTTACCTATGAGTTATCTAATTGATGTATGTATCCATCCTATTTGAATAAGGCCCATTATATAGTAGTGGATAGTTATTTAATGTAAAAGGGTCCAATTTGTAAGGCCTATTAGGTATTTGGTACTCATTAATTATGAGACTAAAAGTAGTTCTAGGGTTTTTATTTTGAGAATATATTTAAAGAGAATAAGAGGCTAAGGAATATATTGTTGAGTATTATTGTATTTGGATATATTCTTAGTGAAATATCACCCCACCTTAAGAGGCAAGTGAACATTGATTTCTTTCTTCTGATTATCATAATACACATGTATATTTTTAATATTTAATCTTATTTGTTTGTTGTATCTATTTTTTTCATTTATAATATCTTCACACCTTATTTATGTTTCAATTTTAAGTGTTATGGAACAATACATAAACGGTTTCCATAGAAACGCTTAGGGTGGTCACATTTTAGGGATGGCCACCACCCATAAAAATAGTTAGATAAATTTATCTATATCCTACTTTATTCTCTAACTGCATATAATCCATTAAATGATGTCATAATCACCAACTTTTACCCATAAGGTAAGGGTTCCATTGTCCCATCTTCACCATGTAATTTCAGTTGGTCCCTTTTACAAATACATAATTGATTTTATGGAGTGTAAACCTATGTGAGATAGTGTTCACAAGTATGTTGTTGTGGATATTGACTATTTTACCAAGTTGACTAAAGCCATGCCAATTTTTAACAATATGAAAGCCACCATTACCCATTTTTTCTTCAACCATGTGACCACTTGATTTTGAATCTTAAAAAAATTGGTTTCTAATCATGGTGCACATGTTTAGGAAGTTGTTTGACATGAGATGACTATGAATTTATGATTTGTGCATCAATTTTCATCATCTTATTATCCATAGGGGAATGACCAAGTTGAAGTTGTCAATAAAATTCTCTAAACCATGCTCCAATGGATGGTCGATAAACACAATTTTAATTGGCATCATATGTCATTTACCACTTTGTGTGCCTGTTAGAAATTGGTTAAAATTTCCACTAGATTTATGCCTTTTCATCTCATCTATGGCATAAAGACAACTTTACCCATTGAATGTGAATTCTCATCTCTCCCTTTGGGCATCAAACTTTTTCCAAAAACCTCTACCTTAGAACAATAACTAGTAGCCTTAGAATAGACTAAAAAATATTGTTACATATCATTACTGTTTTGTCTCTTTTATTACTTGGGTGAGCAAAAAAGACAATTTTAGTGCTACTTAGGTTGAGATAGAACCATAGTCAATTTGTTCGAATGTTAGTATTGAAACATATTCAAGATAATCCAAGCATAAGAAGGAAATAAGAATAAAATGATGGGAATGAGCATGAAATATAACAACAACAATAAAACAAGGATGAAATTGTTATACCAATGGATATACCATAAATACATCACTGCAGTGGATTTAGTAAGAAAGTGAGGTTTCTTCCTTTTCCTTAGGATGGGTTCTTTTGTGTCCCTTTAGAACCTTTCTCTCTCAATGAATCAATAAGAAGGTGTATAAAGATATCCAAAGGGGAGAGGTTTAATACATAAACATTTGGTGCTTATGGATGTACGAATGAAATTGTGAGAAAAAAGGCTTATGTAAACTCATGCACATAATATATCTTTGCTTTTGCTTCTCTTTTTTTTGTGCATACCCATGGCTTCCTTTTATAGGCCTTAAACCAAGCTTAGTAAAGATGGGTTCCTAATGGGAAAGGGAACTCCAATTGGGTGTAGCTTCCCATGCATGAGTGGACATGAAACCACCCATAGTATTAGTCTTGAATGCCAATGGGCTCTAGGCATTTTGGTACTTCAACAAAAAATTACTCTTGATGTGATTATTTGTCATTATTGCTTCAATTGTGGGTGAAACCTCACTTCTGTTCAATCCATATGATTTTTGAAGGATACAGTCAAGTAGGTGCATGCAGATCATGCATAAGCCACATTGTTAAGTCATATAAATTAAAAAACCCACTTTGTATAGTTTTTTTCTCTATTGAAGATTGTGTATTAATTCCATGAGTATGCAGTTTTGTGTATTGAACTAGTGACCCTTCCAGTGATCACCTATATAGATCTATAAGTTATTTTTAGGTGATAAGATATTCCCCCTGATGTGTGAGGTTAGGATAATATGTATAGCTTAAATAAATAATCGTTTATTTTTATTGTGTACATTGATTCTTTTCTATAGAGAGAAAATAGTTTTGAAGGAACAAGGACCACCCATGGAGGAAGAAGGAGAGATCCACCTACAAATGTATAATCGTACCAAAAAATGAACTTGTTTAATACAAATGAGGTGGGAATGCCCCATGCTCATGCCATAAATAGAAATGATTACAGTAGTGGAAAAAAATTTGAGGACGCTTGTCTGATAATCAAAAGTATGAAGACCCAAATGATCCTATAATAGGAAAATTGATGAAATAGATATCTATGACACCCTTAAGGGCATTGGTAATAGAAAATGATGGTTGTGAAGGAGAATGAACCATGAAAATTGAAGTGGACACTTGGAGTTTATGTTTTTACTTGAGATAATTGATGTCCTGTCAAGCCCAGGGGTCTTCGACTAGAACTAGAAACTGCAACTGGTGCAAAGTAAGATCCACCCTAATATGGATTTGTGTTAATGTCAAACATCAAGGGGGATAAGGGAAATGAATATAAATGATGAATCTCACCATCCCATATAGGGATCACCATTTGTATGGTAATTGGAATCAATATATTACAACATTCCTAGAAAATGGTGTTGATGTTGAGAGGAATGGAGCTATGACTACAAAGGGAAAAGTCCCCCTTGAAATCAACTACCTTGTGAACTAGGCACAAAATTTATAAGAGGGATGTGTGAATAATAAATATGGGCAAGGATGAAGGTAAATGGGACTCAAAAATTCCCTTGGTCAGAGAATAATTGATGACTGATAGTGGTGGCAGTCAAAGAATCAACTGGACAAAAAGTGATCTAGTGCAAAGGGAGAATCAGATATAGGAAAGGTGTTTTCGAATTGTAATTGAGGGTGACAAGGTTGCAAAAAAGTTCTTAGTTATGGGAAAAATATATGGGATCATAGTGATGGGTACTAGGATACTTGAGGTGTGGTTGATAACACGGGTGTATGCAGATGGGGTGACTCATTGTAAATGCTTTCATGAAGGGTGACTAGGGTTATCACCAGGTAAAAAATGGTGCCATTGAGTGTGATGGAATAAGTCTACATGTTTGTTTTGTAAAAATCAAATGTACCTTGTACAATTACCAAATGAATAAAGAATAATGGGATGAATATGCACACACAAAGATGATTCTTCAATGACCGTACACCTTTCATTGGTGAGGAAAGAATTTGTGATAAAAAATGAAGGGTGGGGGGCGCAAGGGTGAGTCTTTGTGAAGGTGGGTGAATGGTGTATTGGATTGTAGATGGTAAACTAATCTTTGAGGATATGAGGGGAAAATGAAAATGAAAAGGTGCATTAAATAGAACCAACCAAACATTTGTGGAAATTTGGGAGTCCATGGTTGTTTGAGCTAGCAATATGATGAGAAGTAGTATGAGGTTCATTATCAAAAGTGAGAACTACATTGGACTCCCATTCAATGAGATAAAACAACATAGGTGTGAATTTTCCCAGGGAGCCAAAAGTTAAGACAACCCATGTGAGTGGAAGACTACCTAAAAAAAACAATCTAGTGCAAGTAGAACTTGGTGAAGTTGTTGTGTTATCAAGAAATGTAATTTAAGAGGAATATGTAGGGGGGTGATACTAGTAAATGCAATTATCTCAAAGGGAGTGACTACTTGATGGTTTGACAAAGTATATACCTTAAGGGGTTGTGGAAAGGTCCTATTGTTAAATGAGGAAATGAAAATATACTAACAAGTACCTACACACATAAAACCAAATACCCAAGGTCAAAAATACCTAATAATAATGAATTGAAAGCAAGAATCAAAAAATGATAGTGAGGAAGTGTACATGTGCAATGAGACAAGGGGTCTCGGGGAAAGTGATGGGAAGGTTGAACAGATCATACCATCATGTATATTAAAGGATGGTGATCCTAAGGATGAAATTGATTTATAAAAAAAGCTTATGGGCTCCATCACTGACTCAAGGAGGTTTGTAACTGGGCCATATGTTACACACCAAAATGTCACACTTGAGTGTCGCAAGTGTCACAAAGTCATGTATGCACCTTGTTAAGTGTCGCATGCACTATTGAAAGTGTCTTATGCACCTTACCTAGTGTCACATTCACTTTTCCAAGTGTCGCAACCCCCTGACACCATAAAAAACATTTTCCACAATCCTTAAGTCATGTTGGAAGAAGAAGCCCTCTCATCTAACAGTCGAAACATACCTTTTCCTTGGAAATTTTGACCATTTTTTATAATTTTAGAATTATGGAACTCCCCTAAGCATACTGGGGGCATGCCAACATGCCTCCTACTTTGTTAATGGGGCGCGATGGCGCTCTGTCTCTCACTGGGGGGAAGCCAATGTTGTTAAAGGAAATCAAGGGATCTTCCACCTTTTCCTAAGGGCCAAATCTCTTGGATGAGGTTTTTTGTGGCTGAATCCTATCCTATGGTCTCTATCCTAGGATATAATCCCAACTTAAGGATCCATATCCTCAACCATATCCTTCCTTTTCTTATGGTTGTTGTGTCGCTCAAGCCTATATATTGAAGGTATTTCCAAGGTGAAGGGGGGAAAAACAATTTAGGTATCAAACCTTAGAATATGGAGGAAGAATAAACATATTGATGTTGATATTCATGCAAGGGATCGATGAGGAGAGCTTGGAGAAGTTACCCCTTCCACAATCATGCTTTGTAAGTTCCTTCTTTGGCTTTCCAAATAATATCAACTTGGCCTATTCCCTTCAAGTTCATGTGTTCTACATTTGCTTGTCTGTTGTTTCAATATTCATAGATAGATTTGATTTTTATAATCATCCAAAGTAGGAGGAAGAGTTCCTTTTCTATTATTTGCAGGAATTCATTTGCATTGAGGATCTTGGAGATCAAGCCCATGGATTGGAGCAGCAAGGAAGAACATCACAACAAGGTATGCCACATCTTTCCTCTCTTTTGTTGGATTGATTGAGTTAAGATCTATATGAAAAGTAGTAACCATTTGTTCACTTCTATATTTAGACCAAATATAGGAGTCTTGGTACAAAGGGGATCTTATCCTATCTGCAGGGTAAGATTTTTCACAATAGAAAAATGGTGACTCCACTAGAGAAGGACTTTGACTAGTTTTTCCTCTTTTTCATCTTGAATCCTTTGCTTGTGATTATATCTTGCTTGTTTGATTCTTATTTATGATATATTTCCCCTTCCCTATTCCACATTGAAGATTTTATAGAGCCATTGACAAATTATTTGTTGAGTTTGAGCTTGTAGAAGTCATTTTTGAGCTCTTCATAAACTGGCAATCCCTTGCAGTTCACACCAGGGCACCATTAGCTTGATTGGCACTCCTCTGCAATGTATAACATGTTAAAAAAAAGGGTATTCCAATAGAGGACTAACACCTTCGGTAACCACTCACATAACCATATCAAAGATCAACACATCGATGTTTTCACATGGTAAAACCCCTACGGGGAAACATCCACGACCCCAACCAACGCGACCACTTGGAGCAGTTTATTAATGAGAAAGAAAAAGATTACAGAGATATTTTACAAGAGATTTTATCACAATTGATCATTGACAAATGACCCTCCATGCTCTTTAAATAGAGATCATGGACCAATCGGGTGTTAAGCCAGAGATCAATGGCTATTAAGATCGAGGAGAGTATAAACAGTCAGATCACTCTATGTCGGGAACATATCATGACCGTCAGATTTCCTAACTACAAATGCATACTAATGCATACTAAAGAGACACACTTTTACCTAACAACACATTAGACCAAGTAGATCTTAACTAACTCCTAAGTGTCTAAATATCCTAACATCCCCCCTTAAGAACAACTTGGGATATGATTGAAGGATTTACAATGGTGACACATTAGGAGAAGGAAGGAGGCATTAGAGCCTATCCCCCCATAATGACAACTTCTTGAACTCCTATTAGACATCAAAGTTTGGAAAACTTCACTTCTGTAAGAGACTTTGTGAAAATGTCTGCAACTTGATATATTGTAGGGAAAAAGAGAACTTCAATAACTTGATCATGAATGATATTTCTGATGAAGTGCATGTGTAGCTAGATGTGTTTGCTACGTGTATGTTGAACTGGTTATTTGGCGAGCTTTATGGCACTCTGATTGCCACACCAAAGTCTGGTCAAATGTTGTTTCTCGAATCCAAACTCTGAAAGGATCTGTCAAAGCCACAAGGCTTCCTGACTTGCATTTACCATTGCTCGGTACTCTGCTTTTGTTGAAGAAAGTGTAATATCCCGTTGTTTCTTACAAGCCCAAGTGACAGGTCCTGAGCCAAGGTTGAAAACATAACTTGCAATAGACTTCTGAGCATCAAGGTCGTCGGCCCAATATGAATCAGTGAAACCAACCAATAATGGATTCCCCCCTAAACTGAAATGTACCACGAACATAGTGAAGTATCCTTTTATCTACTTTCCAATGGCTTTCATGGGGTGTTTGCATATACCAGGTAACAATAACAACAATAAAGGAAAGATCAGGACGGGTATGAGTCAAGTATAAGAAGTTACCAACTAAATGACAGTATAGGGTGGCATCAACTTTGGGAGAAGTACAGGTGGTAGTAAGCTTGATTCCATATTGGAAGGGAGAAGAGGCTGGTTTACAATCATCCATGTGAAAGTGACAAAGAAGTTCACAAGCATACTTAGAATGGGAAATAAAAATTCCTTCATTGGTTTGAAAAACTTGGAGGCCAAGGAAATAGTGCAAAAAGCCTAAGTCTATCATTTCAAATTTATTTTAAGGCTGGTTTTCACATGGTTTAAAATTTTTGAGTCACTACCAGTAAGGATAACGTCATCAACATAAAGGACAAGGATTATGAGATGGCTTCCTACTTTCTTGGTATAGACATTGGGATCAGAATGGAATCTAGAGAATCCAGTGGCAATAAGAAAGTTGTCCATTTTGGCATACTAAGATCGGGGATCTTGCTTGGGAACATAAAGAGATTTCTTAAGATGAAAAATAAGGCTTGAGTCATTTTGGGCATAGCCAGGAGGTTTTTCCATGTATATTTATTCTTGCAAATCTCTGTGCAATAAGGCATATTTAACATCCATCTGATGGACCTCCCATTTATGTGAGGTAGCAAGGGAAAGAACAAGGCGGATGGAATTCATTTTGGCTACAATGGAAAAGGTTTCACTATAGTCAATTCCTTCAGCTTGGTAAAATCCTTTGGAAACTAATCGAGCCTTGTGTCTTTCAACACTTCCATGTGATGCATACTTATTTCTATAGACTCATTTACATCTGACAAGTTTTCTTCCTTTGGAAGAGGTACAAGATCCCAAGTATCATCTTCCATTAAAGAACAATACTCTTCATTCATTGATGTATCCCAATCTAGATGACCTGAAGCTTTTGCAAATGTCTCTGGATCATGATTTTCTGAAACTTGATCCAAAAGAGAAGAGGCTCACTATGTTACAAGGGAAAAAATCTCTATGGCCAAGGGTAAACTACAACATACAGGTATGACTGCAGAAATCAACTCAATTCCAACATATGCTATAAAAACTAATGTGCAATACAAGAAAGAGGCCTACCTCGATCCAACGTTTGATGATGTTCCACCGTTGAGCACTTTGACCCAAATATTTATACCTATGAGAAGTTCTCAATGAACAAGCAAATAAAGTATATAGTGATGATATAAAAGGGGGTTAGCACATCAGATATCATAATCCATTAATAACATTAAAAACACTCCCATGGATAATAATCATATATTTGCAAGATACCAATAGGACAGGAAAGGAGTATTTCTATTAATAATTGATTAGCAGAAGTGTCAACATTACAGACTTTTGTGTCGCCACAGTTCGAAACCAAGAAACCAAGTTCCTTCCAATTGGGTCCCCACCACTTCAATCCTCCACCAAAGGCAATCTCATGAGAAAGAGGCAAAGAGGTCCTCTCAATAATAAGGGAAGATATTGGGGGATGAACATTATGTTCAAACTTGAGGAACAAAGGGATGTAGACTCAATATGAAGTAATTTCTCTAGAGTAACTTGTTGGCATCTTTACAAGAAGAGCATGCTTGTCATTGATGGCAAGAACAACAACAAAAATGACAAATAGGCAGGCAAAGAAGATCAGCAGACAGGCAGGCAAGGAAGAACAACAACGATCAAAAGGCAAGATTGAAGCATTGATCAGACTCCATTTCAGAGTTTTGGCTACCGGGATTTCAGATACCGGGAGTTGGGGATGTCAAGAACTCTTACTACAGAAGTCCCGAAGTTGCGAAACCTGAAGTCGTGAAATGCGAAATTGCGAAATGTCAAACACTCCATACCCAAGGTTCGGATACCGAGAGTTAGAAATGTCAAGGACTCTCACGACAGGAATCCCAAAGTTGCAAAGTGCGAAAAGCCAAAAAGTTGAGCTGACTCCATTTCAGAGTTTTGCAGACTGGGAGGTGGAGTTATCAAGAACTCTCATGTCAAGAATGTTGAAATTGCGATGTGCGAAATCATGAAGAGATATGGATCATCGAATCATCTGGAGTGTGGACCGTTGATCCGACTCCATTTCAAAGCTTTGGATACCGGGAGTTGGAAGAGTCAAGTGACAAGACTCTTCATCACAAGAGTCCCGAAGCAGCGAAATGAAAAATGTCGAAATCCCGAATCAGGCATAAGGAAGGCCCATGAAGTGCCGAATTCACGACAAGATCTGGACCATTGGGTCCATAGGAAATGTGATGATAGATCGTCATTTCACCGACTGCAAAGTCAAAGGAACGGGGTTTCCTAACCTCTCTAACTCGCAACAGGAATTAGCGACATGTGAAATTGCGAAAGGCCGAAATGATCGTTGTTAGTGCAACCAAGCTCCATTTCGGAGCTTCAGATACTGGGACATGTAGCATCAAGAACTCATCGCCACAAGAACGCTGAAGTGTCAAAAAGAGAAATCACAAAGCACTATATGGATAAGTGCTCGATCACCTCCCGTAGTCACATGGCCAAATAGTTGTAGAGAAAATCTTGAAGCAGCAAGCTCTTTTTTTTTTGGAGTTTCAGAGATCGCGACTTGGAGAGTTGAGATGCCACACAACAGGATTGCCGAAATGCCGAAATGAGAAACACGTTTTGGCTCAGCCTATGGTCATGACCATTGGTCACATCGACGGAATATGGAGGAAGGAGCTAGTGCAGACAAGCTCCATTTCGGAGTTTCAGGGATCGGGACATGGAGAGCAATGGAATATTTACCATGGGAATCCCAAAATGCCGAAGTGAAAAATGGCGAAATGAACGCAAGATTCAGTGAAGTCAATTCAATGGTGAAGATGAATTTGAATAAGATCGGAGGGCTACTGTTTCACTCCACAATGTAACTGCTAGAAACAAATGATGGTTTCTTCCAGAGGATGAGCTCGTCTATGATAGAGAAGATGAAGAGTCTCAACTACTAGAGAAGCTGAGGAATCTCAATATAACACCTAGTGATGATGGATGTGTGGGTGAAACCGCCAGAGAAGCTGAAGAGTTACCATGATGATCAGGAAGAGCACTCACAATGAGAATGAGATGCAGAACAGAGAGAGACAACGTGGCACATAGGAGATGGGATAGTTGTGGAAGAGTGAAGTGGAGAAAACACCCCAATGTGCAGAGGATGCAAGGGTAAGAAGCAGATTGCATGCACAAGGTGCACAGAGACTATAAAAATGTTGAACAAAGAAGAGATGGGGTTTTTGTTGGGTGTGATTGAGGTGTGAAGAAGGAGGCAAAGCGCAACAGCAGAAATGTACAGAAGGGGAATGGTCCATTGAAGGGACATGGCGCAGAGAGCATAAAAGGAAAAAGAACAGAAAGCGCAAGGAGTGTGCAGAAGACACTGATGCAGACAGAGCAACGCAGTGTAGCAAAACAATGATGAGACCGATAAGACATTGAAGAACTTTATATCACTGTAAGAAGTCATAATAGAAAATATTTATAAACTAGGGTGGCAGGGTGGTGCAAGGGAGAACTGTTGTTCTCTATTATACAGGTTGGTGCCTGTGTGACTGGAAGTTGGTGCTTCCATCCAGTTGGTGCTAGAACACTGAGGGAGTTGGTGCTTCCTTCTAGTGGGTGCTAGAGAAACTAGGGAGTTGGTGCTTCCTTCTAGTTGGTGCTAGAGAATCCAGAGAGTTTGTGCTCTCTGCAAGTAGCAGCTTGCAAAACAGAGGTTGTAGCCTCATTATGATTTGGAGCTCATATGTATGATAATGTAAAGAATGTATAGATTACTTATCATATAAATAAGAAGAGGTTTTTACCCTTTATGGGTTTCCTTAGGAAATATCTGTCTCTGTGTATCTCATATCTGTGAATGATGTTGAATGGTCTATTGCTTACTTCCCTGCATTATTGTGATTGTCATTGAGTGATCTGGAAAGATTTTAAAATAAGTATAATTGTTTAAGCAAGGTTACAACTAATTCACTGCCCCCCTCTTAATTGTCCAATAATTGGTATCATAGCCGACCCCTTTTATCTAAGGGTAGATCCTAGAGCTTAAACATGTCAAGCCATGAAGGAAATTAAACCAATAAGGCCCCTCTGTTCAATGGAACAAATTTTTCCTTCTGGAAAGTTAGAATGAGAACCTACATAATGGCTTTAGGTGCAGATGTCTGGGATGTGGTAGATATTGGTTATGTAAAGCCAGTTGTACTAGCTAATAAGGATGACAAGCTAGAATTTAGCTTCAATGCTAAGGCTATGAATGCTATCTTGAGTGGGCTTGTGGAAGCAGAATTCATAAAAGTTATGCACCTAGGAACTGCCAAAGAAATGTGGGACAAACTCATTAGCAGTTATGAAGGTAATGAGAAGGTAAAGGACGCCAAGCTTCAAACCTATAGAATACAGTTTGAACAGCTGAAGATGAAAGAAGATGAA
>ML787079.1:528416-548750 GCA_009831015.1 Picea engelmannii
GAAGGTAATGAGAAGGTAAAGGACGCCAAGCTTCAAACCTATAGAATACAGTTTGAACAGCTGAAGATGAAAGAAGATGAAACTGTTGGAAAATACTTTCTGAGAGTAGAAGAAATGGTAAATGTAATGAAAGCACTAGGTGAAAAAATTGAGGAACCTTCTTTAGTTCAGAAAATCTTGAGATCTCTCCCAGATAGGTTCAATCTGAAGGTATTTGCTATAGAAGAACTTAATGATCTAAAAACCTTGGAGTTTGATCAACTTCTAGGAACATTGACTACATATGAAATGAGAATAGTTAAAGAAAAACCCACCTCCAGAGAAGCATCATTTAAGGTAGACAAGAATGAGGATTCTGAGCCCGATGAAATTGAAGAAAAATTTGTGAAGAGACTGAAGAAGGGATTAGGCAAATACAAAGGTAAACTGCCTTTCAAATGTTTCAACTGTGGTAGGATAGGTCATTTTTCAAATAAATGTCCCCACAAAAGAAAGGATCAGACATGTGATGATGAGGAGAAGCACAAACATAGAAATTTCTTTAAAGAGAATAACTTTAAGAAGAAAAGTCTTTGCGTGAACAATGATGATGATCCTTCAGATGATGAAGACAATGACTCCTCTATTGAAGATAAACTAAATGACTTCATACTTATGGCCAAAGAGGATTATGATAATAAAATCACAGGAAGTGATGCTAATAAAGAAGAAGTTTTGGTTGACATGGAAGGAGAACTGATGAGTGCACTGGAAGAGATTGACAGACTAAGAATTAAGAACAGAAAGAAAAGACATATGCTGATACAGTTCGAGAAAGACAATAAAGAACCTGATGAATACCTTGTCCTACTAAAAGTGGAATTAGAAGAGGCAAAGAAAATCGAAGACATTCTGAAACAACAGTTATCATAAAAGAAGGCAAGATGTGAAGCCTTAGAACAAGAAGTAGTGAAAACTAGGAAAGACATGGAGAAGTTTCAAGCCTTGTATAATCAGAATCTGTCAAGTATCACAGCCTCAGAAGGATTAGCCACCATTCTGAATCAGCAAAGGAATCCAAAGACGAAAACTGGTTTGGGTTATGAAGAGGGATCAAGTAGTGGTAAGCCAAGAAACGAAGAAGCCATCAAGTTTGTCAAATCTACAACCAATGACAACAACAAACCTGCAGAAACAAAGGAAGACAACCAGCCTCCCAGGACGAGGAAAGAAAAAGGTGCCAGGACTAAATCTGTAGAACAAAGAAATAGTGTGCTCCCTACTGAAAGACATCATCAGCATGGAAGAAATCGATTTGCTCAAAGAAGACAAACATTTTCCAATTACAAAGAATTTTTTTATGGCTATTGTTTCTACTGTTCTAACTTTGGTCACAAAGTTGTAAATTGTTCCTTAAGAATTAGACATGAGAAATTAAGATTTCAAAGGAATAAATACTTTCCACAACAAAGAATGATACAACCAAGTATCAAACCTTCACAGATTGAAAATTGCCAAATTAAGTTTAGAGACATGCAACTAAGGAGGTCAAGAAATAATCAATAGTCAATAAGTAGACAACGCTGCAACAATAATTTTGACATATTGAACAATGAGATTGAATGCTACATCTGTCATAACTATGGACATAAATCTTTTGACTGTCAATTAAGGAACTATGAACCAGATTTAAATTCCCCTGCTGAAAATGTCAAGGTGTGGAAGAAGAAAGAAAGTTACAAGTGTGGATTATTGTTGTTAGCTCAAAGAAAAACGAACCCTTGGTATATAGAAAGCGGATGCTTCAAACATATGATGGGAGACAAAGGTAAGTTTCTATCTCTAAGTGAAAGCAAATTAGGAAACGTAACATTTGGAAATGATGCTCCAGGTAAAATAAAGGGTAAAGGGATGGTGAGTTTAAGTAATGGAAAATGAAAAGCTCAAGATGTTCTACTTGTAGATGGGTTGAAACATAATCTGCTCAGTGTAAGTCAAATGTGTGACAGAGGATGTGAAGTGGTGTTCACATCCAAGGATTGCAAGATAAAGTCTGTAAACTCGGGACAAGTGGTGGCCAAAGGCATAAGGACATAAACTAAGTATATGTACTGAAAGAAAATAGATAAGAGTGTCATCTAAGAAAACATGATGAAAGCTGGTTATGGCATAGGAGACTTGGACATCTGAACTTTGACCACTTAATCGAAATCAAAAATCTCGAGGCAGTAAAATATCTTCCAAGAATATCAAAGCCCCAAGATTCAATGTGTAAACCCTGTCAAGTAGGAAAGCTAACCATGACACAATTTAAGTCCAAGAGCTTTACTTCAACAGAGAAACCACTCCAACTAGTTCATATGGATTTATGTGGACCATCAAGACAGGAAGGCACAGGGAAAGAAAACTACTTCATCCTGATTATTGGTGATTAGTCCAGACTTACTTGGGTTGCCTTTATCAAGGAAAAAGTTGAAGCTTTTGAGAAGTTTAAAATATTTAAGGATTTAACTGAGACTCAAACATGCAAGAGGTTAAAGGCAGTAAGATCAGACCGAGGAGGAGATTTTATGTCTAGTGACTTCAAGGAATTCTGTGATAAGCATGGGATCAAGAGAGAATACACCATCCCAAGAACTCCACAACAAAATGGAGTAGTTGAGAGGCAAAACAGAATAGTGAAGGAGATGGCCAGGTCAATAATGAATGAGAAGAACATTGGTCAAACCTACTGGGTAGAAGAAATACACACAACAGTCCATGTTCTTAACAAAGCCCACCTCAGATCACAAAGTGACAAGACACCTTATGAATTGTGGTATGGGATACTTGCTTCAATTAAACACTTCAAAGTCTTTGGGAGTAAATGTTACATAAAGAATAATGATGAGAACCTTGGAAAATATGATGACAGTGCTAATGAAGGTATCTTCTTAGGGTATGCTACAAACAACAAAGGATACGTATGCTATAATAAGAGGCTGCATAAAATGGTTGACTGTATTGACGTAAAAGTTGATGAGGGAATACTAGCAAGAGAGGTGTACAGTAATGAGTCTTCTACAGAAGACACAACTAAAGTTGAAGATGAATAGGTCCAAGAATCAGAAAACGAAGACTTTGAATCAGATGAAGACACAGATACTCAGACAGACACAAATCAGCAGACAACTTCAAATTCCTCCTCCAGAATCACTCAAAAGAATCATCCTGCAAGTCAAATAATTGGTGAAAAAGACAAAGGTGTACAAACCAGGAGAAAGCTAATAAAAAACATCGAACAATCACATATAGATTTCATATCCATGCTACAACCCAAGAATTTTAATGAAGCTAGCAAAGATGACCATTGGGTTAAAGCAATGAATGATGAACTTGATCAGATTGAGAAAAACAATACGTGGGAGATGGTTCATAACCTGGAAGGTAAAAATGTCATTGGCTCCAAATGGATCTTTAAGAATAAATTGAATGAGCAGGGACAAGTTGTCAGGAACAAAGCAAGATTGGTTTGTAAAGGGTATGCTCATATAGAAGGACTAGATTTTGATGAAACATTTGTGCCCGTAGAAAGATTAGAAGCTATCAAAATGTTTCTTTCCTATTCTTTTCATAAAAGGTTTAATGTCTATCAAATGGATGTCAATTCAGCTTTTCTAAATGAAATTTAGGTGAAGAAGTCTATATGGAACAACTAGAGGGTTTCAAACTGTCTGATAATCCTGACTTGGTATGCAAGCTGAAGAAAGATTTATATGAGTTAAAACAAGCCCCTCGAGCCTGGTATCACAGACTGGATACATATCTCAAAGACAAAGAGTTCAAGAGAGGAACAGTTGATAACAATCTGTATATCAAAACAAAGGATAATGATCTTCTCATCGTATTGGTCTATGTAGATGACATCATCTTCAGATGTAATAAGGATTCGTTGGTACAATGGTTTGCTTCTTCCATGGAGTCTGAGTTTGAAATGTCTATGATAGGTGAACTGTCATTTTTTCTTGGTCTACAAATTACTCAGAGGTCTGAAGGGATGTTCATTTATCAAGAAAAATATCTAAGAGAAATGTTGAAAATATTTCAAATGGAAGACTCTAAACCTGTGGGCACACCTATGGTTACTGGATGCAAATTAAGTAAAGATGATGACTCACCTGATGTTGATCAAAGTTCATATAGTTCAATGATCAGTAGCTTGTTGTACATCACAACATATCGCCCAGACATAATGCATGTTGTTGGAATGGTAGGAAGATCTCAGTCTACACCTAAATAGAGTCATTTGCTAGCTGTCAAAAGGATATTCAGGTATTTGAAAGAAACAATGACTTATGGTCTATGGTATCCCAGAAATCAGAATTTTCAGTTAACTGCTTATTCATATGCAGATTGGGCAAACTGTGTTGATGAGAGAAAAAACACCAGTGGAGGAGCATTCTTCCTGGGTGACTCATTAGTAGCATGGCTTAGTAAAAAGTAAGGTTCCATTTCTTTATCAACTACAGAGGCATAGTACATTTTTGTTGCTACCTGTTGCACTCGAATATTATGGATGATCCAGACACTTGCAGACTTTGAGGTAAAATATGTTGCACCGATCCCAATCCATTGTGATAACACTAGTGCCATCAGTGTGTCCAAGAATCCTGTATTCCACTCCAAGACCAAGCATATTCCCATAAAATACCATTTTCTGAGAGAGCAGGTCACCAATCAGATTGTTCAGGTCCATTACATTCTGACCACAGAACAAATTGCAGACATCTTTACTAAACCCCTAGCCAAGACACCATTTGAATATCTCCAACAGAAGTTGGGTGTCATCCCATATCACATCGAAGAAAGTCCATCTTGTTAGGGGGAGTTTGTATTGGTTGAACATCTGATACCTCCTAAACATACTGCAACAGCTCAGGGGGAGCGTGTTTTCTTTGACATTGATGTCAAAGGGGGAGAAAAGGAGTGGTCCGGACCAGATGCTATAGTTGGAGGTCCAAACAGATGAGCGTAGCCGTTCAGGGTTGCCATCAATTCCAAAGGGGGATATTGTTGGCATGTTTATAAGAAGAGTGTGCTTGTCATTGATGGAAAGAACAACAGGAATGATGACAAACAGGAAGACAAGGAATATTAGCATACATGCAAGAAAGAAAGAACAACAACGATTGAAAGGTAAGATCAAAGCGTTGATCAGACTCCATTTTGGAGTTTTGGCTACTGGGATTTTGGATACCGAGAGTTGGGGATGTCAAGAACTCTTACTACAGGAGTACCAAAATTGCGAAATGTGAAATCATGAAATGTCAAAGACTCCATACTGGAGGTTCGGATACCGGGAGTTGGAGATGTCAAGGACTCTCATGACAAGAATCTCAAAATTGCGAAATGAAAAAAGCCGAAAAGTTGAGCTGATTCCATTTCAAAGTTTCGCAGACCAGGAGGTGGAGTTGTCAAGAACTCTCACGTCAAGAATGTCGAAATCGCGATGTGAGAAATCACGAAGAGATCTTGATCGTCGAATCATCTAGAGTGTGGACCATTGATCCGACTCCATTTCAGAGCTTTGGATACCGGGAGTTGGAAGAGTCAAGTGACGAGACTCTTCATCAAAAGAGTCCCGAAGCGGCGAAATGCGGAACGCCGAAATCCTGAATTAGGCACAAGGAAGGCCCGTGAAGTGTCGAATTCATGACAAGATTTAGACCATTGGGTCCATAGGACACGTGACGATAGATCGTCATTTCGCCCACTACAAATTCAAAGTAATGGGTTTCCCTAACCTCTCGAACTCGCAACAGGAATTCGCGACATGCGAAATCATGAAAGGCTGAAATGTGAAATGCCGAAATGATCGGAGCTAGTGCAACAAAGCTCCATTTTGGAGCTTTGGATACCAGGACATGGAGAATCAAGAACTCATTGCCACAAGAATGCCGAAGTGCCGAAAAGTGAAATCACGAAAGAACTATATGGATAAGCGCTCGGTCACCTCTCGTAGTCACATTATCGAAGAGATGTAGAGAAAATCTTGAAGTGGCAAGCTCTTTTTTTTTCGTAGTTTCAGAGATCGCGACTTGGAGAGTCGAGATGCCACACAACAGGATTTTCGAAATTCCAAAATGTGAAACATGTTTCTGCTCAGCCTGTGGTCACATCCATTGGTCACATCGATGGAATATGGAGGAAGGATCTAGTGCAGACAAGCTCCATTTTGGAGTTTTGGGGATCGGGACATGGAGAGCAACGAAATCTTTACCACGGGGATCCTGAAATGCCTAAGTGGGAAATGGAAAAATGAACGCAAGATTCAGTGAAGTCAATTCAATGGTGCAGATGAATTTGAATAAGATCGGAGGGCTATTGTTGCACTTGACAATGTAACTGCTAGAAACAAATGATGGTTTTTTCCAGAAGATGAGATCGTCTATGACAGAGAAGACGAAGAGTCTCAACTGCTAGAGAAGATGAGGAATCTCGATATAACACCCAGTGATGATGGATGCATGGGTAAAACCACCAAAGAAGCTGAAGAGTTACCATGATGATTAGGCAGAGCACTCACAATGAGCAGGAGATGCATAATAGAGAGAGACAACGTGGCACACAGGATATGGGATAGCTTTGGAAGAGTGAAGTGGAGAAAACACCCCGATGTGGAGAGGATGCAAGGGTAAGAAGAAGATTGCATGCACAAGGTGCACAGAGACTATAAAAATGTTGAACAAAGAAGAGATGGGGTTGTTGTTGGGTGTGATTGAGGTGTGAAGAAGGAGACAAAGTGCAACAACAAAAATGTACAGAAGGGGAATGGTGCATTGAAGGGACATGGCACAAAGATCATAAAAGGAAAAGGAACAGAAAGTGCAAGGAGTGTGCAGAAGACAGTGATGCAGACAGAGCAGCACAGTGTAGCAGAACAGTGATGAGACTGGTAATCCATTGAAGAACTTTATATCACTATAATAAATCATAATAGCAAAGATTTATAAACCAGGGTGGCAGTGTGGTGCAAGGCAGAACTGTTGTTCTCTGTTATACAGGTTGGTGCCTGTGTGACTGGAAGTTGGTGCTTCCATCTAGTTGGTGCTGGAACACTGTTCACTGGCGAAATTGACCGCTCGTTAACTGGAGGGGTGGATCCGGTCTGGGGTTGTCTAAATAACACAAGATGTTTGGATTAATCCACTCCGATGGGTTTAACGGCTCCGTTGGCCAATCTAAGTCCTAGGAAAGTGAAAGAAAAACTAAACTAAAGAAATCAATCTAAGTGAAAAACAACTATTGCAAACTATATACAAATCTAAAATATATATACAATTTACTAACTAATATTATAAAACAATAATTCTACTTATTAAATGTTCAGTTATCAATACAAATAAATCTTGATTATATATACAACATTTACAAAATACAAATTTTGATTGAAATTTGCAAAATCATTTGTGAATGGTCTTATGATAGCGAAGCTATTATTTTTTGTTTTTATAATTTTTATGAGAAAGAAATAAAATAAAAGCTATCTAAGCTAATCAATAAGAATAGTAATCTTTACTGAGACATGAAATGATAACTATCTAACTAAGTAATAAAAACAACAATCTGTACTATATATCTATCTAAACTACAGTGAATCCTTATATTAATTAAACTATTGAAATAAAATAACTGGCCTGAAATTAGCACTTCCTATTTGTCCCATGCACTGTATTCGATTTAGCTGTTTGATGGGGGAAACCCACACCAGATTGTGCAAAAAGCTTCTCGTAAACAGGAAGCAGCGACACTCTTTGAATATGAATGACAGAACAAACAAGACATATAACAACAACAATTTTATATTTTACAAATAATCACATCAAGACAAATCCTTCTGCAAAGATTTGTACATAACTGCTCATTCAACAAAGAAGGTAAACCTCTTGTTCATTAAATTAAAACAGGGTAATTGTTGTAAGTAAAATGAGATACATTAAATATGGACAATAATTTAAATCATATCGCATCAACCTGTAGCAAATCTTGATATCTAAAGTAGTTAATAATTTGATTACAAATTAAAATGCACAAAACTTGAACAAAAGTAAGATAAATTGAAGCTAAATCCGTACAACAAATCCACTTCTATTCGATTCTGTATAATCATCAGCCCATAGTATTTGTTCTCCCAACAGTGATGGGTTGTTTACAAAAAATAATAAGTATTTAAAGGCCACAGGGTGAAACATTCCCTGTGGAAATCATCAAAATTGTTTGCAAAAAATATGGGAACAATCTCCCAGATTCCTATTTATGCCTAAGACTAACAATCTAATCCCAAAACTGTGTAACAAAAGCATGTTCTAAAATTTCCATAATCGATCCAATTCCCATTGAAATTCGTGTGTACTTGTAGATGGACAAAAATAAACAATTTCAGATAGTGTTTAATTGTAAAATAAAAAAGAAATTCAAATTTTATGACTAGCTATAGAATCTCACGATTCTGTAGCTGGTCATATTTACAAACAAAATCATATTAAATTAATCCAATGGTAACATAAATGTATGCGATCTATCAAACAAATCCTTTATTACTAATTCAAAGAAAACCAAATTGTTTTTTCTAATTCAAAACAAGCAGAATCGTTCTTGAATCAATTCAATCAAAACAGAACTATATTCGATTTATCAAACAAATATTTTATACTAATTCAGAGCAAACAAAATCGTTCATGCTAATTCAAAACCAACAAAATCGCTTACGCTAATTCAAAACAAACCAAATAATTCTAAAATCAATGTTGAAATAACATACCTTGGCTGTAGGGATACGATTTGGTCAGGATAATTTCGAGTTAACAATGGCAGTGGCTGCCTCAACATTTTTGAACACGATAGAACCTGTGGTCTTTTGCCTCTTATCGTTAGCTTGCAGTCTATCATTTTACTTAGACAACACAGTCACCCGGTCCTCCAAGGACTTAATTTGGGATTGCAACAGAGGGACATCTGTATAGTATCGTTGGAGCCATGAATTGCATTCATCACACTGTGGTCGATCAGGCCGAGTCTTGTAGGTAAAGGATATTTTAAAATACCAGGGGTTCCACTATCAAACTTGATCCCGAGGAAGTTAGGGTAATCCTTAAGGAACGGTGGGAGGTTGGATACGTAGTCATAGGGTTCGACGGAACAGAGGCCGTGAGAGTATGGGTACTTCTTGGTCAGAAATCGCTCAATCTCAGAATCTGAATCTTCACTCAAAACAATAGGCTTATGGTCTATGTTTTGTTTGGGCTTATTACGAATGCACCTAGATACCCAGCGTGTAGCCTTCTTACCTTTTCTATTGACATCGGTCTTACCTTTGACCTTTTTTATTGCAGGCCTCTTAACAGTCTTAGCATTATCTTTCGAACATGGGTCAGGCATGGTGTCAGGTAGGTCAGTGTTGGGGTAGGTCGAGGGTTTAACAGCGGGTAGGAGGGTAGGAGGTGGCACGGCAGGCCCGACAAGGGCTTCGGTGACCACAGTCTTGTCCACTGGACCACATTCAGGAGTGGAAAAGCAATTCCTCAATAAGAAAACTTCCCAAAAGTCACCACTCAACCTCAAATGATGAACAATGACGATTTTAATCAAATAATGATGGAAGAGGCTGCAGTCAGCCTTCTCCCTCTTAAATCATTTAGCCATTTTATACAGACTGCGTAGGAGGTAGTGAGGCATATTCAAAGGGAAATCTATGAAATTCATAAACAGTCGGAGATGGTAAAGAAACACTAAACCATATGTACCTTCGCAAGTAACGAATTGCTTAACAATGGCCAACAAATCATGCCATCGAGACTTAAGGGCTGTGACCGACATACCTTTATCACAACTGATAATTTTCCTCGAGGTAAACAGGAGCAGCCATGGCACTTCATCCACCTTCGAATTCTTAAACCATCTCTGCCCCTTGGATGGCAAACCAATGGCTGAGCTAAGGAATTCTTCGTTTAATTCAAGTTGTGTGTCCCCAACTTTGGCCCGACATCCATCGAATGTGAGGGAAAACTGTTGAGCGGCTGCGAGGTTGAAACCCTTGAATTTTTGAATGAAAACTAGCCATCCATTACTCTTCAAGTCCTCATGATCGTTATCAAATAACAACGGCGTTTGGACGCCATTAGGTTCTATGCGCACTACGGGAGCCATAGGAGAGAGAACACAGTCAATAGGGTAAATGGTGAGGGGGTTTGACAGGGTAGGCATAGGACTAACTTCCCGCAGGTTTTCCCAAAGCAAACAAAGGTAGCCCGAGGTGCAAGGCAGATGTTAATTCTTATGCATGTGAGGGTGGTGGAGTGAAATGAAACCATGTAAAACATTGATGTTGGCATGTACAATCGACGGCACCTTGGTAATAACTTCATTCACATCACAATCCAAAGCTTTGTACACCAAATATCAAATGGATTATTCACATACTCATCGAAAGCCATAACATTCATAACCAAAATATTTTGACCAAATGAAATATCAAATAACCACTTGAAAATCATAGTGTTCATAACCAAGAATTGGTCCGTATATTAAATCAACAATAGTGTTTGTATGATTCAAAGAAACCACTACATTGACCATTGCACCATGGATTTAATCATAATGTTAATGCATTCTCATGAAACCATTGCACCAAGGAATTTGATCAAAGACAATAGAATATCATACCACCATTGTATCAAGGATTCAATCAAAAACATTAGAATATCATTGCATCACGAACTTATAAGATGAAGTCATAGTAACAAAAGTCAAATGCAAAGTGAGTAAAGGCTTGGTGTTTTGATAAATGTATGATCAGTAGTGTGTTGGAGGTAAAAGAGTCACGACGACATAAAAAATATCTGTAATAATCCAAAGATGATTTTAACGCTATCAACATGACTTCCAACTCAAGTTTTTCACGCTTGCAGTCGTGAAAAAAATGAAAACGAAAGGCAAGTGTGCGAAAGAGAAAGATAATAGTGTTGTTTCGTTTAAAGAATTGCGACGAGTATTGAGGGTTCAAAACCCTTGTGTAGGCAGCTTGTAAGGAAAGACAAAATTGAAAAATGGCTGCCAACAATGGCGACACACTGGTAGAAGCAGTTATCTCTTCCAAAAGAAAAAATCCAGATTAGGATAATGAGAATAATTCTAACTCAAAAACAACCAGAAAATTGTTTAAACATCATCATTAATCAAACAAATTCCAACTGTGCTTAAAAGAAGAAAATTGATAACAGTCTTAAGACAAGCGAGTCATGATATTAAAGATAAAATCTCCAATACTGTTGACATAGCCACTGCTGCCAGCAGGCATCCATAGCCTCGACAGGGTTGCCATTTAACCCACTCTGATATCTGTATCCTGCCAGGAAGTTCTAGATCAGAATAAAGGACATTTTAAGGTCAAGAGATTTCATATTTGAAAATTTTCGTATACCCAACATTGCTTCACTGCCAGCGGGCCTGTTCAGTACCCCGACGAAGTTGTCTTGGCGTCATGCATGCATTTACCCTCTGCCAACAAACCTGTTCAGCATCCTGGTGGGTTTACAAACACTTCCCACAACTGTTTTTATGATTTATTTAGTTTTTAAAGATATATAATTGAGCAGGGTGACGCTGAAAATTATAATATTTTAGACATATTTTTTACAGACCTTGAAAGATTTTTTTTATTTTTTTTTAAACTGTCCTTTATTAAGATTCAAAGATGGTTTGTTGACAAAACTGACCTTCGAAAGCAGGGATACATATTCTGATTTATTCCCTTAAGGAATAGGGAAAGTGTAAGAAGAAAATAGATGATCGTGACAGGCTTCACTTACAAATCGAAATCAGTAAACTTCTTTCAAACAACAGGCTTTTCTCAACATGGTTGTAAATTTCAGAAGTATATTATAATTGATGTTTAGACAACTTTTCAGCATTCATTTCAGAGAAATATTTTTCTGTTTTCTTTGTCTGAACAGTTCAAAATGAAGGTATGTGTATTTCCAAAAGCAAAAACTGATAAGTCATAAGGGAAAAATCAAAACCAAAACAACAAAAGAAAAATATTTACACAGTATACACAGGGTCATCATAAAGCAAAATACCTTTTCAAAGCTTGGCCATTCACTAGATAGGTGTCTGGCTGTCCCTCTAGATTCTGTAATCGAAAAGAGATGGGACCCAATTTCTCAGCAATTAAAAACGGTCCTAGCCATAAGTTCTGAAACTTCATATGCTCTCCCTTTCCCTCATGTGGTTTGTCCCATTTCAAGACAAGGTCACCTACTTCGAAGTTCCTATCAGAGGCAGAGTTGGAATCAAACCAGCTTTTGACCACTAGTTGATGTTGATTTAACTTACGTTTAGCTTGAGCCCTGAACTCTTCTAGTTTGATTAAAGCATTAATTCGATTCTCCAAAGGAGGGCAGTCTTCTTCTTGTATTTTATGTGATAACTGTAGTGAGGGAAGAAGAATATGTGGTGGCAGAATTGCTTCTCTGCCATAGATGAGAAAGAATGGAGAGTTACCTATAGCAGTTTGCAGTGTTACTCTATTATCCCAAATTGCGTTTAACAGTGCATTATGCCAATTTTTGTGATTTTCAGATACCGTTCTCTTGATGATTTTAGTCAGATTCTTATTTGTTGATTCTGCCAATCCATTGCCTTGAGGGTAATAACTGGCAGAATATTTCAACTTAATTCATTTTTCTAGAGAGAACTCACTCATCTCAAGAGATGAAAAATAAGAAGCATTATTTAATACTAAACAATCAAGGATACCAAAACGAGTAATAATATTCGAATTTAAAAAGGAAATTACCTAACTGGTATTTACAGCTCTTAAGGGGGCATCTTCAGACCACCTGGTGAAGTAATCTTTGGATGTTATGATAAACTTATGCTGTTGTGAGGATGGTGGATTGATTGGACCTATAATATCAAGACCCCACTGCTGAAAAGGGGAGTCTACTGAAACAGGCTGCAAAGGAAAGGCTGGTTTCTGTATCCGCCCGGATGCTTTTTGACAAATAATACACTTGCGACACAAGGCATGAGCATCTCTAAAAGGAGTAGGACAGTAATAACCATCTTTTAAAACTTTATGGGAAGTGGTGTCCCCACCAAAATGCCCACCAGCTTCTCCTGCGTCCAGTTCTAGTAAGACCTTTTCTGCTTCATCTTTCTCAAGACAGTGCATTAGTACTCCATCAAAATTTTGACGAAACAGAATACCATTAATCAACTTAAAGGAGGAAGATTTTAATCTTAACGCTCTTCTTTTAGTGGGATCCAGGTGACGGGGGGCTGACCCATGTTCAAGACAGAATTTTATATCATCATACCAGGGACTGACATAGTTTTGTCCACAATAGATTGAATTTTGATTGTGTTGTCTTGGGTTTGACATATCGTTTTCTTCTTGTTGTCCTGCTGCTGAGTTAGCAACTAAATTGCATATCCCTTGGCCTCTCACTATTTGTGCTGGGGTGATTTCTATGTCATACTCTTGTAAGGAGGTAACCCAGTTCGCCCTCTTTTCTCTTAGTTCTTTTTGCACTAACAGATTTTTGACGGTTGGGTAAGGGACAATAATTTTTGTCCTAGATTTCAAAAGGTAAGATCGGAAGTGCTTGAATGATTTAAAAATAGCATAGGCTTGTTGATCTACCACTGGGTAATTAAGTTCCATGTCTTTGAAAGCAAAGCTCATAAAGGCAATTGGTACTTCATTGTTTTCAACGTTTTTTTGAGTCAGGACAGCAGCTTAGGAGCGGTCAAAAGCAAATGTGTAGAGCGTGAAGTCTTGCGAAAAGTCGAGGCTCATGAGATAAGGAGCGTCTATTATGGCCTTTTTTATTGAATTAAAATATTGGTTTTCTAAGGGTCCCCAATGATATTGCGCGTCTTTCTTAATTAAATTATGTAAAGGTCTCACCATTTCAGAGAAACTGGGGACGAATCTCCTGACAAAGTTTATCTGGCCTAAGAAAGACTGCATAGAATTTTTGGACGAGGGAGGGGAAAGTTTCGATATGACTTGAGTCCTTTTAGGGTCGATAATCATCCCTTTTCTTGACACAATAAATCCTAAGAGTTTACCTTGTTCTACTGCGAAGATAGATTTTTTAGGATTCAAGGAAATGTCATACTTACGACATCACTGTAAAACGGCTAGATGATCATTTTTGTTTTTCTAAAATATAGTAAGATCATCTAGGTAAACTATGAAAGATTGATTGATTAAGAATTAGAAATCGATGTCCATTGCTCTCTAGAAAGTGGCACCGGCATTAATGAGTCCAAAGGGAATTTTCCTATAAGCGTAGGTGCCCCATGGAGTGTGGAAGGTAGTTTTAAGTTGGTCTGGAGGAGACATCAGCACTTGGTTATACCCTGAAAAACCATCCAATAAGGATAATCTTTCAAAACCAGATACATGTTGAAGGATCTGTTCCATGGGTGGGACAGGGTAGTTGTCTTTATCAGACGCTCTATTAAGGTTTCAGAAATCGATGCATAGTCGGATTTCACCACTCTTCTTCCGGACAGGGACAAGGTTAGAAACCCATTGCGTGTGCCTAACTGGGAAAATTATCTTAGCATTCAGGAATTTATTTAATTCTTTTTTGACGGTCGGTTCGAGTTTAGGGTGCATTTTTATTAACTTTTGTTGAAATGGTACAGTTTGGGGTTTCATAGGAATGTCATGTTGTATGATGTTAGGGTCAAAAGTTTTAAGGTCGTCATACGTCCATGAAAAAACATCTTTGAATTCCTTAAACAATTTAATGAATGTGGATTTCTCTTGTTCAGAACACCTCACCCCTAAATTAATGCACTGTGGATTGTCATTAGTTCCCAATTTTACTTTTTCATACGATAAAGAGGAACTATTTGTTTTACAGCTGACTGATTTTTTGAATTTGTCTTGAAGATTGTAAAATTTTTCTAATCTAACTACAGATTTAGGGATAGAATTTACCATGTCCAATGAAGATTCAGGAGATCTCAGATCTAGTATTACCGTGAAATCGCGCAGATTGTCGTCATGAGTTCATTCGTCGATCATCGTGCCTTGGAAAGTTTCTTCCATATGAAGGAAACTAATAATTTGTTGATCGTCGTCGAAGACTCTCCAATTCGTGATGTTGTCGGGGACAAATGGCCTGAACAAAAATTCGACAGAGAATGCATCCAGGGACAAGCCTTCTGCAGGAAAGATTTTCAAAGCTACATTAGCTAATAAATCAACTTCAGAATTATTCAATCTAGGAATAGAATTTATATTGAAAGCAAAAAACTTATTCATTAAATTCCATACTTCAGATTGGTAGCTTTTAAGATGCGGAGACAGACAGTGGATAGAATCTCTTACCTGTCTAACCACGATTTTTGAATCGCCAAAGACAGTCAAATTTTGAATGTTCATATCTAATGCTTTTTTGAGGCGTTGCAATAAAGCCTCATATTCTGCTGTGTTATTAGTACATTCAAATTCTAGCCTGCATGCAATCAGGGTTTTTTTACCTGCTGGATCAATAATAACGCAGCCCACACCAGCTCCTTCTCTAGACTTCGACCCGTCAAAGGAAAGAGACCATATTTTATTTTTATCGGGTGCATGAGACCATTGTGTAGAAACTGTTGGCTGTATATATGCTACAATCTCGGACTATTGTTCCGGATTAATGATAGTTGAAGTCTCGGCCATGAAATTTCCAGAAAAGGTATCCATCCCTTATATTTTGGGTGAATCGGCAGAAGGTGTAAATGGTTCATTGGGATCATTTAAATCTGTGACTGTGAGCTTTAGGTAGCGTTCACGATTTACCTTGATTTTGTTGGGCTTACCATTCTCGGGAAGCCACGGGTGAGACCAATCTGTCGCGAAATAGCCGTGTAGCTTCTCTGACCAGTCTCTGCTTAAAAACAAACCATAAACATCTGGAATATCCACAACAATAATATCAATCACTTGATGAACTTTGGGGTTAGACGATAATATTATAAGCACATTTCTCAATTCGCCTATAACTTTAACACTAGTTCGATCAAGTTGGATGATTTTTAAGGTGGATGGTTCAACTTCAGCATTAATCTTCTGACACACAGACCATGGCATTACATTGGATGATGCTCCTGAATCTACCATACAATTGTGCACATTCCTATTAAAGATTTCGAAAGTTAACAAAAATGGATGTACATTTCTGCGAGTACTAATGGTGGAAGCTTGTGGCTTTTTACTCACAACCTCTAAAGCTAATTTATCTACATTTGTTAAATTATTTACAGGAAGGCCTCCCTTCTCGTGAGGATCAGATTTGTTCTTAGCGGAAGCCTTTTGGGGAACTTTTGGATTGTTCTGAACAACCTTGTTACTGCTTGGATTATCGTTTTTGCTATTCTCTGTGATATTCTGTAACATTTTTTGTAGCAGAAATGGAAACTTTAATAATTCATAAACAGAAATGTTAGCCCTTAACTTTTTTAGATCTTCAACTAAATCATAATCTAAGTTTAGGTTTACATGACTCTGTTTAGTCTCAGCTGGTTTAGACTGTTTTGGGGGCAAAGTCTAAACTAGCGACGCTCTTTGAATACGAATGATAGAACAAACAAGACATATAACAACAACAATTTTATATTTTACAAATAATCACATCGAGATAAATCCTTCTGCAAAGATTTGTACATAACTGCTCATTCAACAAAGAAGGTAAACCTTTTGTTCATTAAATTAAAATAGGGTAATTGTTGTAAGTAAAATGAGATACATTCAATATGGACAATACTTTAAATCATATCGCATCAACTTGTAACAAATATTGATATCCAAAGTAGTCAATAATTTGATTACAAATTAAAATGCACAAAACTTGAACAAAAGTAAGATAAATTGAAGCTAAAGCCGTACAAAAAATCCACTTCTATTCGAGTCTGTATAATCATCAGCCCATAGTCTCTGTTCTCCCAACAGTGATGGGTTGTTTACAAAAAATAATAAGTATTTAAAGGCCACAGGGTGAAACATTCCCTGTGGAAATCATCAAAACTGTTTGCAAAAAATATGGGAACAATCTCCCAGATTCCCATTTCTACCTAAGACTAACAATCTAATCCCAAAACTGTGTAACAAAAGCATGTTCTAAAATTTCCATAATCGATCCAATTCCCATTGAAATTCATGTGTACCTGTAGATGGACAAAAATAAACAATTTTAGATAGTGTTTAATTGTAAAATCAACAGAAATTCAAATTTTATGACTAGCTACAGAATCTCACGATTCTGTAGTTGGTCATATTTACGAACAAAATCGTATTAAATTAATCCAATGATTACAGAAATGTATGCGATCTATCAAACAAATCCTTTATTACTAATTCAAAGAAAACCAAATCGTTTTTTCTAATTCAAAACAAACCTAATCATTCTTGAATCAATTCAATCAAAATAGAACTATATTTGATTTATCAAACAAATCTTTTATACTAATTCAGAGCAAACAAAATCGTTCATGCTAATTCAAAACCAACAAAATCGCTTACGCTAATTCAAAACAAACCAAATCATTCTAAAATCAATGTTGAAATAACATACCTTGGTTGTAGGGATACGATTCGGTCAGGATAATTTCGAGTTAACAATGTCAGTGGCTGCCTCAACATTTTTGAACACGATAGAACCTGTGGTCTTTTGCCTCTTATCATTAGCTTGTAGTCTATCATTTTCCTTAGACAACATAGTCACTCGGTCCTCCAAGGACTTAATTTGGGATTGCAACAGAGGGACATCTGTATAGTATCATTGGAGCCATGAATTGTATTCATCACACTGTGGTCGATCAGGTCGAGTCACTGTAGGTAAAGCATCTTTTAAAATACCAGGGGTTCCACTATCAAACTTGATCCCGGGGAAATTAGGGTCATCCTTAAGGCATGGTGGGAGGTTGGATACGTAGTCATAGGGTTCGACAGAATAGAGGCCATGAGAGTATGGGTACTCCTTGGTCAAAAATCGCTCAATCTCAAAATCCAAATCTTCACTCAAAACAATAGGCTTCTAGTCTGTGTTTTGTTTGGGATTATTACGAGCGCACTTAGATACCCAACATGCAGCCTTCTTACCTTTTCTATTGACATCGGTCTTAACTTTGCCCTTTTTTCTTGCAGGCCTCTTAACAGTCTTAGCATTGTCTTTCGAACATGGGTCGGGTAGGGTGTCGGGTAGGTCAGTGTTGGGGTAGGTTGAGGATTCAACAGCAGGTAGGAGGGTAGGAGGTGGCACGGCAGGCCCGACAAGGGTTTAAGTAACCACAGTCTTGTCCACTGGACCACATTCAGGAGTGGCAAAGCCATTCCTCAATAAGAAAACTTCCCAACAGTCACCACTCAACCTCAAATGATGAACAATGATGATTTTAATCAAACAATGATGGAAGAGGCTGGAGTCAGCATTCTCCCTCTTAAATCGTTTAGCCATTTTATACAGACTGCGTAGGAGGTAGTGAGGCATATTCAAAGGGAAATATATGAAATTCATAAGCATCCAGAGATGGTAAAGAAACACTAAACCATATCTACTTTTGCAAGTAATGAATTGCTTAACAATGGCCAACAAATCATGCCATCGAGACTTAAGGGCTGTGACCAGCATACCTTTATCACAACTGATAATTTTCCTCGAGGTAAACAGGAGCGGCCATGGCACTTCATCCACCTTCGAATTCTTAAACCATCTCTGCCCCTTGGCTAGAAAACCAGTGGTTGAGTTGAGGAATTCTTCATTTAATTCGAGTTGTATGTCCCCAACTTTGGCTCGACATCCATCGAATGTGAGGGAAAACTGTTGAGTGAATGTAAGGTTGAAACCCTCGAATTTTTGAATGAAAACTAGCCAGCCATTACTCTTCAAGTCCTCACGAGCGTTATCAAATAACAATAATGTTTGGACGCCATTAGGTTCTATGCGCACTACGGGAGCCATAGGAGAGAGCACACAGTCAATAGGGTAAACGATGAGGGGGTTTGACAGGGTAGGCATAGGACTAACTTCCCACAGGTTTTCCCAAAGCAAACAGAGGTGGCCTGAGGTGCAAGGTAGACGTTAATGCTTATGCATGTGAGGGTGGTGGAGTGAAATGAAACCATGCAAAACATTGATGTTGGCATGTACAATCGATGGCGCCTTGGTAATAACTTCATTCACATCACAATCCAAAGCTTTGTACACCAAATATCAAATGGATTATTCACATACTCATCGAAATCCATAACATTCATAACCAAAATATTTTGACCAAATGAAATATCAAATAACCACTTGAAAACCATAGTGTTCATAACCAAGAATTGGTCTGTATATTAAATCAACAATAGTGTTTGTATTATTCAAATAAACCACTACATCGACCATTGCACCATGGATTTAATCATAATGTTAATGCGTTCTCATGAAACCATTGCACCAAGGAATTTGATCAAAGACAATAGAATATCATACCACCATTGTATCAAGGATTCAATCAAAAACACCAGAATATCATTGCATCACGAACTTATAAGATGAAGTCATAGTAACAAAAGTCAAATGCAAAGTGAGTAAAGGCTTGTTGTTTTGATAAATGTATGATCAGTAGTGAGTTGGAGGTAAAAGAGTCATGACGACATAAAAAAGATCTATAATAATCCAAAGATGATTTTAACGCTATCAACATGACTTCCAACTCAAGGTTTTCACACTTGCAGTCGTGAAAAAAATGAAAACAAAAGGCAGGTGTGTGAAAGCGAAAGATAATAGTGTTGTTTCGTTTAAAGAATTGCGACGAGTATTGAGGGTTCAAAACCCTTGTGTAGGCAGCTTGTAAGGAAAGACAAAATTGCAAAATGGTTGCCAACAAACACTGAGGGAGTTGGTGCTTCCTTCTAGTGGGTGCTAGAGAAACCAGGGAGTTGGTGCTTCCTTCTAGTGGGTGCTAGAGAAACCAGGGAGTTGATGTTTCCTTCTAGTTGGTGCTAGAGAATATAGAGAGTTGGTGCTCTTCGCAAGTAGCAGCTTGAAAAACAGAGGTTGTAGCCTCATTATGAGTTGGAGCTCATATGTATGATAATGTAAAGAATGTACAGATTACTTATCATATCAAGAAGAAGAGGTTTTTACCCTTTATGGGTTTCCTCAGGAAATATTTGTCTCTGTGTATCTCATATGTGTGAATGACGTTGAATGGTCTATATCTTACTTCCATGCATTATTGTGATTGTCATTGAGTGATCTAGAAAGAGTTTAAAATAAGTATAATTGTTTAAGCAAGGTTACAACTGATTCACCCCCCCCCCCC
>ML787079.1:548769-604070 GCA_009831015.1 Picea engelmannii
CAGTTGTCCAACATAACTTTGCTCTCAAAGTTGAATGCATTCTCCTCTTTTCCATAGCTCAAAATTGTGCTCTTATAGCCCTCAGAATGCAACTGAAGGATCGAGTCAGAACATTTCCAGTATATGGAAGACCAAGGATCAGATATCTTCTGTCGTGACATGGAAACCTGACTTCATTTTGTATTTTTTGGCACAAATATCGATATACATGATCTGTAATGGAGAAACAAGCGTATACGCATCTTGTATAACTTATAGGGAGCATATATGTGGAAAAATGTATATTTTTATCTCTGGATTCATCAAAAAGGGATAAGAATTCTGCATAGGGAAATGGAAAAATCCCTCTGTGCAAGATAGCAATGGTGAGGCAAATCTTGCTATAACAGATGCCCCCTAATGTGTGAGATTAGAGGAGTATCTTCGATGACCGAAATACATTATAAATAACTCAAAAGTGCAGTGGTAGAGAATCAATTGGATGAACTCAATTGCTTATTACATTATGTACTGAATTTGCATACATGGCTGCCAAGAATACAATGCATATCCATGTGAAAAATATACCAAACAAGTGTCCATGGCCATGATTAGGAAAATACAAATGCGGTTATATGCCAAAAATTTTCATAGTCACGAACAAGGTTCAGTGAAACCAGACTCCAAAATCAATTTGAAGATATCTGTATACCATGTAGTACAATCTGATCTCCCATGATTACTGAAGTCAAATAAGTATTGGTCCAATGAAATGGAAGCATCAGCTCAGGAAAGTTGCGGCCACATAGTGATGTCTTCAAGTATTCTACACCATCCATTGATGGTGCAAGTCTACATCACGTGAATAAATGAGTTGAGGTCAAACATGATGAGACATCGTTTGATTACTGGTCATTGAAGTATACTGTTAACAAATGCGAGACAACCTACCGATGATGAAAGTAGGTATCAAGGCACTGAGCACATCTCTACAAATGTGAATAAAGGAGTTGGTGTCAAACACTTGAGAGATCCATTAATCAGGAGACATTGATGTATTCCAATCTGTCAATGGTGAGAGAGCCTGCCACTAATGACTGCAAGCCTCAAGGTACTCATAAAACTCTAGGTCCCATATCTAGAATAAATGAGCTGAATTCGATGGAAGGAGACCCGCTGAAAGGAGAGCATTGAGGCATCTCTCATCAGTCAGCATGAGGAACAAAGTAGGAGCTTCATGATTTGGTGGAGATCGGACGAAGAACATGCTCACAAACCAATGACCCTGTGTGTCTTTCGCGTGTGCCGAATGCAAGTGGTACATGAAAAAGACCCTCTAAATAGCATCCAATGATGAAAATATGCTGACAAAGGTGAGGAGACCACCAATAAGGATAATGGAATCCAAGACACTACACGAATCCAAAGTGTGAATAGATGTCTTATCATCGAACACAAGGGAAACCACCCAGTCAATGACCAATGATGAAATGTTGATTGCTAGGTTCAAGGTGACCTACCAATGATGAAAGTAGGGCCAGGGTGCATGATAAGACCAAAGTATCATGTGATTCTGAGACAAACTGAGGCTATGGCCGACATGCAAATTCAATATTTTTGAGGAGTGGTCGACACAGGTTGATAGACTTCCTTTAAACAAGAGCATGAGACATATGGTGAACTCCAGTAGCATGGACTCAATTATGTGACAATTGGATATTGGAGGCATCAATAACGTTCTCTATAGGGACTAGAACATTAACTAGTCGGTAGAGAAAACTTTGTAGCGGGATAATCTTCCTAGGGCCATGCTAAACCCAAAATTATGATGACACGCAGACTCAATAAATTTGTGCTCTGTTCAAAGGAAACACGACTGCTGCCAATTACAATATAGTATTCCCTTCCCACCCGTCTTTTTTTGTTTTTCCATAACAAATGAATGCTATGATAAAGAGGAGGGAACGAGTGTTGCAAGTAAGCAAAACTACTTCCAACAATGGAACGTACCTATGCTCAATGCAAGGAAATGCATGCGGGAGATGGACACTCGGGGTGATGTTCCCTCCAGGGCATAGGGTGTCAAATTGTGAAGGATAAAAACAAGGCTCTACTTGGTTGAGGATGTAAACTGCTTAGGCAATGATTTATAACGCAAAGCGAGAACCGGCTAAAGGCTCAATACAACAGGCGAGGGCATGAGATGCAATCACAATTTAACGCCAAAAAATGTCCTTTTTTATGTCTTTTAGTCTACTTTGTGTGAAAAAGGGGTAAACTTGTGCCAAATAGATGTCTTTTCAAATCCAATTTATGAGTGTGAAAAAGACAATTTCACTCGGCCATCTTTTCTATTTTTTATAGCGAGTCGGAAAAGAGCTTAACTAGGACTCATGATCTTTCAAATCCAATTTTAACAAGTGTGAAAGGGACAAATCACTTAGGGATATTTTCAGTTTTGATAGCGAGTCAAAAAAGAGATTAACTAGGACTCATGATCTTTCAAGTCCAATTTTAACGAGTGTGAAAGGGACAAATCACTCAGCAATCTTTTCAATTTTTGGACGAGTCGGAAAAGAGCTTAACTGAGACTTGTTATTGGGATTCTGCGGGTAATAAGGATGCATGTGTATGAATGAGAAATGAGGCTCATTGTAAAGTCACGTATTGAATTATCATGGACTCCCTGTCCTAAGGAAAAACCTCACCATGGGCGCCAAATGACAACGAGGTTATAACTAAGGTACCCATGTTTGGTCATTTTCTACCATTTATTAACGATGTTATTAATAGTAGATGGAGGTTTATGCGTAGAAATAAATTGGTTCGTACCTAAGGCATATAAAATGGTAGTCGAAAGGTAATTAAAAAAAAATCCACGATGGAGTAGATACCTATCTTATATGCTAGGTTATGAATATCCTGCCCGAGGAGACAAACGGCCAACCATGACATTGAAATCCACAAGAAAATTGAGTCAAAACTACAAAACCCAGCTTAAAACTATTCTTCAATTAGTCCATTAGACAAAACAATAGCATAAAACTATATCAAGTGGGTAAAAAATGGCTTATAAATAGTAATAAAATCAAAATTTATTGTATCATTTTTGTTTTTACCCAAATAGTGCAATTTGGACTAAAACACCTCTAGAATTCAAACAACGATCGTGGGAGCAATAGGAAATGGAATCATGCACCGACTGGACCAGGTAACTCTTCATCCCATCCTCTTCAATTTCAGTGGTTTACAATTTTAATTTAGGTTATATTTTGTTAGTTTTTAAGGGTGCAAATTGGGTTTTTCAGTATATGCGGGTTTCTTTGAATAGGCCATGTATACGACTAGTTATACGCCCCTGTGTGAACTACAAGGGGAATATATCAGGCCCTACCCATGACTGTTTGTAAATAAACTGCATATACGTGAACAAATGGTAAAAAAACATGTTTCTAACTCAAAAATGATTTGGTTTTTTGTAGGATGGTGTTGGAATGGAGAGAGTGAGAGCATGAGGAGGTAGATGCAGTAATGGATCGAGATCTGGTGGCTCAAGCGTCTTTAAAAAGATGTGTTTTATACAAGTTTTGGACTCTCAAAGGAATGAGGGCCCAAGTGAGGTTGTTGGAACTATTGGTGGGCTATTGGGATCCCAATAGAGAGAGATTTATCCTTGATGGACAACCATTAATGATTGAAGTAGAGGACATCTACTTCTTGACTGGACTTTCATGCTGAGGAGAGGTTGTGGACCTAAAGTCTTGCGGGGTAGGGAGTGGGATGAAGGTCGAAGAATACATCGAGGCCCACTGTGTTGCAGGGAATCCCATGGTTAGAAGTCAAATCCCTATCCGGGCTATAGGTAACCTCATCCTGAAGATTATTGTACTTGTGCTTACCAGGATCATAGGATCAACCTTGTTGCATCAAGCATAAAGACCGCTTATGTTTCACGCACTAGAGTGTGTGAGACCCACCGTCTATGACTGGTGTACCTCACTGTTGACTGGCATGAAAGGTTAGTTGACAGAGTGCAAGCAGGGGGGGAAACGAAACTTTGGGTTTGCCTCTATCCTTTACAACTTCTTTTTCAAGTGAGTCTCAGGTATGGGACCTAGAGTGGAGATCATTCCTAGAGGACCACGTGATCCAACTATGGCACGATGGATCGAGATCAAGAAACGATAGGGGGGAGGTAGGGTGGTGACACCCTACAATAATGATTTTTTCTTCTGGTGGCAGAGACAAATCATAGCTCTGGATGACTATCCCTACGCGGGAATCAATTTCAGAGGAGATCCTGATATGCCTCTTCCGCTAGGAGCCTCCTACGGTGCCATAGGTAAAAAAATTTATATATTTCATTTTTTTCGTATTTTTGTATTAAAGAGGAAAAAATATATTTTTGGATGGTGTTATTAATTCGATACTTGTGTGATTGCAGATGTGGGTCCGCAACGGCTAGAAGGATTCCTACGACATAGGTAGAGGCACCGGGGAGATGAGGCAATGGGAGGAGAAGCAGAGAGAGTCCTACAGAGCGTGCAGGGTAAGTTGTCTCGTCTGACATAGAGGATTCCTATGGTTCAGGTGGAGGATCTACCTCAAGCCATGAAGCGGCAGGTTGTCGGTGTACCTAGAGGATGGGTACAAATCTTCCCATATCTCACAAACACCATAGTTTTCTATCATGATACACACTCAACGCCATAGGCATAGATGTCATGGGACATGTATATCAGCTGTATATGCATTTTGAGGGTTTTAGCCCCAATTTTTGTAATATAAACACTATATTTTTTGGAAATATATAAAGAGGGATATTTGGCTTTACTTATATCTTACAATGCGTACATTGATTTAATGGTCTTCCTTGATTTATTAACGTGACAAATGCCAATCTAAAACATAATTAGCGTAGGCATTAGATATATGATTAGAACTTCTAGGAATGTGGAAGTATGTAATAAAATCAAATTATCATTCTAAAAGACGTACCCGTATGAATCGACAGAGTAATGTTAGATCACGCACACGGTAACAGACGTTCAACTGACGTACGATTAACTGAGAATCCAGGTGAACCTCTAGAGAGAGAATACCATGTGAGATAGCATCGCGTAAAAGTTCTATGACAACGTTATATTCAGCCACGTTGTTCGTGGATGGCCCTAGGCATACGCCACCTGAAGATGCCAGTAGACCCTCGAGTGAGTAAATCACCCAAGTGGAGGAAGCCAAGTTTCGTGTATGATGACTGGCTCCGTCTGTGAATCCTAGGTAGATCGAAGACTTCGTTGACATCTGCCAACCAAAAGGGAAAACTCGATAAGCAAGACGAAGTAAAAAATAAAAAGATGTATATACACTAATTTTACATTAGTATACAAAGGGTTTCGCTCAAGCCCAGGGCTCAAGCATAATACCTTTTCAAGTAGAGCCCATTTTTGGGCTCGACCAATTTCTTCCCTTCATAATCTTCCAATTTATAGGCTCCTTTTTCTAGAACACATCGCACGATATAAGGACCATGCCACATGGGTTTAAACTTGCCTGCCCCTAGCGGTTCTTTGGATTGGTCATACAAAAGGACCAAGTCACCCTCGGTATACAACCGGGGACAGAAAAAATTGTCGTACTGAACCTTGACACATTTTTTGTTTTCCTCGATAGCCGTAAAAATGTCTTTACACTGCTCGTCAAGACTCTCTAGGTGCACCAGGCATCGCTCTAAATCTGAAGTGTCAGGTAGGAGCTCGACTGCCAATTTGAGAGAAGGGATTTCACATTCAACGGGAAATATCAACTCCACACTATGCACTAACTGAAAAGGGGAATAACCGGTGGCAATCTTAACCAAGGTTCGGTATGCCCAAAGCGTGGGATACAACATGATGTGCCAATTCGAATTACTCCGACTGATAGTTTTTTGCAAAATGGTCTTGAGAGACTTGTTGACGACCTCTAATTTCCCATTTTCCTGTGAGTAATAAGGATATGAGTGACCATGTTTAAACCCCAGCTTAGACTCTAGTTCTACCATCATTTCATTATTAAAGTGACTGCCATGATCAGTGACGATCTCACTCGGGATACCAAACCGAGCGATAATTTGGTTGAACATGAAGAAGGTTGTAGTCTTCCCATCGAATATTATAGTAGGAATGGCTTCGACCCACTTGGTAAATTAGTTGATAGCCATGATGATGTGTTGATGCCCCCCAACTGAAGTTGGGTTGAAATCGACGAAATCTACCCTGCACTTGGTGAAGGGACCGACGGTAATGACTGGGTGAAGAGGGGTTGGGTGTGAGTGCATTTTTTGAGTGAAAACCTGGCAGGGGTGACACTTCTTAATCACTTCAATGCAATCCTTAAATATGGTGGGCCAGAAGTAACTGACTCGCAAGATGTTTTGGGTTGTTGCAAGCCCAGATAGGTGACCACCACAAGCCCCTTTGTGGTAGTCATTTAGGACTAACTCGGCTTCCTCGTGAGTTAGGAAATGACGTAAGATGTTATCTATTCCTCGACGATATAAAGTGTCGTCGACGATGGTATAATTTTTGGTTTGGTATCTAACTCCCATCGATCATCTCACGAGAGATGTTGAGCAAACTTCAAGGTTTGAAGATATAAAACAATGTCTCCATACTAGGGGTCAGACGATGAGACAAGGAAAATGTGTTCGTATGCAAAAGAATTGACATGGATAACATCCTCGTCTAATCATGGGAAATCAGATATTAACTCTGCAAAAACTAGTGACTTCTTGGACTTGGCTGAAGCAAAGTCAAGATCAAATTCTTGTAAGATGACAATCCATTTATTATATTTACCACCTATGATACGCCTAGTTAGGAAGTATTGAAATGGATTAACATCAGCGACTACAATAGTTTTTCAAAGCAATATATAGTGTCATAAATGTTGGATTGCATGAACAGTAGCCAAAGCTATCTTTTCAACGTGAGAGTAATTAAGCTCAGGACCGACTAAATTTTGACTGAGATAGTATATGACATGCTCATGGAGCTCATGATATTCCTAAACTAGAAGATGCCAATTGTCTCTTGGGACGCAGAAATATATAACAAGTAATCTCTAATGCAATCATGATATTTTAGCTGAGGAGTCAATACCAAGGCTTTCTTTAAGGCATCGAAAGACTCATGGGCTCGCTCATCCTAGGTAAACGAGGTGTCTTTCTTCAGCAGGTGCATGAAACCCTTAATGATATTGGCATAATTCACTATAAACTGACGCAGAAAGTTAGCTTTCCCCTGTAAACCTTGAATTTGTCTAATCGTGCATGGGGGGGGGGGGGTGATTGAATTATTTCCTCAACCTTAAGAGGATCTACCATGATCCCATTCTTGGAAAATAAAAATCCTAAGAGACGGCCAGACCTAACGAAAAAGGTGCATTTGTGAGGGTTTAACCGGATTTTATAGTAACAACATCTTTCAAAAACCAGCCAAAGGTGTGTGACATGATTCACTCTCTTGCAAGAGTGAGCATCAAGATCATCGATGTAAGCTTCGACTATATGCTTGAGATTGTGAAAAACGAAAGTCATGGTGCATTAGAAGGTTGCTCCGTCGTTTTTCAGGCTAAAAGGCATTTTTCGGTATGCAAAAGTACCCCAAGGACATATAAATGCCATCTTGTGTTGGTCCTTAGGTTTGATATGGATTTGGTTATATCCTGAAAATCCATCCATAAAGGAAAATATTTTGCTTCCCATGCACTCATCGAGAATCTGATCAATGAAAGGCATGGGGAAGTTATCTTTAGCACAAGATTTGTTCAGGTCGCGAAAGTCCATACACACGCAGATGGTTCCTTGATTTTTATTCACAGGAACAGGGTTGGATACCCATTCGTTCAAGGAAACCAGATAGATGAAGCCAACATTAAGTAGCTTCTCCGCCTTTGCCTTAATAGCGGGGGCCTTCCTAGGATTAACATCTCTAAGACGTTGTCGAAAAGTTTTTGCATCCGGATAAGTTCTAATTTCATGTTCGACAATGTGAGGATTGATCGTTGGCATCTCTTCATATGACCAAGCGAATACATCTCAAAACTATTTGAAGAGGTTGGTGTAGATCAGAATCTCTTATGGCGAACAATCTGCACCTATATTTACGTTCTCAATTTTGCCAGGGTTACGAGAGATGTTGATCGAGATGGTGAGAGAAATACTTGCCATATTTCCTTCGGCATAAATACCGTGTGCATCAAGTGGAACTACGGCGTGACCGACTATCTCACTCAAGGTAGTTTGAAAATCGTCTTTCTCGATTCTTTCAAGACTTGGGAGAAAATAAGATCGATGATGCATATCATCCCAAGGTATCTCGAAAACATTCATGGCTTCGAGGATGGCTTCGTCCGAAGGCAAAGTCTCATCTAAGAAATCATGTGAACAAGATAACGAAGTGGCCCATATGGGCCTAATAATGGGATCCTCTTCGTCCGTCTGCAAGGTAATGAGATCGAGATCAGCGAAAGAGTCAAGGATAGCTTGATACAGAATCTCCACTACCGATAGTGGCATAGCCATGCTAGCATGTGACTGACTTTCAATTGATGAAGTTGGAGAAGGTAAGGTCCAAGGATAACTAAAATAGGAAGTGCGGAAAGGAATGGACCTCTCTGCTGAAGAAGGCCTACTAGACATGGCGTAAACGTGGTGTATCGGTGCCGACAAGTCAAAAGTACCCATGAGGGAAGAATACATTTCAACACTAATATTCTTAGTTTCCAGCTAAGAATTATCTATCACAGGGATTTACAGTCCAACAGATGCGTTAGGACTAGAGTACGCAAAGGATAACTGGTCGATCGTCATGATCTCCCCCTGATGAGGAAAAATAAGCACACAAAAAATAGACGATATGACAATGAACATAGCATAAGTCCAATTGCGACCTAGTAACAAGTTATAATCGAGAGGTTCATCCACTACCTCTATTTCCACCTCTACCCTCTTCCCACCTAACTAGAATGGAAAGGTGGGGAGAATACCATGAGGACGGAAGGAATGACCGTCAAATGCAGTCAACATGTTCGATGACTTGGAAAGGGTCAGAGAACTGATATATTTTCAACAGACCAGGGACATAATGCAAGTGGCAACACCTTCATCAATGACTGCTCATTTGATAGTATACTGGGAATACTCCACGTGGATTTGAAAAGCCACATGGTAGGGTAAGCGAGGCTTCACGTCCGTGACATCAAACTTGATGAATTTCTATCCACTAGACTCTAGAGCTCCTAAGGCAGAGAGTAAGGCATTCCTCTTTGATGGGCGAGTCTGGAGTACCTCCAAAGCTGACATCGCACAAGGGGTTTGGTCCAGATCTTCAACAGTATAATAGTTCTAGGCGGCTCTAGCATTAGGGTTGTGGCTAGAGCACTTGAGTACTCCTTTCAGAATATGAGGTGGTGGCTCTGGTTTCTCGATCTGTAAGTTCGTCTTTGGGGGTGGAGGAGGAGCTTCTAGGCTGGTACTAGCTTTTAAAGAGCTATAATATTGAGAGTGGGTGGCTATATCAATTTCCACGTCGACCATATTGATGCAAACACTATCGCCATCTTGCAATGGTGGGTTTTGACTTCCACCAGGTGCATTTCCGATGCTCGAAGAACTCAAGGCTAATTTTTGGCTGTGTGGGAATGGATTTGTCAACACAACGGGTGGTAGATTTAAAAGCCTCGCAACCTCCGCAAGTTTGGGGTACAAGTGGGTAAGGCGGTCATTGGTACAAAGTTTACAAGGAAACTTCACCTTATGCTTCTCTTTCTTGCCCTCTCTGGCATTATCATTATGTTTCCCATTATTATCTTTGTCCTTGAGTTTATTATTATTATTCTTCCCACCCTTACGATTATTTCGACCTTTCCTTTTATTCCCATCTAGTTGTTTGTCACCATTTGCGTTCTTCGATGATTGCACGGATTGTACATCTGCCAATTGGGTGGGTTTGGAGGATCCAGACGAGGCTGACCCTCCTGCAGACTTCATTGCCAAGTCTGTGGACTTCACATTGGTAGAACCTACAATTCCATCAACATGAGGGCCATGAGTTTGTTTAGGATCGTGATTTGTTCATTGTGCTTCTGAAAGAAGGTGGTATAACATCCCAGACTGAGCATAGATCAAATCAAATTGTTGGGCTCTAAGGATAGCTTCTTCCTCATTGAAGACCCCGAAAGTAGCAACGTCCTTTGAAATAGGAGTGTGTAAAGATGTTAGGAACCATTCTAGAAGAAAGTTCGAGGGTATAAGAGTCTTAATCAACTGCCTTCGCCTATGCCATTCCTGGATATGGTCTGAGATGTGAGTATCGGTATTTTGGCATAAAGTTGACAAAAGTTCAAGGCCAACATCATAACGAATGGGTAGTTGAAAGTGATTGAGAAATGCTAGCACCAACTAATGGAATGACCCATATGTCCCCCTAGGTAACTCAATGTACCATTGTGACACCACTCCAATGAGAGTGCACCGAAACAATCGTAACCTAATAGAATCATGGTTTAGAGAATTCGATGAGCACCAAAGGTGAAAAGTAGTGACATGATCACCAGGGTCTTCGCCATTCTTACCCTCAAACTTTGGAATGTCTGACGGAAGTTTGGTGGGGATAGGGGGCCATGTGGGGTCATGACTCACCAGGTCATTCATTAGTTTAGAAAAATCTAGCAGATTAAGCATGTCCAGAAAGGGAATACAGGGTTGCGACATGTGACCCCATCCTCCTGCGAAAGATGGTGTGTTAGGAACTAAATTCCATCTAGGATTATGGTGAGGACCAAAACCTTGTCCAGAATTATAAGGCCCTCCTCCGGGTTGACTCGTAAAAGATGGATTGGGCATCATTCCAACAGGAATGTTCTGATAAGGGTTATGAAAATTAACCCTAGCTGGATTAGATCCAATATGGGGGTTGTTAAAATTGCCCCCAACTAGATTAGATCCAGGTTGGGGGGTGCCCAAAGTGTAATACTGACCTCCTCTAGGTGGGAACCTGGAGGATTGAAGTGGATTCGTCATGCAAAAATTATTGGTCAGAGTCAGCACTGAGGGGATAGAGATATAGGGCATAACTTGTCCGCTAGCTGGGTTGTTCCATCCAGCCATAGAGGGATTAGACCTGGGGTTAAGAATAGGGACACTCCCTACATTAGGATTCATTTGGGGAATATGAGAACCACCAAACGATGAAGGAGTGTAAGGAGGTGTAGTGCCCCCAAGTCCAAGGCTAGCGTTATGGCTAACAGCTGGGATGGTAGTTGAAAACTGCAAGGTGAAGTTAGGCATACCATAAGAAAATGAACTAGAAGCCATGGGGATGGTCTGAACATTGTAACTTGGTGAGTGGCCAAAACCTCCAAAAGGGTTTGAGGCAAGAGATGAAGCATTAACTACAGGTCGAGCCATAGTACTAGTGTAAGCCTCTGGCATTGCAACTGTAGTGGTTGCAGGTGTTGAAGGAGTGTCATTAATTATAGTGGGATTGGGAGTCGAAGAACTCCCAGTGTTCTGAAGACTAGACTCGGTACTCATCCTTGCAAGATCACAAGTCTGAAAAGTGGATGTGTGTGTACCACTACTGATAATTCTACGCCTTTTAGAAGGCAAGGACTCAAAAACCAGTGGTAACTGTAAAAATAGACGGGACCTGTGAGGAAGCTGGTCTGACTCCATGATGACTTATGACTCTTCCAAAAATAAAAGTATATCCTATGGTCAACTAGTAGTAAAAGAGCATACCAAAAAGTCAAACGACCAATATGCATGCAAACGGGCTAAAGTGGTTCAGTGGCCTCCCTCGCTAAAGAAGGTATGTCTCATCCAAGAGGGACCTGAGACACCTTGCTAAAGTTTGGAGGTAACAGAATCAGTTATAAGGGCCCTCATGGGCTTAACAAATAGTCGGTCAGATCCCCCCAGAGTGGTAATCCTCCATAAAGGTTGTGTGTTGTCCGACCCTTATTTGACTCAGGGCACAAGCAGAATAACCCCTGCAAGTAACCTATGAGATACCTAAGTCAAGAAACTAATAAACCACTGTATAACTGATGCACATGCGAGAAGTCGTAAGTCTGGATCACCGTATGGGTAGGGTAGCAAAGCTAGAAACCTTGAAAGCACCGCCTCTGAAAGAGGTATGGGCACTAGCAAGATCCCCGAATACGAATAAATCCACATAAATATCTCTGACGCTAAGTGAGTATCCATGGGTTATCCATTCAACTAACTTCGTGCAACCTCGTGATTAAATCCGGTGTGAGCGGAGCCTCCTAATATTATCAATTATACAATGGGCTTCTCAACTCCCTATCTCAGACACATATGTTGATTTAATTGCCTTGGAGAAGTTTACGCACAAAATCCTATTCCAAGGCACTAAATCCTAAGCTAGTTTGTGCACCCTAAAAATAAAATCATGACTAATCAATTTTAGTTTAAACCGTAAATTTTATTGGTTGTGGTTACTCAAAAAGGTATGGAAGTGAAACTCATGGTGTTATGACTCTGCCAGAAAATAAATATGGATATAATGCAAAGTCTATCTTTAACTTCTCAATGAATGATATGCTAATAAAAACAAGACAATCTTCAATTTCAAATCTGCAATTCAGAAGTAAAATACGATCTTTCACTAAATGTGCTAAGCTAATGATGAAAATTCAAAGACAAAAATACCAACCAATGCAAAATGCCTATTTTATTGTATTTTCAATATTCTAAAAAGAAAATGCATAGACTGATAAGAAACTTGACAGATGAATTCTACAGTGTATAAAATTAGTAACTCAAGAAGAATACCAGGTAGCCAAGCAAGCAACCCAGAAACCAAGGACAAATTAAAAATAGAAAACAAAGAGAAAGACTACGCCAAAAAATTCAACTCCAAACAGGCTTCCTATCATCCCAGATAATCTCAATAAGCACTACAAAGACCTAAAAAGGCTCAACAATCTTTAAATCCCACCCAGTAGTCACTCAACCAAGCAAACAAGCAAGGGGAAGTGGTATACATGATTTTTTATTAGAATAGAGTGTATATACACCTCTTGCAGTGAGACAACAAGCGTGTATATGCGAATGTCAAAGAAAAAAGAGGTGTATATGCTTTAAAACAAGGCCAAGCAAGGGTAAAAGGATGAAAACTCAGACTCAGAGTGAACAGGATATGTCAAGCACTGATACGACAAGAAACGCAAAGGAAAAATAGCAATGTAGGAATAAAAAGTACTTCAACCCTTAGAAGGAAGATCTCTCCCCAGTGGAATTGCCATTTCTGTTACAAGGGAAAAACTCTCTATGGCCAAGGGTAAACCACAACAGACATGTATGACTGCAGAAATCAACTCAATTCCAACATATGTTATATAAACTAATGTGCAATACAAGAAAGAGACCTACCTCATCCAACGTTTGATGATGTTCCACTGTTGAGCACTTTGACCCAAAGCTTTATACCTATGAGAAGTTCTCAACGAACAAGCAAAGAAAGTATATAGTGATGATATAAAAGGGGGTTAACACATCAGATAGCATAATCCATTAATAACATTACAAACATGCCCATGGATAATAATCATATATTTGCAAGATACCAATAGGACGGGAAAGGAGTATTTCTATTAATAATTGATCAGCAGAAGTGTCAACATTACAGACTTTCATGTTGGCATGGTTCAGAACCAAGAAACAAAGTTCCTTCCAACTAGGTCCCCACCACTTCAATCCTTCCACCAAAGGCAATATCATGAGAAAGAGGCAAAGAGGTCCTCTCAATAATAAGGGAAGAGCTTGGGGGTTGAACACTGTGTTCAGACTTGAGGAACAAAGGGATGCAGACTCAATATGAATTAATTTCTCCAGAGTAACTTTTCTCTCAAAGTTGAATTCTTTCTCCTCTTTTCCATAGCTGGAAATTGTGCTCTTATAGCCCTCAGAATGCAACTGAAGGGTTGAGTCAGAACGTTTCCAGTATATGGAAGACCAAGGATCAGATATATTCTATAGTGACATGGAAACCCGACCTCATTTTGTATTTTTTGGCACAAATCCCGATATACGTGATCTGTAATGGAGCAACAAGCATATACGCATCTTGTATAACTGATAGGAAGCGTATATGTGGAAAAATGTATATTTTTAGCTCTGGATTCATCAAAAAGGGATAATAAGTCTGCATAGGGAAATGGAAAAAGGCCCTCTGTGAAAGATAGCAATGGTGAGGAAAATCTTTATATAACACACTATAACTGTGAATGTGTCCGATGTTGATCTGAAGGATCACTGACAAGATCACCAACTGCTTGTCGTATTGAACAGACCCATCTAGGAAGCAGTGGAGCTAGTGTTGGTTCAGGTACAAAGGACTCAGCTGGAGGAAGGTGAGCAGGCAGAGGTGGATTTTCATCCTCATTTTCATCATCTGAAGAAGAAACTAGAATAGAAGAAGGCACAAACACTGAATATGGATCGTAGGCTGAAGAAGGCACAACCGTCAAATTAGGATCGTAGGCCAAAGAAGGTGCAACCGTCGAATTAGGCTCGCAGGCCAAGAGAATTTCATCAAATTTAGCATCTCTTATAATAATAATTTCATTACAATGTGTTTGAAGAAGTCTATAACCTTTGACATCTTCATAATAACCAACAAATATACACTTCTCACTTTTAGACTGCAATGCTTTCCTTTTCTCATCAGGGATGCAAGCCCATGCTATACTTCCAAATACACGAAAGTGACTTACATATGGTTTAGTTTTAGTCCAAGTTTATTCTGGTGTTATATTTTTAAGAGCCTTTGTGGGAGTGTGATTTACTATGTAATTTGCATAGTTGATGGCTTTCACCCAATACTTTAGACTTAATCCCTTAGATTGGATCATACAATTAGCCATTTCTTTTAATGTGTGGTTCCTTCTCTCATCAACACCATTTTGTTGCGATGTATAAGGAATAATGTGTTGCATTTGGATTCCCTGTGTAATGCAGTAACTTGTAAAATTATTGTTCACATATTCACCTCCTTGTCTGTTCTTATCCTTTGAATTTGATGTCCAGATTTATTTTCTACAACAACCTTGTAGGCCAAAAACTTGTCAAAAACTTTGCTCTTAAGTTTTAAAAAGTAAACCCAAGTACATCTGGAAAAGTCATCAATGAAATTTAAGAAATACTTGCACCCAAAAAAAGAAGGATAAGAAAGTGGACCACACAAATCACTGTGAACAAGTTGTAAAGGACCCGAGCCATGCCAAGAGGCACATTTGTCAAAATTGTCTCGATGATTTTTTCCGAGAACACAACCGGCACAAACACCATATATGCATAAAACAAGAGGAAGACCAGTCACCATCTATTGATTACATAGTTGTTGTAATGAGCAATAGTTTAAATGACCAAATCGCTCATGCCAAAGTTTTCTCAAGTCATCGCTATGAGCAACAAAAACTGATGAAAAAGATGATGACCCAAAGTTGTCATACTTGTACAACCTGGTAATATCATCAGCAATTCCAGTTGCAAGAACATGCTTAGGATATTTTATATCCCTGATTACAAGTTGGTGAGGTGAAAACTCTACGATTTAATCTTCACCTAAATGAGTGATTTGATATACTGATAGAAGGTTACAAGAAAGACTTGGAACACATAATACATCATTGAAATGACCATTTTCTACTTGAATTGTTCCATATCCTTCAACACTAAGAGATCTATCATCACCAACAAATATTTTCTTGGTGTTACGTTCATATAGAGAAGAAAATATGTCTCTATCCTTAACCATAGTATACGATGCTCCAGAATCAATAAGCCACTCATCAGAAGAAGAAGTAGAAGTTGTATTGATGGAGAAACCAGAAGCATAAAGTGCATGTCCATGAGAAGAACAAGAAGAAGTAGAATTCATACTAATGTTGTGCTTCTTCATCACTGCTTCTAAAGATTCCATCTTCTTGAAACATTTGGACTCATCATGACCATATTTATCACAAAACTTGCAATGTCTGTCAGTCTTCTTACTTTTATATTTTTCTCATTTATCACCATTAGGAGCAGAATCTCTCTAAGTGGGTTTGGTACCCTTATATTACTTGTTGTTGTGGCGAGGATGTTGCTTCTTTGGATTCTTGGGCTTATCTTTCTTATGGGCAACTAAGGCTTTGTTGGAGGTACCTGTAGTGCTAATCACTCCAAGTTGTAAAAGCTTATCTTTCTCTCTAATCAAAGCATCAAAAAAGTTCTCAAGACTGGGTTTTTGATAATCTATCCCTAGAGCCTCTTGCATGGCATAAAAGGTAGATACAAACACATAATATGCACTACCTAGCTTAGAAAGGATAAGATAGATGCAACGATCTTCTTCTATGTTTATCTTACATTCTTCACATAAAGTTCTGAGTGTTTTAAACTTAGATAGATAGTCTTCAATGCAAGAAAAATCATTTGGACTTAAAGTCAGTACTTGATTTTCTAATTGTTGTGCTCGAATAATATTGTGTTTGCCAAACACAGATTCAATTTTTTTCCAAGCTTCTTTAAGTTTATCAATTGATTGAAGATGAAACCTTAAATCAGGAGAGATGGAAATTCTAATTAATACACGTGCTTCTTCATTCCTATTATCCCATTTGGCTTTCTTATCAGCATTAGTGGGTGTTTTTTCCTTTCCCAAGGTAATCTGATACAAGCCTTTACTTCTTAATAAATCCTCCATATGAGATTTCCATTAGAAGTAGTTGGTTCTAGTAAGTAAGATATTACTTGTAGAATCCATATTAAATATACAAATTATATGGATTTAAAAATTGAAACTGATGATTTGAATGCAAATATCTCGAAAAGTTATGCGGTTTTTAAAAAAAACGGCACTAAAAACAAACTTCGGATGTGAGAGTTATGTTATTTTTTAAAAAGGCATAAACGGTAACCAAAGGACCACGTGGTGGTGTAAGTTGCTTTATGAAGTGACCCACTTTTATAAAGAGAAGTGGGGATCACTTTTACAATGAAGTTACTTCATGCAAAATAAATAAGTCTAAAATAAAATATTAAAGCTAGTTATAGTCATTCACTTTTATACTTGAAGTGAAATACACTTTACATTTTAGCATGAAGCTTTTTTTTTTAAAAGTAACAAAAGAGAGACTTGAACTGAAGACCTCTTACTTAATAAGACAATTTTTAACCAAATGGTCTAGCAAAATATACTGTATTTTTTTAGGAAGAGGGTTGTTGTTGTTGTTGTTTAATATGGCCTTGAAGAGCGTGATAAAAAAAAAAAAATTTCACACCTGAAAAAAAAAATCGCTTGTCGATGACAACAAGGGTTAGATCTCGGTTAGCTTACCCGAAAGATGCACCTTTTCCTATATGTTTATGATTTTCTGAGATCACACAGGGCATGGGGAAAAGCGAATACTCATATCTAAAGGAGTAGCAACCCGGAAATAAATAATACAAAACCAAAATGATACTCTGCAAAAAAAATTAAAAATGCATATTCAGGCTTTATACCTCTAGATTTGACTGAAATGGTCGTATATTGGGCAAATAGAAACCTTTTTGAGCGAAAATAAAAGTGTTCATGACTAAAACAAGTGCTCTGGATGCAATGGAACAATCCTCTCAGCCAATAAATGTACTGAAATGAAAAAAAATGGAGATGAGGCAACCGACTTCATGATCTCTATCTACAACGGGAGCGGGTCTTCAAACAGGCTCTGATACCATGTTCGAAAACACAGGTATTCCAAAAGAGGACGAGAAACTTCAATAACCACTCACATAACCATATAAAATATCAATACATTGATGTTTTCACGTGGTAAAACCCCTACAGGGAAACATCCACGGCCCCAACCAACACGACCACTTGGAACAGTTTATTAATGAAAAAGAAAAATATTACAAAGAGATTTTATAAGAGAGATTCTCATAATCAATCATCGAAAAATGATCCTCCATTCTCTTTAAATAGAGATCATGGACCAATCGGATGCTAAGCCATGAATCAATGGTCATTAATATCGAGGAGAGTATGAATCGTTGGATCACTCTATGTTGGGAACATATCGGGGGAACCATGGCACTCTGTCTCTTTGAGAATAGGGGTGTGTGTCTCCCTTTTTTGGTGTTTTTGCCTTTTTTTGCCCTTCTTTTCTCAATTTTATTTTGAGAGGCCTTTAGCTAAGAGTCTCCTAGACTTTCTTTGACTTTGTTTGATTGATAATTTGACACTCATTTGTTTTTCTTCTTTGAGTTTGTAGTTTTCTCCTAGTTGTGATCCCCTTGGGTTAAAAATATCCCTTGGTTCATCCTACCTTTTCAGTTCTCTGATCTTTGTCTCAAAAATCTTTCTTATTGCTTTATTTTCTAGGAGTATTCATCAACTAGGGTTTGCAAAGGTTGTTTGGTATTGAGATATTTTTTTCTTCATTTAAACATCTTGCTTTTCTAGATGATTAGGACTCTCTTGTTTGCCACAACCCAACATTGAAAACTACTTCTTGTTGCTCATTTCTTGAGGATTTTCATGAGCGTTTTTCTTCTTTCTCTTTTGCATATTTGAGTCCTTGATTTAACAAGTTATATCACACTTGTTTTCTTTCAGTTCTCATCATTTTGAGTGCACTTTGTTTGATTGATTTTTTTCTTTGTATTTATTTGTGTCAAACATAGATCTCTTTCATTCCATTTGAAATTTGAGAAGTGAAAATTTTTTCATATATTCTTTCATACATAATCAAAACAAGAATATTTTGAATTCTTTAGGAAGTTTTTTTTGGTGCATGTTTGGAAAAAGAGCTAGTTTTGCATGTGTATTTCGGTTTTTGGAAATATTTTCTTGGTATTTTGGCATCATATTGATCCCATAAATTGAAAGTTGCATAGTTTTGAGTTCTTTCTTGTGTTTAGAAGAATATAACTCTTCTCCTTCTCATACATAGAATTCATCTAAAAGAACGTACCGCATCTCATTCTTTTTCATTCTATTGCAGTTGAGTCTCTCTCACATCATCAGTTTCATCTCCGTGAACCCTTTGAGTAAAATCCATTAAGATCAACCATGCATTAATAAAATCAACTATAACATTTTTTGGTTTTAGCACACCAACAATAGCACATGATTAGGTTGTTTGGACTAGGAAAGTGAGTAAATTGTCCAAGACTACTAAACAAAGTATAGAGCACTAAAGAGTGAAAAGATACAAATTTTGTATAAGAATAGTCAGGAACCCCCTCTCACATAGGGGATAAACACGAGGTCGCATGTGGAAGAGTAGTAAATATTACCCCTCCAAATATTGACCAATTAGAATAGAAAGAGCGTATATTGGGGGTTCTTCCTAAAGTTTCACTGACTCATTTGGTATCGATACTTTGTGAAATCTGAATTTGTTCGAGGTCCTTTGGCGTCTACTGGTCCACTTGTGCTCACTCCTATGGAATAATTTTAGACTTTGATATATTGTGCATACATTCAATCCCAATTTTTGAATGTACCCTCCCAAAGGTTGACTGTGAGTTGGTAACCTTAGTGGCCTTTCCTAGGTATCTACAAAGGTGACCGTGGGGGGATTCCCACGGTACCTGGGGTAGATTTCGTATCACACTCTTAGTACCCTTGGAGGGTGATCCCAAAAAAGTGATGGTTTCTTGCATTGAGAAGGGATGTTATGTGGAGGTCAATGTAACTACTTCTCATTTCTTCGTTTTCGGCTTGATATCCTGTCTTCGGAAGATCTTTGAGCTTGTTGTTGTTTAGTTGATTTCTTTTAGTTTTGTTAGGAGTTTGTTTCTTTAATTTTCATAGTCGGCCTTAGGATCAGAGATTTCATAGTATACAAGGTATGGATCCTAACATTTATGAACCTCAACACATGTTTCTTATGAAGGAATGATCACAGATCAAACTTCTAATACTAGGAGCATGGCTCCTGGAAGTGGCCAACACATTGAAGAATCGGTCATGAACTTCATAGAAAGCCTTGCATCTTATGTGAATCCTCTTTTTATTGATTCACTTGGTCTACCACTCATGGATCCACCATCTACGAGATATTGTGATGCCTATTATTCTTATAGATTATCACATGGTTCCACCACTACAAAATTTTTTGGTGTGAACCCACCATCTTTTAGTTTTCCTGAAAGACTTGGGAACTTATCTTTTTCCACAACTCCTATAGTTTTTACCACTGGTGCTTCTTATTTAATGGAAAAATTGGTGACCTAGGCAACCCAGACTCAACCACTTGTACATACATATCCTTTCACACATGGGTCAGGTAATATTCTATCTTCACTATTTCCACACATGCACACACCAAGTGATTTACTTGGTCGTTCCATCGGTCAGATCGCATCCAGTCAAGTCATTCACACAACCATGGTTACATGAGCTACTCATCCTCCATCTCACATATCGAAAATTAGTACATTATACTTTAGAGGTCAATCTTCAATGGGAGGCCAGCCTTTAGCTGCGGGGAAACCTTTAGTTGCAGGGAAAAATTTTACTAGGGGGAAGCCTACATGGTTACAACATCAAGAAGCCTAGGGGCAGGCTACTCCTGCAAGTCCTTCTATCCCTACTACCACCACCTATATCCTCGACAACCATTTCCAGGATTTTCTAACCCTTTGTGGGGTCAACCCAATCCAGTGGGCATTCCTCCTCAAGGAACCTTTCCCCATAAATCCATAAACCCTATGATTCCAATGCAACAATCCCTTTAGCCTCCATACATGGGGGGACCATTAGGTCAATATTAGTATGTAGGAGGTCCATCTGTTCAGTCACAGTACATGGGTGGACAAACAAGACAACCACCTTACATGGGTGGACAACCCAGGAAGCCCCCATATATGGGACGACCATCTATTTTTTTCATCCCACCACAACCTAGATATGGTCCTACTGGTGTTCACATGTCATATGGTTACCAACAATATTTGAAATATAACCAACAACTTCCATTCTTGACTATGTTATATATTCCCTAGTTGTCATGTTTAACAAACGATCCCATTCAACATGTCCCATTTTGGCCCACCATCCATGCCAAATTACCTTCTGACATCCTAAAATTCGATGAAAACCTGGGGAAGATCCTAACAATCATGTTATGATTTTCCATTTATGGTGCTCTTCTAACTCTTTAATGGATGATTCCAATCACCTTAGAAGTTTTTAGAGAAGACTTGCATGTGCAACAATGAAATGGTATATTGAGTTGTCTCGTAAATCCTTTGTCGACTTTAATTCTCTTTCCATGGCCTTTATGACACATTTGCAGTTTCCTATACTGTATGAGACTGGTACAGAAATTTTGACCTCACTCCAGTAATCCTCTTACACCCACATATATGATCATATTCATGAGTGGAGACAACGAATATGGCTGATTAAATCTCCAATTCCATACCAGCTCCTCATAGATTGGTTTACAAAGTCTCTCTTGCCTCCCATTACCCATGATTTTTCGATGGGAAACATTGTTACTGAGGAGAAAGCTATCAATTGCGCACAATATTTGGATTTGGTTTATTCCCCGTCTGACACACTTTATGATCTGATCCATAAAATCCTCATCCGTCAAACGATCCGTCAAGACTTTCTCCAGAAACAAGTTTTGTTTCAAACACCACAACTACTTACACTCCTACTCAAACCTTCGAGGTGAATGCGGTCCAATCCACTTCATGTCAAAAACTAGGAGGTAAGAATAAAAACAAGGGTAAATCCAAGAAATCTTCTAACGAGCAAGATAATTCAAAGACTATTGATACTCAACCAAATAAGAAGGTTAAGTTTCCTTGCATGATTTGCGAGGAAGATCACTGCATGAAATATTTTCCTCATCATGAGGTTGTCGCTAAATTTATGAAGGGTACCTCCCAACCAGTTCATCAAAAACACCTAGTTGAACAAAAGCTTTCCCCTCCACAAGGGGGCAACAAAGGTCATTCCCACAACATGGATGTTTCATCGAGTGCCTCTGAGATATACATGTTTAAGACGATTAATGTAACAAATCGATAAAATACTTATGATACTCCTCCAGGTGATCGGGATAATGGAAAGGTTATCGATCAACCCTCCACATCCACTCCTCCTCCATATTCTAATTCTCTTCAAATTGAGAAGCCAATTTTGACGCACTGTTGCACCCACCCAAGAGCATAATTCGAAAGGTGACATTTAATCTCAATACCCGCTCTGCCCAAAACTACAATATCATTGAATATTTGGTACGAGTGCCTTGTTCTATGTCAGCCCTCAAAGTTATACATAACTGTCCAAGTCAACGTAGAACCATGTTGTCATCTATTGGAGCTATGGATCCAGAGGAGTCAAACCTAATTACGTTTAATCTGTATTATTTTAAGGAGAGGCTCTCCCACCACTTAGCATTCCAAATTCAAATTTTGGTTGGTGGAAAGAAAATCCATCACACTTTTTTGGAAGAGGGAGCCTCCACATGTGTCATGTCTTTGCCTTGTTGAAGGGCCCTTGGTTCTCCTAAACTTATCCAGTTTCCTACCACCTTGAAAGTGTTTGATGGACGTTGTTTCCAACCTCGCAAAATCTTGCAATATTTTGTTGTGACATTGAAGGTTAAGACATTTTCAGTCGATATCGAAGTGGTTGATGTGCCTCTAGATTATAATTTGTTACTTGGTCATAGTTGGTTCTATGTGATGATTGTTGTCACATATTTGGTGTTTCATATCTTACGAATTCCCCATCAAGGAAAATTTATCATTGTTGACCAACTTGACTATACAAATCCAGATATCCAAAATGTTGCAGCGAATAATGTCCCTTTTCTAGGATAGAATAGTTTTGAGAGTGTAGGAGTATGTCTCCTTAAGGAATCCTCTCTCATCATGGTTTTTCCTTTTCCTTCTCCTCCCACCCCGCAGGTTTCCACGTTAACTATTATTTCGACTCAGGTGTGAAAATCCTTGGAATCATTTGATCCTTTGGTAGTATTTGGTCATCATGAGCATAGTTCTTTTCCTGTGTCAATCTCATTAAAAAATGAAATAGATGCTCACTAGCAAAGTTCATCATCTCTGTCAAGCACATTAAAAAATGAAACATACCCCCTTCCATTAGAATCGAGTCTCGCTCTGGATCGAGTACTTGAACCTTATTTTCCTCCACCTAGTAAGAATGTTTTTATTAGTAACCAGATGCCTAAATGAGGAGAGAAGAAGAGTCACCATAGGAATTGACACTTGGGGGATAGGTCTCTAGTCTTTGTACATCATTCTGGAGTGAATCCACTAACTTCTATCACACAAGCTAGGAGCATAATACCTCTAGAGAGACACACTTCTATGAGTGATCCTCACTTGGGGGTCATTCCCCTCGTAACATAGTAGTATTTTCTAGAACGAGCTTATTATTTGTTCTTTCTCATGCTCATTAATACATGAGAATAGGTTACTAAGTATACTTTTATCTCTTTTTCGAACTCGTAAAATATATACAAAAAAAGAACTCTTTGGAGTCTCCTTTAATCTCTTTTCAGACTCCCTAAACATGAAAATATTGTCGAGTGAACTTGCTTCTTTTCAAACTCGTTAAAAGGTTTGAAAGGGTGTCTTTCGAGTGGTAGTTTATCTCTTTTTCGACCTCGCGAGACTAATTACAAAAAATGACTACTCTAATCAAGCATGATTAGATGATTTCTCCCCTGTATTTTTTTACACATTTTTTCGGGCTTGGGGAACTAAATTTACAAAAAATTCATCCATAGAGTCATCTTTAAGTTATTTTCAGACTCTTTAAACGTTTACCTTCTTTTCAAAAAAAAAAACTATGCATCGAAGGACCTATGTGAGTCCAATCTCCAGTACCCATATGGGACCAAACCCCTCATTCTTCATGTTTGTTAAACATATGACAAGGGACTCATCCAAAGAATGAGCTATATTGAGCATATGTTATCCTCCTCAATCTTGTTAAAAAAGAAAGAGGTACTCGTCTATCTGGATGGAGGAAAAATTGAAGGAAGTGGGTCAAGTTTTTTGGAATCCATTATGGCAGTTATTGTCTCCCTTGAACATGGCACATGTTTGTGTCTCGTCTTACAGTTGGGTAATCTTCTTTTCTCTGAGTCATACCAATTATATGTTTCATCATACTTTTTTGTTCCAGTCGAAGAGTGCTCTTATTTTTCGTCACATTATGTTCTTGGTACTTTTCGAGTCAAATATTGCCAAGTCACTTGTCGTGCCTCATCATATTCAAGGGAAGTTTCACTTTAAACCATCCATATACAATATTACTAATTTTGGTTTCCTGTGTCATTCCATACTCATTAGATACACCAACTCACATCACTTTCCTGTGTCATTTTTGTGTCGATGATGGGAGATACACCATGGCCCTCCTTTGACGAGTCTTTTCCTATCGAATTCAACACATTATCTAGGAATTAGACTGAGAAACTAGTTAGTACCTTGGGACCTACATTCCTCAATGGAAGGCCTTGTTGCTTATAAAAATATGTTTACATCATTGACCTATGATTGGATGATTCCATGAATGTTCGACCTCAACTCATTTATTCACATTCACTGGAATGTACTAGGGTACCTTGGGATTCATTGTCATCATTGGTGATTTCCCTCACACTTGTTAACGATTTACCTCAATGACCAGTAATCAAGTGTTTTATACCATGTTCAACATCAAATCATCTATCCACATGGCTAGATTCATACTGCATCAAAATCAAGATGAACACCCTGGTTGGGATATCACTCTGTTATGTACTTTTCTCAGGCTGCGATGGAGATCATTTGAGCATGTAAAATATTTCAGTACAATCACCATGCTGGAAATATTACTGATATATACATTATCACATAGATCCACATTTTATTGATCCGTGGCTATGTTTTGTCATCTCGTAGCTCCACTGTGTATTTTTTGTGGTTGTGATCAGTTCATGTCATGGAGGTATGGACCCACATTTTATCTCTGGTGGCCATATCCTTATTTAGTATTCTCATGGATCTGTAGTGTATTGGTCAATGGCCATGCTTTAAGTCATCTTTTATTCTGAGCATAGGTATGTCTGCCTTGGAAACAGAACATATTTGTATATTGACTGATGATTGTTTGCAGCTTCTTCTAGGTTCTCCTACTCCAGTACCCTTGCTTTGAATAACTTATAAAGTGTTTCAACCATTATTTTCTCTTCTGAATTCACACTTTATGTGTCATATTTTACACACCAAAATTTCACACTTGAGTGTCACACCCTAAGTGTCGCAAGTGTCACAAAGTGATGTATACACCTTGTTAAGTGTCGCATGCATTGTCGCAAGTGTCATATGCACCTTACCTAGTGTCGCATTCACTTTTCCAAGTGTCACAATCCCTTGACACCATAAAAACATTTTCCATAATCCCTAATTCATGTTGGAAGAAAAATTCCTCTCATCTGACAGTCAAAACACACCTTTTCCTTGGAAATTTTGACCATTTTTAGCATTTTAGAAGGGTGGAGCTCCCCTACCCATACTAGGAGGGTGCCAATGCTCCTCCTTCCTTGTTAAGGGGGAACCATGTTTCTCTTTCTCTCACTTGGGTGGGGCATCAGTCTTGTTAGAGGAAATCAAGGGATCTTCCACCTTTTCCTAAGGGCCATCTCTCTTGGGATGAGGTTGATTGTGGTAGAATCCTACCCCGTGGGATTTATCCTAGGATATATTCCCAAATTAAGGAGATATATCCTCAAGCATATCCTTCATTTTCTCATGGTGGTTGTGCTTCTCAAGCCTATATATTGAAGGAATTTCCAAGGTGANTGGAGGAAGCATCAACATTTTGATGTCAATATTCATGCAAGGACTATATGAGGATAGATTGGAGAAGTGACTGCATCGCCAATCATGACTTGTAAGTTCCTTATTTGGCTTTCCAATTAATATAAACTTTCCCTATTCCCTTCAATTTCATGTGTTATGCAATTGCTTGTCTATTGTTGTTTCAGTCTTCATAGATAGATTTGGTTTTTATAATCATTTGGAGTAGTACAAAGAGTTCCTTTTCTAGTATTTGCAGGACTTCAGTTGCGTTGAGGAGCTTGGAGATCAAGCCCAGGGATTGGAGCAGTGAATATGAACATCGCAACAAGGTACGCCACATCTTTCCTCTCTCTTACTGGATTGATTGAATTAAAATCTATAGGGAAAGTAGTAGCCACTTGTTCACTTATGTATTTGGAGTCTGGACCAAATATATGAGTCTTGGTCCAAAGGGGAGCTTATTTTGTATGTAGGGTAATATTTCTCACAACACCATATAAATGGTAGTGGGACTAACCATGCCACCTTATTTGTACCTATGGTGGTGTGGACGTGTCCTAGATTGTGGAGCCCACAAGTTTCCACCATCCTTTATGCACATATCAAAGATCATATTCAAGAAACAATAGATCTAGGTAAGGGGTCTTGGCCTCCTCTTCATATTGGCACATTTAAATTTTTAGGTAGGAGGGTACAAAGGACCATACAACCTATTTTTTAGGGTGATTGTATGATTTGTGAGGGAGATCGAAACATAACCATGCACATCAACATGTTTGTGTTCCAGTCGCATGTGCTATACAACACAATTAAGGGCTACATAGTCATGCCGAGGTCAACATGACTATTTGTTGATCACCTACACTGATCAATGAAACTATAAATTGAATAGTTGCATGGGTAGGTGAGTGACATATGTGCAAGTACTATGTGCAATTGTTTTGTGAATATTCACACTGATCGAATGGCTATCTATAAAATAGACCCACAACCACTATCTATGCAATTGTTCAAGAGACAATCATGTGGACTAAGTGAGAGATGAAATCTTGTGAATTTTTTGGGTAGGTTTAGTGACTGACTAACCCTTTTATTTGTAGATATTGACATTGTGATTTGTCACCATGCCAATTCGATGGTGTGAGAAGGATTTTGACACCCTGTGCATGGTGGTGATGGTAGAACTAATAGCGATATTTGAGATATCCGATTATGAACTTTTCAAATTCATCCAATGTGATTTGTTTCACTCCCAGGATGAGTTTTTGAAATTCTTGATTCCAATGTGGAGGCCCAACCATTGGGCCTTTGAGGTGAGGGAAAAATGGTGTATATGTTGGCTAAGGTCGAAATCTAATTTTTTATGGGACTCTCTTATTCGGGGAGAGGTCCCCAAGGTGATTCCCCACATGGATGGGGGGACTATAGTGCAATTTCTGGTTGAATGGTATTGTACCGGTAATGAAACCATTACAAGAGGATCTATCGAGATCACATACATCATGGATTTTATCCCAGGGGTAGTGTATGTCATGGTTGTTCCGATATAAGAATCCTTGGGTACCCGGAGGATCATGGGTGTCTAGATGAAAACCATGGAGTGTGTGCTCCAGGATCATCACTATGCATGGGATTTCCTAATGAGAGAAGTAATGTTTTCACAACTGACACGATGCATGGGGAAGATTGAGGGAGAATTTTTTTTTATTTCCATACTTTTGAATATTTTTATTTGATTGCGTGGTTCTCTTATGCCCATATATTATCTTAGCAGAAGTTAGGTTGATGCAACCATGGATGAGACAGTGGGAGACTTGATGATTGGGGGGGCGGTGAGTGAGTGGGGTTTTACTTTATGATGATATTTTAGTGGCATTGGAGGTATATTCCCCATGCCATTTTGGATTACATGTATGTTTGTATGCACTAGTGGAATGACCCAAATATGATCCTCCCCCCGAGGAGGATTGGGATTGCCAAGGTGAGCATTTATTTGATTATTCATGGTATTTTAGTTTTTGGATGTTTTTCTCATGTTTTTTTTATTTTCTGACACATTAATGATGGGTAATTATGTTTGTTATTTCATATGTTGGAAAACAAGGGTGAGAGGCTCCCATGGTGAGAGATATCTCAGTGTCGATGAGGGTGCTAGTTGTTATCACTCTGTAAATTTCTTTGGTTGCAAAAGAAAATCTCATAGGTAACCACAAACCAACTTTAGGTTGGAAATTGTCCTTTCCAACCAAAGAGGGATCTCTCAATGAATCCACTGTCTAATGATAACTCAACTATATCTTATGTGCTTAGTATAGAGTCCAAATATGTAAATAAAGATAGGGTTTTTAAGATCTGGTGGTAGAGTTGAGTGAAACACCCATTGGGCATGGAGTCATAATAAAGAGAGGTCAAATAAAAGCTTTCAAAACTGGTTGATATGAAAAAATGTACTTGATACTCTAGGTAGCTAGAAATTTGTCAGTCATCATAGGAATTATAGTATTGTGGTGGGAAGAAAGCAACACATCAATGATAATAGAGCACCAAGTAGTGGATGAGTTCTTTCACAATATCAGAAGAGTAATGTAGTAAATCTGAATGTGAGATAAATAATATCAATAGTGAATTATCTATGTATAACCATTCAATCATAATAGAATAATAAACATAATGATGAACAAGATGGAAAACATTCACAAAGAAAACATACTACAGATCACCAACATAAGAATATCTGAGACAAAATTTCCAAAAATTATGCTCAAAATATTTCCATTAACATTCAAAAATATATACAATAGCCAAAAAGTATTTTTCCTCAAGTCCTAAACCCCCCTCTCAATACTTGTTTTCATTACAATATATAGCATTAAATTACCATATAACTCCATGGAGTCGAAATAGTTATGGTTTCACATTCAAGAACGAGTTACAAACTAACTCCTATTTTTCAGGATTTAATTTTAAATAATTAAATTTGGCGAAAATATGTAAAAATAGGTTGTAAAGATCCTTTTGAATATCCCAAACCATGACACCTGTGCAAAAACTGAGAGAGTTTTTTGTTTATGAACCCTTGATTAAGAAAAATCTCTTTCAGTTTGTTGAGATCAATCACCATATGCTCAAAATCTGAGCTTGAAGTTGGCTGCAAAAACAATAAACTACAAGAAATTTTGCAGCAAGCAGGGTTAGATGATTTAAAAGGTGGAAAAACAACTTTGAAAACCTAATTTCATGGCTGGATGACTTTTCCACATAGGCAGCACTGACTCCCATTGATCCATAATATATTAGCAGAATGAAATGAATACATAATATTATCAAAATATGCTTAACGCAAAATAACAGATATATAGTAAAATTGGTTTCTATTCAATAAGGAAATAAGCTGAAACTGTAAAAATGCAACGGAAACAAGCTTGCTAGAATGGTGGCGGCTTATCTTTGAGAAGAGATGTGATGGATGCACTCATTCGCAAGAAGATCATTACAATGAGGCTCTAAAGGCCTTTTTACAATAAACAGGAATGTCAAAAACTCTAGACATCCAGAAAACCTAACCCTAGGAGATGAAGCGCCAAAAGTCATGTGGGCCTCGTTTGGGTAAGTTAGTACATCGACTTCCCAGGGTCATAACTTTTGCATATGATATTCGTTTTAGGCGCACGATAGCCCGTTGGAAAGATATATCCGAGGAATACACATTTTTCTTCTAACTATTGGCGATCATTTTGACTGTGTCAAGCCCTAAAAAATGTTGTTTAGGGCCTCAAAACGGCCCCACAAGTAAGGGAACCAAAAACTAGGGAAAAAACTTCCAAACTAGAAAACTACCAAAATGAGCCAGTTGGAATAGGTGGGAGGCCACCGAAATCCATATGGATCAATCCTCCCCCCTTAGGAGGCAATGGTCTCCATTGTGTTGAGTTCTCTCATCAAATGAGGAAATTTATGTTGAATTTGACCCCGGGTGAGCCACTTGCCTTGGTGCAAGAGTTTCCCTGCTTTGACAACTTGATAAAGATGGATCCTTTGTTGGCGAGTGCCCTTGATCTGTTTGTCCACAATATGATCATTGGATTTTTTTTGTATGCAATCGAGGTTGAGTTATTTTGGTTTCAGTGGTTTTTCTATCTTTGAGGTGTCCAATAATGGTGGGAAATATGGTCGAAGGATATCCATGTTGAACACTAGGTGCAATCCAAGGAAAGGAGGAATGTTGAGATTGAAAGAATTATTACCCATAGCCTTGGTGATGGTGTACAACCCATAACAGAGTGGGAGAAGCTTCCAATGGGGTCCTGTAAGGAGATCTTTATGAAAGTGCAACCAAACTTTGTCGCCCACCTAAAAATTATGTGGCACCCGGTGTTGATCATGGTGTTTCTTGTACTTGTCCTTGTACTTTTGTAGGATCCTAAACCTGTTGGTGGATGTGATGGATCCACTCAATGAACCAAGTATTTTTTCCACTTCATTTGGAGCAAGAGATGAATCGGTCGAGGTGACCTCAAGGGGTAGTGCAATATTTATGGAACCCAATGGTTGGAATCCCAACCCCACCTAAAAGGGGCTATGGTCAGTTGAGATATGCAGGGCTCGGTTGTAGCTATGTTGAACATAGGGGAGACTCTCATCCCATGTGCGAGGGTGCTTGGAATTATACATGTGCAGGATATGCACAATCATTCGATTTACGACCTCGGTTTGGCCATCTATCTGGGGGTGGAAGGTCATGGATTTGGTGATCTTGGTGTCCAATAGTGACCAGAGGCTTGACCAGAATGTGCTGAGAAATCGATTTTCTCAATATGAGATAATGGTTTGTGGGATTCCAAAATGTACCCGGACTCGTTCTAAGAATAGCTTGGCAGTGGACTCTACTATGATGCTCTTCTTGTAGGTGGTCGGAATCACCATCTTAGAAAAGAAATCCACAACCACAAAAACACATTCATTGCCCCGCTTGGTGGATGAGAGGCCCAAAATGTAGTCCATTGAGATGGATTCCCATGGCTCTTCAGGAGTATGCAAAGGGGTGTATAGGCCCTATTTCTTCATGGTTGGTTTGGCAATAGCCTAGGTAGTGCAGGACCCGATATACTTGTTGACCTCCTCTGGAAGTTTCGGCCAATAGAAATGTTTTTGCAACATTTCCATTGTCTTTTCGACATCGAAGTGTCCTTCCACCCAACTGTAGTGGGGTTCCCAGATCAACTTCGCTCGCTCGCTTGATGGAACGCATATATGGCCCAAATGACACAACAACATGTCCTAAAGATGGAAATGAGCGACAATTACGTTTGCGCCCAAAATTTGGTAGGTGTTGGAGAAGTTTGGGTCTGTCTCATAGAGTTGGGGGCATCCGGAGGTCTCATGGCCGCAAGAGTCTAGCATTGCGGTGAGTTTCACGTCTGGAAGCCTGTTAAGGAAATCAATGACGCGGTTGGTGCTTCCCATTTTATACTTGATGTTGAGGTGGAATTACTACAACTACGTGGACCGCTTCTAATAGTGGTCATTATGCAATTTACCTTTTGTCTGCATGAAATGTAGTGGCTTATGATCAGTGTGGATGACTGTTTCCTTCCCAAGAATGTAATGTCTCCACTAGCGGTAGGCTTGCACAATGGACCACATTTTTTTTTCGTAAGTAGGTTACTTATGGAAAACATATGATAGTGTCTCATTATGATAGGCCATGGGGTCGTCGTGCTGAGTGAGAACGATGCCCACATCATAGTTTGAAGCATCTGTCTAGATCTCAAAGGGTTGTTTCAGGTCTGGTAGTGAAAGTATTGGGGCTGAGCACAAGTGTTTCTTCAAATCATCGAACGCTTGTTGTTGGGACCAGCCCCACACCAATTTCTCCTTACCACCACCCCTGTTTACTTGGCTAAGGTCCCATGCAATATGGGAGAATCCCAACATAAACCTGCAGTATAAATTGGCAAGGCCCAAGAAGATCTGAAGCTCAGTGAGTGTGGTTGGGGCTGGTCAGTCATGGATGACTTGGATTTTGGCTAGATCTACATGTACGCCATGTTGATCAACGATGTATCCTAGGTAATGAACCCTATCCATGCCGAAGGAGAATTTTTCCAAGTTGGCATAGAGTTGGTGCTATCGCATTGTGTGCAGAACATATTGAATATGATACAAGTGTTCTGCCCAAGTCTTGTTGTAAATGAGGATGTCAGTAATATACACCACTACAAAAGTATTGGTGAATGGTCGCAGGATATCATCCATCATCCTCATGAAAGTGGTTGGAGCATTTTTCAAACCAAAGGGCATGACAAACCATTCAAAAATACCTTCCTTTGACTTGAAGGCGGTCTTCCATACATCTTTCTATTCTATCGGGACCTGGTGGTAGCCAGACTTTAGATCAATCTTACTAAAGTATTTTTCCCCCGTGAGTTGATCAAGGAGGTCGTCAATTCGGAGAATCGGGTACCAGTTTCTAATTGTGATTTTATTCAGGGCCCAGTAATCAATGCAGAGTCGCCAATTTCCATATTTCTTTTGTACTAGCATGATTGGGTGCTCGCAAGATGATGAGATGAGATAGATCTACCCCTTTTGGATCATTTATTGGATCTTTCACTTGATCTCCTCATTCTCTAACAAAGAGCGGCGGTAGACTGTCTCATTTGGAAGCAATGTGTCAAGGGTCAAATTGATGGGGTTCTTGACCTAAAAGTGAAGAGGTACCTCGGTAGGTGAGGAGAAGATATCTGAGTATTCTTCCACGACCTTATCCACTTGCTTCTGCTGTGTGGAGAGATCGGTCGTGGAGACCCTGGATGTGGCTACGATATTTCTCTCATTCTAAGAGTGAATCACTAAGAAGAAAAAATTCCATGTCTGAGAGATGACCTTTCTACATTGCTTGGCAGAGATCAAGGAAATATCACTGGGTGGGACTGCCTCGAGTATCCTGTACAATTTCTTGTTCAAAGTAATAATAACGCTGCGAGGCCTAGACTCATATACAAATTGATGTTTCCATAAATATGGTTGGCCCAAAAGAACATTACAAACTTCGATAGGGGAAACATCACACAATACTGCATCTTTAAATGGCTTGATGTCGTATGACAAGCGACATTTTTGGTTGATGCAAATGTCACTTCCTTGGTGGAGCCATCCAATGGTGTAGGGTTGAGGGTGCGGAGTTGTCGTCAGGGCGAGTCACTTGACAAACTATTCTGAGATGAGGTTCTTCTGGCTACTTCTATCAACGATGAAGTGCAGCGAGGTACCCTTCAACCAAATCTGTGAATGAAAAATGCACTTTCCTTCCTTTGGCACGTCTGGTTCATCAGGCTGGAGCTTGGTGGTAGCAATGGTAGCACTATGTTTTGTGTCTATGATCTGTCTCCCCCTTTCTAATTCTGACTTAGAGTCATAACCTACATCTATTTCATAGGCTTTCACCTCAGCCACCAGCAACTACTTCGAGCGCTAATCATCAATGTTATGCCAGGGGCTCTTATGGAAGTCGCACCACTTCCTAGTATCTTTCTTTGTCTTTTTTGTGTCCTTCTTTTCTTGTGGCTTGGACTAGTTATCCTAAGGCTATCCATCTTTTCTCTGTCCTTTTTTCTATAGGTTGGGGCCGCCCTTTCCTAGATTTTTTTATGCGGAGTTCCCAAGCCCAAATTCTTGTGTCTTTTGTTTGAGCTTATGCTCGATTTTGACGGCATATCCATAGGTTGTGCCCAAGGATGATATGTCCACAAAATTCGTTTCGGCCTAGATGTATCTATGCAGACCGCAGTGATACTTAAGCACCAGATGTCACTTAGAATATTTTATACCCAACTTGTTGTGCAAGGTATGCTATATATTTGTGAACTCGGGAACCGCTTGGTCTCTTTTCTGCCGCAGCGTGATCCATTTTTTGTACAGGTCATCATAACCTCCAACATGGTAGTATTGTTCCTTAATAGCATCCCATAAGGACTCCCAGGTGACTACGACTATAAATAATGAGGTTTCCTCTCTTTCCTTTTTCTCACAAAATTTTTCCCACCAATCTTTGACATGGGGGTGGATTTGAGGAGTGCAAAAGTAATCTTTTCTCTATTCGAGAAGTTATGGACATAGAAATACCCTTCTAGTAGATTCAACCATTTTTCTACCACATATGTGTCTATCTGACCTTCAAATATAGGAATATCGAATTTGATTTGTACCTTGAAGGGGGCGATGCCTCCGTTTGAGGAAGATGTGTCATCTGTTGGTAGTCGCCAAAGGATTTGCGAAAAACTATACATCATCTCATTCCTCGGTTGCATGAGGGCTTCCTCGAGAAACATTTTGAAGGGATATCCTGTCTCGTTGTCTTTATTTTCTTCCTCCATGAGAGGTCATTTGGGCGTGCGAGAGATTTTGTACTCAAGATAAACAAGCTCGAGACCTAATTCTTTGTACCCTGACCTCGTTGGGGACATGCATTAAGAATGACAAGGAGCAGACTGCTCTGATACCACTGATCCATAATATATTTCCAGAATGAAATGAATACAGATTATTATCAAAAGATGCTTAACACAGAATAACAGATATATAGTAAAATTGGTTTCTATTCAATAAGGAAATAAGATGAAACTGTAAAATGCAGCGGAAACAAGCTTGCTAGAATGGTGGAATCTTATCTCTGAGAAGAGATGTGACGGTTGGGCTCATTTGCAAGAAGATAATTAAAATAAGGCTCTGAAGGCATTTTTACAATAAACAAGAATTTCAAAACCCCAGACATCCAAAAAACTTAACCCTAGGAGATGAAGTGCCAAAAGTCATGTGGGCTACGTTTGGGTAAGTTAGTACATCAATTCTCGGGGTCGTAACATTTGCATACGATCTTCACTTTAGGTGCGCGATAGCCCATTGGAAAGGTCTATCTGAGCACTACACATTTTTCTGCTATCTATCAAAGTTCATTTTGGTTGTGGCAAGCCCCCAAAACACGTTGTTTAGGGCCTCAAAACGACCCCGCAAGTCAGGGACCCAAAAACTAGGGAAAAAACTGCCAAAATGAGCCATTTGGAATAGGTGGGAGGCCACCGACATCCATCTGGATCACCCATTCTTGAAAACTAATTATGACTAACCGTTATGAGAATTAGGAAATTTTGCAGCGGTTTGACAGTTAACAGGTGGATGTTGTGAAATGCTAGGAGATTTCGCAATAGAATTCAAATTGATGAGTAATGATATAAAATTGATTTGAGAGTTTAGGTAAGACTTAGTACACATTATAACATGCTCTCAAGAATCTTTAGGTAATGTGATGTCATAAGACCTAGTCTTACCATTACATATGATAACTATACAACCCCATGACCATGATGTGACTAACTTGACTTGACAACACCCTTGATATGAATAACCATCCACTCATGACTCAAAACTCAAGTTCTCTTAGATAGTACTAAACGAATCAACAAAAACAAAACAAAAATGTTTTGACTTTGTAAATTTCTACTTACTAACATAGGCTCCAATAGGCATGCTATCCTCCCTGTGAGGTAGCAAAGAACCTGTAGATCAAGTGCCTTCATCCAACTTGTCTCTATAATTTATTCATCATTCCCATCATTTGAAATCAAATTTGTTCATGCCAGCTGAGATATACCATACGGTGCCAAATACATTGGGTGATGGATTATTATTGTTGCTAATCTACTTCACACCAAACTGCACTGAAAAAGAAATGCTCGAAAATAAGATTATTAAAGCACACCACCTACTCTATTGTGCTAACAAAAAATCTCCATCATGTGTAATCTTTCCACATGAAACCATTTCACTGATTACATGAATTTCTTGTAATCAGAGGAAAAGACAAAAAGACACTTGCAATAGAAATTTCATTGTCAATTCACACTTACAACTGCAAATGGATTGCATGCCCAAAGATGCAACATCGAGGCTTCTTGAAAAATAAAAATCCATCAAATCAACAATTGGATCATGGATAACCTGAGAAAAATCCAACTGATTCGAAATACCAATATGCTCTATAATTTCTTCTTCATTAATTGAAATTTTTTCCTCTTGTTGTATTGAAAACATTCCATGAATACGAACTACTTTAAAAAAATTAGGGATAGAAAATTCTTCTTTATTGTGCTGCATATTTTCTTGAGCAAAAAAATTGTTAGAAACATTTATAGCAGCAAGATTAACATGAATATCAAGAGGCAGTAACATACTTTCATCAAATTCCAAGGAGATATAACATACTCAACAAATTCTTCATCCAGATTAAGATGTAAGGAATAAAAAATTGGGTCTTCTTTCTCAAATTCTTCATCGAAAATGAGCTCATTGTTTTCTTACAAATCTGTAATGGGATTTTCTTGCAAAGAAGAATCGGTTAGTTGATCATGTAGCCTATCATCCTTATTATCTTCATGTGACTTTGTTTGAAGAGTGTCATCTACTAGTGTGTTTCTTTCTTGAAACTCTATGTCATGAGTTGGTTTACTGTCTAAATGTTTTGTACATACAACTTCATAAATATTCCTTTGATAAACCTCTTCTTAAACAACTAGCTCAATAAAATAATTAATTGATTTGAACTATGTTTGACCATTTAAAATGTTATCATTTAGATCTAAATGAGTGATTTGATTCTTTATAGTCTCTTCCTGATGTTGAAAAGAATTATCATACAAGGCTTCTATGATTTTCTCATCCATAAATTCTTCAACACCATAAATATTTTCAAGATGTTGAATGAAACTATCAAAATGTTCACAATAGTTTTCAACCAACAATAAAGATGAATAAGATTCTTTAAAATGCTCATAGAACACTGTATGAAAATCTTTGAGAGAATCTAAACTAGTAGGTGGCAACTTTTCATACCACGATCTTGCCTTTCCTTCTAAGGTTTCTATAAACATCTTCATCAGGTAGTCTTCATGAAAATTAACCCTCAACTTATGTGTATGTGTATGAAATTTGATCAAATGTAAAGCAACATCTTCTCCTTTTTTATCTTTGAATTTTGGCAAATATTTTTTCCAATCTATACAAGGTGTTCGATTTGGAAAACTAGGAATATGTGACTTATTCATAGGAACATACCTTATAGATTGGGAATCCATATTCAGAAATTGAAGTCACTAATAAACTCTTTAAACTCCATATTCTTTGGATAGTGGAGTCACCATGAAAACTGTGAAATATGGATTATTCTAAAAATGGAGTCGTCAAGGTAAAAAAAATACAGCCAATTTATGTGTCTAACTCTTTGTCTACCCTCAGGAGTCAAATATGATCTTTGTCATTCTTTCCCAAGGAATATTTCACCTTCCCTCCCCAACAACGACGCCAAAATTTTATCACTCTGTAAATTTCCTTGGCTGCAAAAGAAAAATTTAGAGATAGCCATAAACCAACTTTAGGCTAGAAACTGTCCTTTCCAACCAAAGAGGGCTCTCTTAATGAATCTATTGTATAATGATAACTCAACTATAGCTCGTGTGATTAGTATAGTGGCAAGATGTGTAAATAAATATATGTTTTTTAAGATGTGGTGGTAGGGTTAGGTGAAACACCCATTAGGCATGGAGTCATAATAAAGATAGGTCAAATCAAAGCTTTCAAAACTGGTTGATATGAACAAATGCACTTCATAGGATAGGTAGCTATAAATCTATCAATCATCATAGGAATTTTAGTATGGTGGTGGGAATAAAGAACACATCGATAATAACATAGCACCAAGCAGTGGATGAGTTATGTCACAATATCAGAAGACTAAAGTAGGAAAATTGAATGTGAGATAAAGAGAGCATCAACAATGAATTCTTTATCTATAGGAATTCACTCATAATAGAAGAATAGACATAATGATGAAAAAGATGGAAAAAAATCACAAAGAAAACATACTGCAGATCACCAACACAAGAATCTTTGAGACAAAATATCCAAAAACTCTGCTCAAAATCTTTTCATTAACATTCAAAAATATATACAACAACCAAAAAGTATTTTTCCTCAAGTCTTAAACCCCCCTCTCAATACTTGTTTTCATTGCAATATATAGAATTACATTACCATATAACTCCATGGAGTCGAAATAGTTAGGGTTCCACATTCAAGAAGGAGTTACAAACTAACTCCTATTTTTTAGGGTTTAGTTTTAACTAATTAAATTTGGCGAAAATATGTAAAAATAGGTTGTAAAGATCCATTATAATATCCTATACCATGACACCTGTGAAAAAAATGAGAGAGGTTTTTGTATATGAACCTTTTCTTAAGAAAAACCTTTTTTTGTTTGTTGATATCAATCATCATCTACTCGGAATCGGAGCTTGAAGTTGACTGCAAAAACAAACAACTACAGAAAATTTCGCAGCAAGTAGTCTTAGATTATTTAAAAGTTGGGAAAACAACTTTGAAAACCTAATTTTGTGGGTGGATGACTTTGCCACATATGCAGCACCAAATCCCATGCTTGAAAACTCATGATGACTGACCATTATGAGAATTAGGAAATTTTGCAGCGGTTTGACAGTTAATAGGTGGATGCTACAAAATGCTAGGAGATTTCACAATGGACTTCAAATTGATGAGTAACGGTATAAAATTGATTTGAGAGTTTAGGTAAGACTTATTACACATTATAATATTCTCTCAAGACTCTTTAGGGAATGTGATTTCATAATACCTAGGCTTATCATTACATATGATTACTATACAACCCCATGACGATGATGTGACTAACTTGACTTGACAACACCCTTGATAGGACTAACCATCCACTCATGACTCAAAAATCAAGTTCTCTTAGATAGGACTACAAGACTCAACAGCAAAAAAATAAAAATGTTTTGACTTTGTAAATTTATACTCACTAACACTAGCAGCGATAGGTCGAGAGGCACCTGTTAGAGTTGGATGGTGCAAAGGCCATCAAGATGTAAAGGTTATGCATTATAATTATCCACGAGAATTTTTATATGACAAGGGAGCAGTTGAGAAGGAGGGAATGATCCAAGGTCAATTGGAGGACCTCTGTTAGCATTTTTACTGGGCACTCCATGGGGTGTAGGATGAAAAGTGGAATGAGGTGCGGGAGGAGGCATTGGAGTTATGTATAGGGCTTGATAAAGATTGGAGCCTATTGGTGCGATGGGATGTAGTAGTAGGATTGATGAACCTCGGGTGGATGAGGCCTCTTGCAGGTGAGGAGCCTCTAGCTAGCAGGGATCCTCTGATTGGGGGTTCCCAGAGATTGTCCCCCCTTAGGGGTGGATGCTAGTGATGTATGGGTGGGGCCCATTTTTTGTATATTTCTATGTATATGGGTAAGGCCTACATTTTTGTATATGGCATGTATAGGGGAAATGCCCCCATTTTTATTACATGATAGTCGAGCACGCGCATAGTGAGGTTCAACCCATTTGTATTGATGTACCCAATTTTTTAAATTTTTTATACACACACACATTCATTTTTTCATCTCATGATGGTGTAACTAAATAATGTGAAATTGTGTTTATGATGATATGCTTGTGTTCATGTATCAATTTTTCATACATTATTTTGATATGATGATGAAAAAACATATATACGTGTATAGATATATAACTCATGATAAACAATGTTTGGTTAGTGCAACAAATGAAAATCTAGAATTCCATTTGCAATATGATCTGCAACCTATTTTTCACTTATAGTAATATGTGTGAATGTGATGGATTCAAAATTCCTTGATAGAAGCTTAACATTACCATTTTCTTAATCTATTATTATCTTAGAGTCCCTCGTGATTTATAGTCTTGGTATTCCTCTATCAACTACATTTTTTAATAGCACCCATAAGGCACACAACTCAGTGTTGTTATTTGTGCATTGTCCAAATGTTGCTTTAAAAGAACTATGATGATTTTTAGNATATTATATTTGAATTCTCAAATATAATAAAACCTTTAGTACTTTCGAAAAATGTAAAAGTAAAAAACCTTCAATACTTTACACTTTAATACCTTTCAAAAAATGTAAAAAAGGTATGGATTTGAGTTTTGAAAAACTTCATATGAATGCACCTTTAATATTTTCCAGCGCATGAATTTTTCAGCGCTCCGTGGGAGGGTATAGAAGCGTGCTTAACCAAAATGACGTATGGTGGAGAAGGCCACGAGTGGGCTGGCGCTCCCTTTCAAATCTAGCAAGTTTAATTTAATAGAACTCGCACAGCACACAGCGCACAGCGCGCAGCTCCACTCAACACGCACACAACAAATAAGAGGAACAACACTGCAAGGGACAACGAACAGCTCCCCGTGGATCGCAGAGAAGAGAGACAGCGAACAACATCAACACAGATAGCAGTGATCGGTGCACAGGCCACAGCACACAGGCCAGGCAATGATTGGTGTAACATCTGCACGCAACACACAACAAATGATAGTCGATGGCCCCTTCAGACCAATGGACGAGATGTGCACGTAGCAACGACAACGATGGTTGCAGCTTCACAAATGATGGCAGTGGCGGCTTCTTTCAGTCTGCGTCCTCCTCAGCTCCTCAGCTCCTCGCTATGATACCACTTGTTGTAATTTGCAAGTGCGGAAACACAAATTACCATAAGACAATCAATACAAATGCAGACACAGAACACAAAAATTTACGTGGTTCACCCAAATGTTGGGCTACGTCCACCAAGCATTGGTATCGGCTATCTTATTATTCAGCTAATGGAGATTACAGACATGTCTCACTCCTCTCAGACACACTCACAGCCTCTACGGGCATACAAATTTATAGCAATATATTAGAAACTGACTATTAAATGTAATCTCATCCATATTTTAACTTAGGTGCATTGGTTACAACCAATCCTAGTTTATAGGATCTAGAATCCTATTCACGGATGAGTTGTTGTCACCGTTTCCAACATATCCAACTTCCAAATTAACTTCCACCACCATGCATACAAAATTTATTAATTTTTTTTAAAACCTATAGTCCTCGTCGCTATAACAACAAAAAAGCATGGAAAGTATAACATTCTCATGGCAACAAAAACTTATCATTTTTGTTTTGCCACGGATGTTTGTCGCTATATAGACGGATGTTTGTCGCTCTATAGACAAAAATTTGTAAAAATTAAAAATAAAAATTACTGCAACAAATGCTTATCATTTGTGTTTTGTCACAGATGTTTGTCGCTATATAGACGAGTGTTTGTCGCTATATAGACAAAACAAAATTATTCAGGAACACAAACGAATGGCACATGGCAACCATTTTTCATGGATATTGCCACTTTGAGTTCTTCTTTGTGGATATAGCGCAAAAAAATATTCATGAACAATAAAACCCAATTTCGTGGCAAGTGCAACGAATAAGTGTCGCAATAGCAACGAAGAAGAGTGGCAAATTTGGTCATATTTAGTAGTGAGTTATGATTTCCGCGCTCTGTGAAAGATATGAGGGGATGCATGCAAATATGTAATGGGTTGGGTTTTTTGTCACTAGAAAAGTAAAGAAAAGTGTGGATAGAGAGTTAGCAAGCAAGAGTTGAGCGAGTGGTCAAAGTTCAATCTTGTATTAGTTTTTTATGTTAAGAGATAATGTGTTTTAATGAGAGAAATATGTTAGCGCATGGTGCGTCTCTCTTCCGATTACCATTGATGTTTCTTGAGCAGGATTTGGCCTATGTTTTATGAGAATGTATTCACATGCCTTTGAGTTTAACGAATGAAATTTGAAGCACATGTATCTCTATATGTTGATGAGTTATAGCTTCAATTTATGATTGTTTATATTATGTTACGTAGAAATCTTATGGTAGTCTTGAATGAATGAATGGTTAGTTAATGGAGATTTCATGTATGTGTTATTCCTTCACATCCCACACAAGACTTATGGTCTATATGATTCTCATGGCATCTCGGGTTAGACCTTCTTCAGTCCTTGAAGATTGAATATGTCGACTCCTATGGTGTTTTTGTTGGTAAATTCTATCGAACCTTGGGTCTAATACCCCCATAAAGAGCCAACAAGTAGGCCCGGATGCAGTTGTGCGACAAGTGAAAAGGCCACTACAAAAACCCTCACTCAATCACCATGTTTTGTGTTTTACATGTGTGTGTTGATTTATTAGCTCTAGAACAAGGTAAAAAAAACCACAATAATGCAATAAGAAATCAATTTGAATCCAATGTTTTTACGGGCAATGGGCTTGTAAATTGTACTGAAAGGTTGTTTCATAGAATGCAACCATTGCTAATTATTCCTAAAATGGTCACCCCCGTGATGCCTTGGCATCACATATTTGATGGTATGTCTCAATATATACAATCATCGTAGTGTAAATGTCCTATGAATTGGTCATTTTCCAACTATTCAAAATAACATCGACATTTATGACCTAAAATCCTATAAGAATCATTTTGAATTGATGAAATTAAATATTAGATATCAACATTATACAATCCAATTCGTAATAGATACATTAACAAACATTAAATCTTATTTTATTTAGAAATTACAATTTCATCCAATCCAAAATTACAATTTTGATAATAATAAAAAATTAATTACTAGGTATCCCCCTCTTTTTCTTTCTTGACCCTTTCTCATAAAAAGAAAATGTCTGCAATCATGTTAATATCCTCTTTTACAACGACGCAGACAAAGGAGCATTGAATCCCTCTCCGTCCATTGGGATTCAATGAACCGTTGGAATAACTAATAAAGTAGTTATGAATTGAGAGGAATCCTATTTAGCCACATTTCCGTCCACTTATTCCTCACTCGATCTGATCTGATCGAGTCTGCAGTCTGTTCGTGTCTCTCTCCGCCTTTTAACTTTTCAACTGAGATCAAATTTCCGGTGGAAGCCCAATGGTGGGTGGTGTGCAGCCTGCAATATCCGAGGCACAAATGTATAAATATGAAGTCTATCCCCGAGGCACAAATGTATAAATATGAAGTCTTCCATACATATTTCTATTCTATCGAGACCTAGTGGTAGCCAGACTTCAGATCAATCTTACTGAAGTATTTTTCCCCCGTGAGTTGATCAAGGAGGTCGTCAATTCGTGGAATCAGGTACCAGTTTCTGACTATGATTTTATTCAGGGCCCGGTAATCAATGCAGAGTCGCCAAGTTTTATATTTCTTTTATACTAGCACGATTGGGCTCTCGCAAGGTGATGAGCTGAGACATATGTGCCCCTTTTGGATCATTTCTTGGATCTTTCGCTTGATCTCCTCATTCTCTAAAAAAGAGTGGCGGTAGACTGTCTCATTTGGAAACAGTGCGTCAGGGGTCAGATTGATGGGGTTCTTGACCTAAAAGTGCAGAGGTACCCCGGTAGGTGAGGAGAAGATATCTAAGTATTCTTCCATGACCTTATCCACTTGCTTCTGCTGTGTGGAGAGGTCGGCCGCGGAGACCCTGGATGTGGCTGCGATATTTCTCTCATTCTGAGAGTGAATCACTAAGAAGACAAAATTCCATGTCTGAGAGATGACCTTTCTCCATTGCTTGGCAGAGATCAAGGAAATAGCACTGGGTGGGACTGCCTCGAGTATCTTGTACAATTTCTTGTTCAAAGTAATAATAACACTGCAAGGCCTAGACTCTATACAACATGATGTTTCCATAAATATGGTTGGCCCAAAAGAACAATACAAACTTTGAGAGGGGAAACATCACACAATATTGCGTCTTTAAATGGATTTATGTCGTATGGAAGGCGACATTGTTGGTTGATGCAAATGTCACTTCCTTGGTGGACCCATCCGATAGTGTAGGGTTGAGGGTGCAACGTTGTCGTCAGGGCGATTCACTTGACAAACTATTCTGAGATGAGGTTCTTCTGGCTATCGCTATCAATGATGAAGTGCAGCGGGGTACCCTTCAACCAAATCTGTGAACAAAAAAGACGCTTGCCTTTCTTTGGCACATCTGGTTCATCAGGCTGGAGCTTGGTGGTAGCAACGGTAGCACTATGTTTTGTGTCTATGATCTGTCTCCCCCTTTCTGGTTCTAACTCAGAGTCAGAACCCGCATCTGATTCATAAGATTTCACCTCAGCCACCAACAATTGCTTCGAGAGCCAATCATCAGTGTTATGTCAAGGGCTCTTATGGAAGTCGCACCACTTCCCAGTATCTTTCTTTGTCTTTTTGGTGTCCTTATTTTCTTGTGGCTTGGACTAGTTATCCTAAGGCTATCCATCTTTTCTCTGTCCTTTGTTCTACGGGTTGGGGCCGCCCTTTCCTAGATTTTGTTTTGTGGGGTTCCCAAGCCCAAATTCCCGCATCTTTTGTTTGAGCTTATGCTTGATTTTGACAACATATCCATAGGTCGTGCCCAAGGATGATATGTCCACAAAATTCGTTTTGGCCTGGATGTATCTATGCAAATCACAACGATATTTAAGCACCAGTTGTTGCTCAGAATATTTGATACCCAGCTTGATGTGCAAGGTATGATAGATATTTGTGAACTCGGGAACCTCTTGGTCTCTTTCCTGCCGCAACATGGTCCATTTTTTGTATAGGTCATCATAACCTCCAACATGGTAGTATTGTTCCTTAATAGCATCCCAGAAGGACTCCCAGGTGTCTGGGACTGTAAATAATGAGGTTTTCTCTCTTTCCTTTTGCTCACAAAAATTTTCCCAACAATCTTTGACATGGGGGGAAGATTTGAGGAGTGCAAAAGTAATATTTTCTCTATTCAAGAAGTTATGGACAGAGAAATACCCTTCTAGCAGATTCAAGCATTTTTCTACCACATCTGTGTCTATCTGGCCTTCAAATATAGGAATATCGAATTTGATTTGTATCTTGAAGGGGGCAACACATTTGTTTGAGGAATATGTGTCGCTTGTTGGTAGTCACCAAAGGATTTGCGCAAAACTATCCATCATCTCATTCCTCTGTTGCATGAGGGCTTCCTCGAGCAACATTTTAAAGGGATCTCCTATCCCGTCGTCTTTCTTTTCTTCCTCCATGAGAGGTCATTTGGGCGTGCAAGAGATTTTGTACTCAAGAGAAACAAGCTCGAGACCAATTCTTTGTACCCTGACCTCATTGGGGACATGCATTAAGAACAACAAGGAGAAGACCGCTCAGATACCACTGATCCATAATATATTTCTAGAACGAAATGAATACAGATTATTATTAAAAGATGCTTAACACAGAATAACAGATATACAATAAAATTGGTTTCTATTCAATAAGGAAATAAGATGAAACTGTAAAATGCAATGGAAACACGCTTGCTAGAATGGTGGCAGCTTATCTCTGAGAAAAGATGTGACGGTTGGGATCATTCGCAAGAAGATAATTAAAATGAGGCTCTGAAGACATTTTTACAATAAACAAGAATTTCAAAACCCTAGACATCCAAAAAAATTAACCCTAGGAGATGAAGAGCCAAAAGTCATATGGGCTATGTTTGGGTAAGTTAGTACATCAACTTCTCGGGGTCATAACGTTTGCATATGATCTTCGATTTAGGCATGCGATAGCCCATTGGAAAGGTCTATCTGAGGACTACACATTTTTTTTCTATCTATCAAAGTTCATTTTGGTTATGGCGAGCCCCAAAAACATGTTGTTGAGGGCCTCAAAATGGCCCCGCAAGTCAGGGACCCAAAAACTAGGGAAAAAACTGCCAAAATGAGCCAGTTGGAATAGGTGGGAGGCCACCGAAATCCATCTGGATCACCCATTCTTAAAAACTAATTATGACTAACCGTTATGAGAATTAGGAAATTTTGCAGCGATTTGATAGTTAACAGGTGGATGTTGTGAAATGCTAGGAGATTTCACAATGGAATTCAAATTGATGAGTAATAGTATAAAGTTTATTTGAGAGTTTAGGTAAGACTTAGTACACGTTATAACATGCTCTCAAGAATCTTTAGGTAATGTGATGTCATAAGACCTAGTCTTACCATTACATATGATAACTATACAACCCCATGACCATGATGTGACTAACTTGACTTGACAACACCCTTGATATGACTAACCATCCACTCATGACTCAAAGCTAAAGTTCTCTTAGATAGTACTAAAAGAATCAACAAAAACAAAACAAAAATGTTTTGACTTTGTAAATTTATACTCACTAACATAGGCTCCAATAGGCATGCTATCCTCTCTGTGAAGTAGCAAAGAACCTGTAGATCAAGTGCCTTCATCCAACTTGTCCCTGTAATTTATTCATCATTCCCATCATTTGAAATCAAATTTGTTCCTGCCAACTGAGATATACCATAACAGTGCCAAATACATTGGGTGATGGATTATTATTGTTGCTAATCTACTTTACACCAAACTGCACTGAAAAAGAAATGCTCGAAAATTAGCTTATTAAAGCACACCACCTACTCTATTGTGCTAACAACAAATATCTATCATGTGTAATCTTTCCAATGCAACCATGAAACCATTTCACTAATTACATGAATTTCTTGTAATTAGAGGAAAAGACTAAAAGACACTTGCAACAGAAATTTCATTGTCAGTTCACACTTACAACTGCAAATGGATTGCATGCCCAAAGATGCAACATCGAGGCTTCTTGGAAAATAAAAATCCATCCAATCAACAATTGGATCGGATAACCTGAGAAAAATCCAACTGATTCGAAATACCAATATGCTCTGTAATTTCTTCTTCATTAATTGAAATTTTGTCCTCTTGTTGTATTGAATAACATTCCATGAATACCAACTACTTTAAAAAAAATAGGGATAGAAAAATCTTCTTTATTGTGCTGCATATTTTCTTGGTGTTGCATATTTTCTTGAGAAAAAAAATTGTTAGAAACATTTATAGCAGCAAAATTAAAATGAAGATCAAGAGGCAACAACACACTTTCATCAAATTCCAAGGAGAAATAACATACTCAACAAATTCTTCATCTAGAGTAACATGTAAGGAAGAAAAAATTGGGTCTTCTTTCTCAAATTCTTCATCGAAAATGAGCTCATTGTTTTCTTACAAATCTGTAATGGGATTTTCTTGCAAAGAAGAATCGGTTAGTTGATCATGTAGCCTATCATCCTTATTATCTTCATGTGACTTTGTTTGAAGAGTGTGATCTACTAGTGTGTTGCTTTCTTGAAACTCTATGTCATGAGTTGGTTTATTGTCTAAATGTTTTGTACATACAAATTCATAAATATTCCTTTGATAAACTCTTCTTGAACAACTAGCTCAATAAAAGAATTAATTGATTTGAACTATGTTTGACCATTTAAATGTTATCATTTAGATCTAAATGAGTGATTTGATTCTCTATAGTCTCTTCTTGATGCTGAAAATAATTATCATACAAGGCTTCTATGATTTCCTCATCCATAAATTCTTCAACACCATAAATATTTTCAAGATTTTGAATGAAACTATCAAAATGTTCACAACAGTTTTCAACCAACAATAAAGATGAATAAGATTCTTTAAAATGCTCATAAAACACTGTATGAAAATCTTTGAGAGAATCTAAACTAGTAGGTGGCAACTTTTCATACCAAGATCTTGCCTTTCCTTCTAAGGTTTCCATAAACATCTTCATCATGCAGTCTTCATGAAAATTAACCCTCAACTTATGTGTATGTGTATGAAATTTGATCAAATGTAAAGCAACATCTTCTCCTTTTTTATCTTTGAATTTTGGCAAATATTTTTTCCAATCTATACAAGGCGTTCAATTTGGAAAACCAAGAATATGTGACTGATTCATAGGAACATACCTTATAGATTGGGAATCCATCTTCAGAAAGTGAAGCCACTAATAAACTCTTTAAACTCCAGATTCTTTTGATAGTGGAGTCACCATGAAAACTGTGAAATCTGGATTATTCTAAAAAAGGAGTCATCAAGGTAAAAAAATACAGCCAATTTATGTGTCTAAATCTTTGTCTACCCTCAGGAGTCAAATATTATCTTTGCCATTCTTTCCCAAGGAATATTTCACCTTCGCTCCCCAACAACGATGCCAAAATTTTATCACTCTGTAAATTTCCTTGGCTGCAAAAGAAAATTTCAGAGGTAGCCATAAACCAACTTTAGGCTATAAATTGTCCTTTCCAAGCAGAGAGGGCTCTCTCAATGAATCTATTGTATAATTATAACTCAACTATAGCTCGTGTGATTAGTATAGTGGCAATATATGTAAATAAAGATATGGTTTTTAAGATGTGGTGGTAGGGTTAAGTGAAACACCCATTAGGCATGGAGTCATAATAAAGATAGGTCAAATCAAAGCTTTCAAAACTGGTTGATATGACCAAATGTACTTCATAGGCTAGGTAGTTATAAATCTATCAGTCATCATACGAATTTTAGTATGGTGGTGGGAATAAAGAAACACATTGATAATAATAGAGCACCAAGCAGTGGATGAGTTATGTCATAATATCATAAGACTAAAGTAGGAAAATTGAATGTGAGATAAAGAGAGCATCAACAATGAATTCTTTATTGATAGTCATTCACTCATAATAGAAGAATAAACATAATTATGAACAAGATGGAAAAAATTCACAAAGAAAACATACTGCAGATCACCAACACAAGAATCTTTGAGACAAAATATCCAAAAGCTATGCTCAAAATCTTTTCATTAACATTCAAAAATATATACAACAACCAAAAAGTATTTTTCCTCAAGTCTTAAACCCCCCTCTCAATACTTGTTTTCATTGCAATATATAGAATTACATTACCATCTAACTCCATGGAGTCGAAATAGTTAGGGTTTCACATTCAAGAAGGAGTTACAAACTAACTCCTATTTTTTAGGGTTTAGTTTTAACTAATTAAATTTGGCGAAAATATGTAAAAATAGGTTGTAAAGATCCCTTATAATATCCTATACCATGAAACCTATGAAAAAAATGAGAGAGGTTTTTGTATATGAACCTGTACTTAAGAAAAACCTTTTTTTGTTTGTTGATATCAATCATCATCTGCTCGGAATCGGAGCTTGAAGTTGACTGCAAAAACAGACAGCTACAGGAAATTTCGCAGCAAGCAGTCTTAGATTATTTAAAAGTTGGGAAAAAAACTTTGAAAACCTGATTTTGTAGCTAGATGACTTTGCCACATATGCAGCACCGAATCCCATGCTTGAAAACTCATGATGACTGGCCATTATGAGAATTAGGAAATTTTGCAGCGGTTTGACAGTTAACAGGTGGATGCTGCGAAATGCTAGGAGATTTCACAATAGACTTCAAATTGATGAGTAACGGTATAAAATTGATTTGAGAGTTTAGGTAAGACTTATTACACATTATAATATTCTCTCAAGAATCTTTAGGGAATGTGATTTCATAATACCTAGGCTTATCATTACATATGATTACTATACAACCCCATGACGATGATGTGACTTGATTGACTTGACAACACCCTTGATAGGACTAACCATCCACTCATGACTCAAAACTCAAGTTCTCTTATATAGGACTACAAGACTCAACGGCAAAAAAATAAAAATGTTTTGACTTTGTAAATTTATACTCACTAACACTAGCAGCGATAGGCTGAGAGGTACATGTTAGAGTTGGATGGTGTAAAGGCCATCAAGATGTAGAGGTTATGCATTATAATTATCCATGGGAATTTTTATATGATGAGGGAGTGGTTGAGGAGGAAATGATCCAAGGTCAATTGGAGGACCTGTGTCATCATTTTTACTAGGCACTCCATGGGGTGTAGGATGAAAAGTGGAATGAGGTGTGGGAGGAGGCATTGGAGTTCTATATAGGGATTGATAAAGATTGGAGCCTATTGGTGCGATGGGATGTAGTAGTAGGATTGATGAACCTCGGGTGGATGAGGCCTCTTGCAGGTGAGGAGACTCCAGCTAGAAGGGATCCTCCGATTGGGGGTTCCCAGAGATTGTCCCCCCTTAGGGGTGGATCCTAGTGATGTATGGGTGGGGCCCATTTTTTGTATATTTCTATGTATATGGGTAAGGCCTACATTTCTGTATATGGCATGTATAGGGGAAATTCCCCCATTTTTGTTACATGATAGTCGAGCACGCGCATAGTGAGGGTCAACCCATTTGTATTGATGTACCCAATTTTTTTATTTTTTTATACACACACACATTCATTTTTTCATCTCATGATGGTGTAACTAAATAATGTGAAATTGTATTTATGATGATATTCTTGTGTTCATGTATCAATTTTTTATACATTATTTTGATATGATGATGAAAAAACATATATATGTGTATAGATATATAACTCATGATAAACAATGTTTGGTTAGTGAAACAAATGAAAATCTAGAATTCTGTTTGCAATATGATCTGTAACCTATTTTTCACTTATAGAAATATGTGTGAATGTGATGGATTCAAAATTCTGATAGAAGCTTAACATTACCATTTTCTTAATCTATTATTATCTTAGAGTCCCTCGTGATTTATAGTCTTGGTATTCCTCTATCAACTACATTTTTTAATAGCACCCATAAGGCACACAACTCAATGTTGTTATTTTTGCATTGTCCAAATGTTTCTTTAAAAGAACTATGATGATTTTTAGACAAGAATAAAATGTCACCTAATCAACAAGTGCTCGGGGTGCCTTAACTTGCTCCATCAAAGTATCTCTGGGACTTTGAAAAATCAATATTCATATGTTTTGATATTATGGGAGATTTAACCTTCACGGGATTTTAAATTCCTCCATAAGAATATCTTACTTGGTGATTTACCTAAATAGGAAGCATTTATTTTCCTTGGAATATTGTTTCATTCCTAACTAACTAGATTGTCCAGGCCAATGTACAAGGTAGAACCTTATGTTCTAAAATTGTTTTGTTCATGCACCAATCTTTAAAACAATCTAAGATGGTCTCTCCTAACCACTTTGCATTTCCATTTGATAATTGCATAGCTTCACAAACACTTCTTTTAAACCAGGGTCACAGTGAATCAAATGATTCATCATTATTTTTACAAAGGATGCACTACGAGGACCCTCCCATGATCTCTTCCCATAGTTGTCCCAAGTAATAAATTTATTGGATAGAGCCTACCATAAGAATATTCTAGATTTTAAATGGCTATCCAACTTCCAAATTAACTTCCACCACCATGCATACAAAATTTATTAATTTTTTTAAAAACCTATAGTCCTCGTCGCTATAACAACGAAAAAGCGTGGAAAGTATAACATTCTCATGGAAACAAAAACTTATCATTTTTGTTTTGCCACAGATGTTTGTCGCTATATAGACGGATGTTTGTCTCTCTATAGATGAAAATTTGTAAAAAATAAAAATAAAAATTACTGCAACAAATGCTTATCGTTTGTGTTTTGTCACAGATGTTTTTCGCTATATAGACGGATGTTTGTCGCTATATAGACAAAACAAAATTATTCAAGAACACAAACAAATGGCACATGGAAACCATTTTTCGTGGATATTGCCACGATGAGTTATTCTTTGTGGATATAGCGCAAAAAAATATTCACAAAAAATAAAACCCAATTTCGTGGCAAGTGCAACAAATAAGTGTCGCAATAGCAACGAAGAAGAGTGGCAAATTTGTTCATATTTAGTAGTGAGTTATGATTGCCACGCACCGTGAAAGATATGAGGGGATGCATGCAAATATGTAATGGGTTGGGTTTTTTGTCACTAGAAATGTAAAGAAAAGTGTGGATAGAGAGTCAGCAAGCAAGAGTTGAGCGAGTGCTCAAAGTTCAATCTTGTATTAGTTTTTTATGTTAAGAGATAATGTGTTTTAATGAGAGAAATATGTTAGCGCATGGTGCGTCTCTCTTTCGATTACCATTGATGTTTCTTGAGCAGGATTTGGCCTATGTTTTATGAGAATGTATTCACAGGCCTTTGAGTTTAACGAATGAAAGTTGAAGCAGATGTATCTCTATATGTTGATGAGTTATAGCTTCAATTTATGATTGTTTATATTATGTTGCGTAGAAATCTTATGGTAGTCTTCAATGAATGAATGGTTAGTTAATGGAGATTTCATGTATGTGTTATTCCTTCACATCCCACACAAGACTTATGGTCTATGTGATTCTCATGGCATCTCGGGTTAGACCTTCTTCAGTCCTTGAAGATTGAATATGTCGACTCCTATGGTGTTTTTGTTGGTAAATTATATCGAACCTTGGGTCTAATACCCCCATAAAGAGCCAACAAGTAGGCCCGGATGCAGTTGTGCGACAAGTGAAAAGGCCACTACCAAAACCCTCACTCAATCACCATGTTTTGTGTTTTACATGTGTGTGTTGATTTATTAGCTCTAGAACAAGGTAAGAAAAACCACAATTATGCAATAAGAAATCGATTTGAATCCAATGTTTTTATGGGCAATGGGCTTGTAAATTGTACTGAAAGGTTGTTTCATAGAATGCAACCATTGCTAATTATTCCTAAAATGGTCACCCCCATGATGCCTTGGCATCACATATTTGATGGTATATCTCAATATATACAATCATCGTAGTGTAAATGTCCAATGAATTGGTCATTTTCCAACTATTCAAAATAACATCGACATTTATGACCTAAAATCCTATAAGAATCATTTTGAATTGATGAAATTAAATATTAGATATCAACATTGTACAATCCAATTCATAATAGGTATATTAACAAACATTAAATCTATTTTTATTTAGAAATAACAATTTCATCCAATCCAAAATTACAATTTTGATAAAAAAAAATTAATTACTAGAATGTTACTATCCCCCTCTTCTTCATTCTTGACCCTTTTTCACAAAAAGAAAATGCCTGCGATCATGTTAATATCCTCTTTTACAACGACGCAGACAAAGGAGCATGCAATCCCTCTCCGTCCGTTGGGATTCAGTGAACCGTTGGAATAACTAATAAAGTAGTTATGAATTGAGAGGAATCCTATTTAGCCACATTTCCGTCCACTTATTCCTCACTCGATCTGATCTGATCGAGTCTACAGTCTGTTTGTGTCTCTCTCCGCCTTTTAACTTTTCAACTGACATCAAATTTCCGGCGGAAGCCCAACGGTGGGTGGTGTGCAGCCTGCAATATCCGAGGCACAAATGTATAAATATGAAGTCTATCCCCGAGCTGAAGAACAATCAGAGATATGGCCGGCAAGGGAAAAGAGCAAATTAAGCTGGAGGCATCGCAAGAGCCGCCTTTCTGAGAAGTACCTGTTTGCTGAGAATCGCTTGATCAGGGAGTTCGCCGCCATGAAGAAGTGCCTTCCCTCCTTCGTGACCATCCAATTCCCCAGTGGGTTTCTGGACTTGAGGAGATTCGATGTGGTGATCAGCCTCGTGGGGGAGATATTACATAATGACTATTACGGCGGCAGGAATTACAGATTTGAGTTCAGAATTCCAGAGGAGTATCCCACAAGCCCTCCTCTGGTGGAGTGCGCGACGCCAGTCTTCCATCCGAACATCGGTGACGACGGGAACGTGGGGTTGAGGATTCTTTGGGCGGGAGAGGGCATCTACTCATCTTCCGGTTGGGTGCCCACAGATACAATTGAGGGCGTTATCTTCAGGCTTTACCGTCTCTTCTTCCATCCATGCAACGAAGACACCTTCGTCCTCAATGAAGATGCCGCCTACCTGTACAATCGTAACCCTGCGGAATTTAAATCCCTTGTTCGCAGGGTTACCGCCGCTACAATATTCAATGTCAAGCAGCAGCTGAACCTGCCTGCACGGAATAATTATTATTCGGATTCGGAATCCTTCTGTTCGTCCACTTCTTCTTCACAGTCTGCAGATTATCATCACTGATTGACTTGCAAACTCTCCTTTCATGGCATCTATGAACTCAGGTTCCTTTCCTCCACGTTCTTGCTCTTGGATTAGCAAACGCCAGTCACAAATTGTTTCAGCGAGTTTTCGTATGTTGTTGGCAAATGAGATAATATCGCCAAAGCTTCCGTTTCGGGTTGAAAAAACCATGAATATATGGAAATTGAATTTCTTTCCGATAGGGGTTTTAAATCATTTTGGCACATCAATCTATATTGGGTTTTATTGTTTATGAATATCGTTAGTTAATAAATTGTAAGGTCTTTGTGATTGAATGAATAATCATGTGTGTACATTTTTTAAAATCATTTTGGATTAATTGAGGAACGCAGTTCCTATTAAACAGTTATTTAGTGGACAATAGCAACTTCAAATACATAAAATTTATGTCATTGTAAAACATCTCATCAGCCCAAGACCCATCTATTCAACATTTTTTTATAATGAAAGGATTTTAAGATTTTTGATGTTTTTACATTTAAAAAGTGAGGATGTGTATGTTGATGTATTATTATTTTTTAATTTAAATCTCATTATTTATACTTTTGTATTTAAAACCATTTTTTTACATAAAATAAAATCAAAAATCAAAAACACCCTTCTTCTTTTCTTTTCTTTAAAAGATGAAGGGATTTCCTAGTGTAAGTTGACTTTTGGTTTAAAATAAGTGTGTCCAACTTGCCAAAAAGTGCAATAATAACTCCTCTTTTTTAAAAGAAAAAAAAAATTGTAATATATATATATATATATATATATATATATATATATATATATATATATGCCTTGTGGATCAGTTAGCTTCACCAATTACAATAATCATACAATCAATGAGCAATTGAATGTCAATATCCTAGTCATTTCTCCCAAAATAAGCTTTGATCTTCATTTAAGAAAATGAACAATTGAATATTAATATATTAATTATTGCTCCTAAAATAAACTTATTTGTTTTTAGAGAAATAATGACTCCACTTATTTGTTTTTAGAGAAATAATTATCCTTATGGGATTATCTATTCTAGGTTTTCAAATTCCCTCATATGCATATGGGGAAGAAGTCCTTATGAACAACATTTCATTTTAAGAAAAAACAAAGATCCCACAATATTACACATGGCAATGCCCTATAATCTTTTAAAGTCTTGTCAAATCCCTTAACAATCTATCATTGTATTTCCTAGCCTTCATTGAATAACCAATATTCTTGTCATACCCTATCTAGTGAATGGATAGTGTACCAATAAATTATAGATGTTTTCATCATCTTTTCTACATAAAATACATCATGATCTCCTCTTTGCATAGAGAGAGCTAACCATGAGAAAGAAATCTAGTCTTAAGAGGATCCTTTATGTTCCAAATGGGATTCCACCAACCACTACACTTTTTCTCCTTGGTCCTCCTCTAAGAACATTGCCTTATATCTAAAGTGGGCATCCTTAGAAGCTATTTTTGGACCATGTCAACTCATCTTCCTCATCTATGTTATAATGAATATAGAGTATGCCTTTTCTACCAGTATTTATTTATATTTGTTCATCATGGTTTCTTGATTGCTTCTATTATTTCCATTATGTTTCTGCTGTTTTTTTTTCATTATGAAACTAA
>ML787080.1:7732-20450 GCA_009831015.1 Picea engelmannii
AATGTAAAATATGAAGAAATGATTTGCATTTTAACAGATTTAAGATAGATTTAGGTTTCAACATTTTAGATGATTGAGTTTATATATATTTGGTCATATGAAATTTACTCAATGTTATTTATAGTTTGAAGAGTATTATTAAAAAGATCATTTCAAGAAATATATGAAAATTAAGCTGAATAGTATTAATAAGGTTTAATGATCAAGCAAGTGAATAGTAAAAAAGTAATATGATTTTAGATAGATTAAGTAATGACCAATAATTTAGTTTAAACTTTTAAGTTTTGGATTTTTGGATAACCATATTGTTTGTTGGTGAAATCTCAATGCGATTCATTTATGTTTTTCTTTCTTGGCTTTTCATTTACCCACACTTTCTAGTTTTTTCATATTTTCATATGGATCATATGAAAAAAGAAATTAATTTTGAAAACCATTCAAATTTTAAACTCTTGATATTGCACTAAAAGTCATGCTATACTTTTCTAGCTTCCCAATACTAATAATTTTTTCTCCAACCTCATATATTCTTTACAATTCTCTTTACATTTTATTACATGATTTTGGCTTTAATGCATTAATTAATTATATATATATATATTCTATCACTTCAACTTATAACTGAAAATCTCTTTTGCAACATAATAAAATATATTTTAAAATTGTTTTGCATTGTATTAATATTAAAATAGTTTCACTTGATATCAATGTTTAATGCATCAAAACCATTTTATTTGTATGTTTTATTCAATCAATGCTATGAGTCATTTTTCATTATAAAATCACTAAAATCAAACTATTTGATTTATTTAATTAGTTTTCATGTATATCATTATAATAAATGCATTATGCTATGAGTCATTTTTCATTAAAAGATCACTAAAATCAACAAAACTATTTGATTTCTTTAATTAGCTTTCATGTATATCATTGTAATAAATGCATTGTATTTTTTGTGATTTAATATTATTAAATCAATGCAATTCTATGATTGTCCTAAATCATTTTTCACTTCATCTTGTTTAAAATCAATCCAAGTTAACTAAAATGTGATCTGAAAATGAAGATATGTAAATGGTATCTTGCAAATTAAATAAGTATATTAATGTATTCTTTCATTTTTTGTATGGGAGATTATAATGAAACCATAATATTTCTAGACATTACTTTTAATATAATTTATAATTTTTTTCTAAACTTTATTGTCTTCCAAGTATCCATATTGCTCTAGCGTTATTCTTTTACAATTATCCATATTATAGAGCTACATGTATTGCATTTCCCTTTAGTATTTTCATCATATGGTTGGATTTTTATATGAATTTCATTGTTCTTAAATGAGAATTGTTATATGTACATCTTTAAGTAGAATATTAAGGATTCTTTTATAATAGTTATATAGTGGATTTTACTTGTTTTGGTTAGCCATATAAATTGTGTAGCTCTAGAAATATCAAGATCCATTCTAATGATGTGGAATTTGAATATATTGGATTTTGTTTGTTTTGTTTAGCTATATAAATTGTGTAGTTCTAGAAATATTAAGATACATTTCAATGATGTGGGCATTGAATATATTTGAATTAGAAGAATGGGATTGGACTAATTTCCATTCTTCTCAAGTAAGTTAAAATAGATCATTTTGTTACTAATCCAGGTGGTTACTGGTAGCCACCCACCTATTCCAACAGGCTCCTCTTATCCGCTTTTAGTTCAACACGTTCTTCTATAATTATTTGTAATTGTGGTTTCTACACTTCTGGGGTTGTCTGAATATCTACACATATTCTAGGTGGATACTCATGGCCTCTCACCTAATCCAACTAACTTATTTTGTATGTTTTCATGTCAGCATGTCTTGTTGTACTTCGAGGGGTGTTTTGGAGCCCTAAACAGTGTTTTTTTTTCTCGCCACAATCAATCTATAGACGGAGTCAAAGTTTTTTGATGTAATGTGTATCCTCCTAAATACATTTTCAACGGGCTATCACACGCCTAAAACGGAGGTCGTATGCAAAAGTTACAACCCCGGTAAGTTGAGATACCAACTTACCCATAGGGGCCCACATGACTTTTGGCATTTCACCTCCTAGGGTTAGGTTTTTGGATGTCTATAGTTTTGGCATTCATGAGTAATATCAAAAAGGCCTCTAGAGCCTCATTGTAATCATTATGCTCAGACGATGCACGTAGAAGCCACATCTCTTCTCATAGATAGCTACCACCATTCGAGCAAGTGTTTCAATTCTGCAGTTTTATAGTTTCAACCTATTTCATTTATTCAATAGAAGATATTGTTCATTGGATGTATGTGTTATTCTTCATATCTTTATGTTTATTGTATTCATTATGTTAATCAGTTCGTTCTGCTCCTAAATCCAGATCAGTTACTCAAAATTCTAAATCTATGTTAAGATTGGATTTTTCAACATTTATAAGTACTAAATAAACCTATTTGAAGTAGATTGTGTATTGAAACTTTAATTTTGAAAATATAATCTAGTCACCAATAATTTACTTAAGTTTGTCTTGAGTGATGATATAGTTGCATTAATTGTAGGATTTTTGAATTGGGAATGAAATGAAGTCTAAAGTGAATCAAATACTTCCCATATAATATCTTTCTAAATCTATTCCATCATTACCTATTGTCTATATAGAAATGGGGACTCAAAAGTGGTGAACTCATTTAAATTTGATAGTTGGTAGTTTTATTTCATCTTTTGGTTTGGGAAATCTCTTTTCACCCACCTAGATAAGATAAGGGTTAGAGTTTTTCAACCAATGAAACTTTAATCCCACTCGATGGATTTACTAAAGGGAGATTTGGTGTCATTTAAAGGAATCTAACAACCTGCTTGCTATTCTTGATATGTTGAAATTTAAAAGCCTAGGTTGAACATGAGAACTTTGAATTTCGAATAATTTGTCTCCAATATTGTGAACTACCATAGAGCTTAGAATTAGAACTTGTATTTTTAGAAAGTTAATCTCACAACTCTATTTAATTTTCACACTAAATAAATAATGCATAGCCTAATGTATAGGCTAGGAGAACAATGTCTACATGTGCCTCCGATTTAGTGGTTTGAGGGGGAACAATGTGAACATATTCCTATGATTTAATGGTTTGAGGGGGAGAGTACCCTTATGTAGTGATTTGAGCGAAGCCAAATTATGACAATTTTTTATACCAATTCATGTGCTTTAGACTTACATGGAATTATTCTAAATGTCCTCCTACATGATGGATAAAGTGGTTTGATGATGATAGATATCATGTGAGGTGAATTCATCATATCAAATACAAATAAACTTCAAGGGAAATCTTTGTACTTGTGTCCATCATTGCCCTATAGCTTCTATCATTATCGTCATGGTTCAATTTGATGTCCCTCCTTCCATGTGAAAGCAAAGCTATTGACTGAATAATTTTTATTATATCCCTACACAGAATTGAATACATAGACTGAACCAACACACGTGAGGCAGAGGTCATGAAGTTGAATAGATGAGAGAAAACTATTACATTTATAGTTTAATAATAGATTAGATCACTCTCCTATCTAAGTGGATATCAAACCACCTTCAATCTCAATCTGCGTATCAATGAAACAAGCTCTAAATAATATTATAATTTTAATAGATTCTAGATGTTTCTTCATTATTATAACAACCCCCTTTAATGGAGAAACAAATTTTCTATGACACCTAACTTTCTTCTAAAAATTTCAATCTTGAGTTTACCAAGAGGTTTGGTAAATATATCAACCACATTATCATTGGTATTACAAAATATCAAATAAATTTTGTTTGCTTCAATCTTCTCTCTCACAAAGTGATGTTGTAGCTCGATGTGTTTTGATATTGCATGATATATAGGATTGTGTGACAATTTTATAGCACTTTGATTGTCATAGTTGGTGCATGTTGGACCATTTTTCTCTTCTTTTACATCTGCAAGAATTCTTCGCAACCAAACAGCTTCGCAGGTGGCACTAGTCAAGGCTATATACTCAGATTATGTTGACGACAAAGAAATAGTAGGTTGCTTCTTGATACTCCACGATACAACCCCTAATCCTATATGAAATGAATATCCTAAGGTAGATCTTCTATCATCAGGATATCTTGCCCAATCTGAATCATATAAACCCGTTAGATCAACATCAAATTCATCAATATACATAATACCATAATGTATTGTTCCTTACAAGTAACACAATACTTTATTTTCAACTTTCCAATGACTTCCTAAAGGCTTAGCCATGAAATGACTAAGGATGCTAACTGAGTATGCAATTTCTGGTCTTGTAGTGGTGAGGTAGTTCAGAATTCCCGCCAACTGACGATATAAAGTACCATATGCCTCTTTAGATCCATATTCATTGTGCAACTTCACATACTATTCTAAGATAGTCGACATAGCTTTACATTCACTTATGTTGAACTTTCTAAGAATTTCTTTTGTATATTTAGTTTGAGTGATCAATATTTTATCAAGCTTTCTCCAAACCTGAATTCCTAAACAGTAATGCAATTCACCAAGATCTTGCATTTCAAATTCTTGAGAAAAATTAATTTTACTCTCTTCAACTAACTTGAATGCACTTTATGTAATAATGAGATGATCCACATATAAAGATATTAAATCAATATTGCTTTATTCATCTTTCTTAACATACAGTTTAGGATCATTTTTTCTTTTCACAAACCCATTCTGATAAAAGAAGGTATCTATATTCACATGCTAAGATCTTGGTGCCTGTTTCAAACCATATAATGTTTTCCTTAAACTACACACTAGATGCTCCTATCCCTTCTTCACAAACCCTTCAGGTTGAACCAAATAAACCTCTTGTTTAAATCACCATTCATAAAAGAAAATTTGACATATAACTGATGTTTTTTCCAATTATGTTTTATAGCTAAGGCAATTAGTACTCTAATTATATTCGATTTACATACTTGTGAAAAATCTTCTTCATAATCAATTCCCTCCTTTTGTGAATATCATTTTTCAACTAATCTTCCCGGATATTTTTCCATGCTACCATATGCTTTAAATTTATATTTATACAACCATTTACTTCCAATAGGGACTTTGTTTTTAGGCAGTTCAACTAATTCCCATGTTTGAATTTTCATAAGGGAATCATATTCATCATTCATAGCATTTCTCCACTCTTCATGTTCTTTAGCTTGATCATAGTTTACATGTTCTACAACATTCATTACATGAGACATAAATGCATAGTCTTTATACCTTATAGGTCACTAAGTTTGTCGTGATGACCTCCTTGGCCCTTCACTACTTTCATATCATTTCATGTTTTGTGGAGACTCTTCTCCACTTGATGTATCCTTACTGCTTGAAGTGTCCATACTGCTTTCACTCTGTTCTTGAACGTGTACCTATTCATGTTCTTGTTTAACCATTGCATCTATTTTGACATGTTTATCAATATCATTATGCCAAGCATCTGCATCATTCATTTTATAAACTCTATCTGCATTCTCATGAAACATCACATCTCTACATACAAACAATTTATGTGAACTGTGGTCAAACAATTTGTATTCTTTTTTATCAGTATAATACCCAATAAAAACACACTTGATTGACTTTGCATCAAGTTTTCTTCTCTCATCCTTTGGAACATGTGCAAAGGTAGTCAATCCAAATACTCTTAAATGACTAACATCATGTTTATAACCATAAAGAATCTCAAAAGGAGTTTGGAAATCTAATTTCTTAGTTGGACTTTGATTCTTTAAATAAACTGTAGTATTAACGACTTCTACCCAAAAACCATTAGAAATGTTTTTACCTTGAAGCATACTACGAGAAGACTCCACCAATGTTTTGTTCTTTCTCTCAACAACACCATTTTGTTGAGATGTATGAGGTACTATAAATTTTTGTTGGATCCAATGAAATTTACAATAACTTTTAAATGCACTTGATGTATATTCACCACCCTGATCAGATCTGAGAACTTTAATACATTTTCATGTATGTTTTGCATTTATAATTCTGAATTCTTTAAAGTACTCAAATACATCATTTTTGCTCCATATGAAATAGACCCATGTATATCTAGATCTATCATCAACAAAAATAAGAAAGTAGGAAGCACCACCAAGTGACCTAGTTTGCATAGGTCTGCATACATCTATATGAATTATTTAAATTATATATGTTTGTATTTTCTCTGTATGTATTGAAAACTCCACTCTATGTTGCTTACCAAGTTCACATGCTTCACATGGAAAGTGATCAGTCTTCATAATAGGAAGACCTTCTACCATAGTTTTTCTTTGCAACAACATCAAATCATTGTAATTTAGGTGCCCATACATATGGTTCTATAACTCTTCTATTGACATTGTTGTGGATGTCAATGAAACATGACAGTTCATTGTTGCATCCAACTTATACAATCCACCAACCCTGGTACCTGTGGAAACAACCCTATACTGATTCTGGATATCTTTCCCAACACACCTCAACTTACCAAATTCCACTTTTATATTATTATAAGTGATAGTTGAAACATATATTAAATTATTTTTAATACTAGGAACATACATCACATTATGAATTTGTCTCAATTGTCCATTAGGTCAGTTCACACTTATTACTCCATAGCCTTCGATTTTATGTGATCTTTTATCTCCCAAGTAAATGTGTGTGTCATCAATTTTATCATAATATTCATCATCTATTCTCTATTACAGGTCATATGAGCTGATGCACTATAATATATGAACCATGCCTTCTCATCATCAGTTTCAACAGACAACACAACTTCAGAAATAAACAACTTAAAATTTTTAAATCCATCATTGACTAAAGTGTCTTTATGAACATAATTTCCATTATGCCTTTTATATATCTTATTTGATTCATGATTGTTTCTTCTATAAAAATCTCTAGCAAGATGTCCAGGTTTTCCACAATATTCACATTCAACATTTCTCTTAACATAAGAATCATGATGTGTCATACCTTTCTTCTTTGCTTGAAACCAACTTCTTTTCTTGTCCCATGGTTTTCCTCAGTATGATCTTTTACCATTTGAAATCAAGGCCAAATCTGAGCCACTTGAGTCCTGGTCATAGTTATTCATTCTTTCTTCTTCTTGAAGGAGGATACCAGCCAATTCATCAAAAGTAGGGGGTGTTGGTCTAGCTGAGAGTGTTGAAATAAATAATTTATAATCTTGCAATAAACCCTTCAAAGAAATTATTACTAAGCCATTAATGGAAACCTTTTCACCAATGTCACCCAGCTTACCACTTAAATCTTTAATTCTGGAAACAAAATTACTTATGCTTTCATTATCTTCCATTTTGATAGATAGTAGGTAGGTTTTCATTAGAGGTTTCGTACAAACCTTTGAGAATGTCCCACGTCTCTTTGGAAGTTTTATAGTCCCTTATATGAGGAATGATGTTATCCTTTACGGACATCCACAACAACACTTTCGCTTTCATCTCTCTCCTATCTCAATCTAGAATCGAGGCAACAGTTATAGATTTGGTCTCATCACCTTTTACAATGGTCCATAGGATATATGCCTAGAGAATTGTGGTCAGCTTAAACTTTCAGTTTACATAATTCTCGCCATCAAATTTAGTGGACTCATTTAAATATGAATCAGCAAGAGGATTCACCATTTTTTTTCACAAATTATACAATTATTATTCGCCAATTTAAAGAAATTGTAAATAATTGACTAATAACTTGTGAGCTCCTTCTCTGCTACAGACAAGCTCCTCCTCAACAAACTTAAATCTTGGAAAACTTAAATATGGGTGAATATTTAAAAGTACAACATATATATCACACAACAATAGTAATGGAGAGTCGATGTCAATCAAACACACAATAATAAAGTAGGAAGAATGCAGCAATTGATGCACTAAAACTTGGTGTAATTTGATCCAGGTAGAAAATTAGTCGACGACTCCACACTATGAGTTGATGACTCCAAATTATTCGATAGAAAAAATCTCCAAACAATTAAACACGCAGACAAATCAACTTCAATGATTATTCAAAGGGACATCATATATAGAATCAAGATGTCCAACAGAACATAAAACACAACTATATAGCATGGAGGGACAATGTATATAGCGTGGAGGTACATCGTACATATTATTCAAAGGGACAATGATAGGCAACAACAAGGGACAATGATGAGAGAAGCGGGACATCGACACCATGAGACAACAAAAGTAACATTGCGTGAAGACAACTCTCACACTCAACAAATACGCAGTAAATTAATACACCGACTCCAACTCCAGCTTTAGCTTACAACATGATGCCAAGTGCACTTTATATCACAAGGCAGGAAAGAAATGGTAAATTCTCCACCCAGGGACAATGACGCCACAAGACAACAAAAAAATCCTGGGCAACGATACCAAAATCCACACAACAACAAACTGCAAAGACATAGTCTGCCTTTTCATAGTAGGAGATGTAAGAGATGTGGTTCTTCATAGTGGTTATTTAACTTGTTGTTGTGACACCAAATTGAATACATATACTGGACCACATACAAGTGAGGAAGAGCTAACGAAACTTGAATTGATGAGAGAAAACTATTACATTTATAGTTTAATAATAGATTAGATCACTCTCCTATCTAAGTGAATCTCAAACCACCTTAATCTGGGTACCAATGAAACAAACTCTAAACAATATTCTATTTTTAATAGATTCTAGATTATATTATATGTAACTTTAATTTTGAGAATATAATATAGTCACCAATAATTTACTTAAGTTCATCTTGGGTGATGATACAGTTGCATTAATTGTAGGATTTTTGAAATGGGAATGAAATGAAGTCTAAAGTGAATCAAATACCTTCCATATAATATCTTTCTAAATCTTTTCCATCATTACCGATTTTCTATATAACAATGAGGACTCAAAAGTGGTGAACTCATTTAAATTTGGTAGTTGGTAGTTTTATTTCATCTTTTGGTTTGGGAAATCTATTTTCACCCACCTAGATAAGATAAGGGTTAGAGTTTTTCAACCAATGACACTTTAATCCCACTCAATCGATGTGCTAAAGGGAGATTTGGTGTCATCTAAGGAATCTAACAACCTGCTTGCTATTCTTGATATGTTTTCTAAGCCTAGGTTGAAACATGAGAACTCCAAAGTTCGAATAATTTGTCTCGAAGATTGAGAACTACCCTATGTTAAACAGTGACAAAAAATTCCAGGAATAGAATTGAGATCTTATTACTCAACATTGGTTGTAACTATTGAGACCAAGTTAGAATATTGATAGGATTGCATTTAATAAATAGTTTCATGTGTAAATGTATATAAATTTATGTATGCCCATAGAGGAAGACAAGGAGTGTGAGTGAGCTATTGTAATCTCCATTATCTGAACAATAAGACAATCGATGCCTTCCCTTTGTGGACATATCTCAATGTTTGGGTGAACCACGTAAAATATCTGTGTTAAATTCTATGTGATTGTGTTTTCTGCATTTTCAATTACAACAAATGGTATTAGAGCTTGAGGAGGCCATACATTAGTCAAATTTCGTGAGGAGGTTACAGACTGGAAAGAATTCACTGGACTTTTGAGGTTGTTTATTGTTCTCCTATTGCTAGAAGACTGGAAGGGAGCACTGATTTTGGCATCAACACTAGTAACCCTGTTGGATGGGAGCACCGATGTGGTGGTGAATTACAAACTTTTGCATCAGCGCTATGGTAGTTTCATAAGGGGAGCATCGATCTCCTTTATGAAAAATTTACATGTTTTTTTGGGAATGTTAAGGCATGGTATGAAAGTATTTTATAATTTAAGGTAGGAAGTATTTTATAGAACAAACACGTGGAGGATCATTAAAAGGGTGAATCTTATATGTATGACCACCTTGGATAATGTATACATATTATAAATGAGTGGATGCTTTATAATATATATTTGAGGTGACCTCTTTTATATATTATTAAAAGTTTTTTTTGGGATTAAACTCTTTTATATATTATTAAAAGGTTTTTTGGATTAAACCTTTTAAAATTATTGTTCAACATTGAGTTAGATCATTCCTCCATATAAAGGCTTGTTTATTATAAGAAGTGGTGTTTTTTGGAGTGTTTCCTCTAATGGCAAAGACACTGAGTGCTAATTTTGAAATTGAGAAGTTCAATGGCAAGAACCATTTCGAGATCTAGAAGGTTAAGATGCATGATCTACTCGTGCAACAAGGCATGGTGAAGGTAATTTTGGGAAAAGAAAAGCAGCCCATGACCATAACAGATGATGATTGGGATGAGATGGATGTGAGAGCACTGAGTGTCACATGCCTGTGTTTGGCCGACGATGTTCTGTTCAATATTGTCTCGGAGAAGACAACAGTCGATTTAAGGACAAAGCTGGAAATCTTGTATATGACGAAGTCCTTGATAAACAAGATCTTCCTAAAAGGACAATTTTACAATTTGTGCATGAAGGAAGGTATGAACATAGATGAGCATTTAAATACTTTTAATACTCTTTTAGTCCAGTTGACTAGCATGGGAGTGAAATTCGAATCTTAAGATAAGGCGATTACATTATTATGTTCTTTGCTCGCATCATGGGATCACTTTGTTACCTCTATAAGTTTCAGTTCAACATAAAGTATTTAGTTTGATGATATTGTTGGAGCTTTACTATCTGAGGAAACAAGGAAGAAATCAAATTTAGAAACCTCTACATCTGAGGCAATGGTGATCGAAGGAAGAACTAAAGAAAGAGGACAAGGTCAGAGGGATTTCTTTCAATCAAAATTGAAGGGAAAAAAGAGCAATCTTAAGTGATGGTTTTGTGAAAAATATGGACACTTGAAGAAGGGTTATTGAAAGCGACAACAATCCTCCAAAGAAGACCCTCCAAAAGAGACGAAGGAAGAAAATGCAACCGAAACAGGTTCAACAACAGGTTCAGGTATGATTGATGAAGTTTTATCAATTGGTATTGGTTCACGTCATGATCAACAATGGTTATTAGATTTCGGTGCTTCAAATAGAATGTATCTTCATAGAAATTGGTTTATTACTTACCAGTCTATAGATGATGCAATTTTTTACATGGGAAATGATATATCATGTAAATTTGTGGGAATTGGTAGCATTCGAATTAAGATGTTTGATGGAACTGTTAAAATACTAATTGATATGAGACATGTACCTGAGCTTAGGAAGAACCTAATTTCTTTGGCATTCTTAGACACTAGAGGATATAAGAGTATTGTTCAAGGTGGAGTTATGAATGTCTACAAAGGAATCCTACTGGTTATGAAAGCGAAGAAGGATGGTAACTTGTTTATGTTAGAAGGAAGAACCGAGTCAGATCATGCAATAGTTGTCCGAGAATGACAATGATTATGTTTGACTGTGGCATCAATGAATGGGTCATATGAGCGAAAGAGGATTGAAGGTATTATCTTATCGGAAGTTGCTTACTACACTAAAGTATTTAAAGTTAGATTTTTGCAAGCACTGTATTTATGGAAAACAAAATAGACAGAGGTTTAATACCGGAAGACACAGCAGTGAAGGAATCCTTGATTATATCCATTATGATGTTTGGGGACCATCCCCTACTATTTCATATGGAGGATCATCATATTCTGTAACTTTTATAGATGGTTTCTCTAGAAATGTTTGGGTCTATATATTGAAAAGTAAGGTTGATGTATTTACATTTTTCAAGCAATTTAGAGTTGTAGTGGAAAAGAGCACTGGTAGATCCATTAAATGTTTAAGAACTGATAATGGTGGTGAATTTACGTCAATGGAGTTTGAGAATCATTTCAAGGAATTTGGGATTGATAGGCATAAAACCACTGCCTATACTCCTTAGCAAAACGGAGTCATTGAATGCATGAACATGACTCTTCTAGAGAGACCAGGGAGTATGTTGAGTAACGCTAACTTGCAACAGGAACTGTGGGAAGAATCTATATCTATAGCTTGTTATCTCATGAATCGATCACCATCAACAACAATAGAATGAAAAATTCCTAAAGAGGTATGGACAGGTCACCCTTGTAATTATTCTAATCTTAAAGTTTTTAGTTGTGATGCCTATGCTCTAATTCTGAAGCACCAACATTCTAAATTAGATCCAAAATAAAAAAGGCTTACCTTTGTTGGATATGGTGATGGTATTAAGGGTTACAGGTTGTGAGATCCTACTTCTCACAAGATCACCATTAACATAGATTTAATAATTGATGAATTATCTCTCATCAAATCAAATGTAGATGTTCAAACGAAACAAGAAGAAGCACCAAAGTATCAACAAATTCAATTTGAAACCAATGAAGGTGAACATAAACAAGTTTCAGAACATGTTCATGAAGAGTCTCCTGGAGCAGAGGAAGACATAGTTGATGATGACAGTCAACAGATTGTGGATGAGCCACAAACTTACCTATGGACGTCTACACGTGTCAAAAATCCTCCAAGAAGGTATGTCGATTTTGTTTCATCAGTTTCTTTAACTACTAATGATCATTAACCTTCGTGCTATCAGGAAGCTATGAAGGGTTCTAACAGTGATAAATGGAAAGAAGTGATTAAGGATGAAATGAAGGCATTGGAGAGGAATGCTACATGGGACCTGGTAGAACTTCCAAGAGACAAAAAAATTGTAGGTTGCAAGTGGATCTACAAGCT
>ML787080.1:73152-110469 GCA_009831015.1 Picea engelmannii
ATAGGTTTTCCTATCTAAGAGTTCTTTGATTTCATATTTGGGTTCTTTGTGGTTTCATGCAAGAGTGTATGACAGAGTATTGTGGTCTCCGTAAGCTAGTGCAACGATTGCACTTCTAAATTTTGCGGAATTTCAGACAAAGATGTGCCAAGAGGGCACACCAGAGGAAGTCATTGACTCAAGGAGGAAGCCTCAAGGTTGTTGAACACCTTGAAGGAGAAACTGTGTAGAGGAGAGCATGAGAGGATAGAAGCAGAATTGTTGAGAATTCTGTAAAGGCTCTGCCAGGAGGGCACTGAGCAAATGCACAGGATGCATTGAGGAGAACTCTATTTCGAGTTCGGTGAGAAGACAGAGTCATTGAGGATTCTGGAGAACTCTGCCAGGAGGGCATTGAGCAGTTGCATAGAGTGCACAGAAGGACTCTTTTCGAGTTTTGTTGGGAAGAGAAGTGTCGAAGAGAGACACTCGTAGAGTTACTAAATACTCTATTAAGCTCAGCAAGGAGGGATTGAGCATAAGGTTGTGAGGAGGACACCAGATTTCCCTTTGAGGACACAGAAGGGCGAGTCCCCTAGAGGCTTGGATGAATAAAGATCAGGAGGGATAGCGTTCCTAGAACGTAGACGATATCCAAAGGAATTGAGCTCGCAGAGGAAGCAAAGGTCGAGGCCTTTGAAGTTTCAGGAAATCTTCCAAGGGAAGGGAAGAAGGGAATGCTCAAGGTAGAGCTACAACAAGTGTTGGATCAACGACAGAAGGTTGGATCTAGACCGTCGAAGTTACGTCCAAATAGTAGAATGAGGGTGCTAAGTCATTGGCCAGAAGTCCTTGAGAGGTAGAGGTGGATGGTCAGAATTCTCTACGGAAAACTCGCGAAATCGTGAGGAGCATAGGATCAGAGCAAGTTGCAAGGTGGTTAGAGTTGGATGAACCCATCACCTTAGGATCTAGGATCAATGTGAACCGTTGATTGTGCTTTGCGTGGACCGTCGGATCGGGAGCCATTGATCCCCTTTTGGAGTGGAATATTTTAGCTTTTCGGCATTTCGGGGTTCGGCATTCTGAGAATTCCGATGACAAGGAGCCGGGGCACTTACCATTGAAAACCCCGAAGTCGCAAGGTTAAGGCTGAGTGTCCTTTAAATATTTCGGCATTTCGGCATTTCGGGGTTCGGCATTCTGATAATCCCGATGATAAGGAGTTGGGCCACTTGGCATTGAAAATCTTGAAATTGCGAAATGCGACGAGTCCTTGGGGTAGGGTTGTGGTCACATAGGAAGCAGTTGAGCCCATTTCATCATTTCGGCATTTCAGGGTCCGGGAGGTTGAAGGACCAAGAACCATCTGCAGCCAGAATTGCAAAATCATGAATTCCGGAATCCCGAAAAGTGGACCGTGGTTACAGGTAGATTTCGACATTTCGGGACCCGGGGATTCGAACGACAGAGAACAGAGGGAACGATTGCATCACGATTCCCCAAAATCGCAAAAGCCAGCAACGTGGTCGCGTGGACGAAGGCTAAGGGAGAAGCCAAAGCCCATCAGCCTTTTCGGCATTCCGGGAACCGGGTGTTCGAGAGGCCAGGAGTTGGGAGACAGGGAGTCCTGACTCGCGAAATCACGGAACGCAAAAACCCGAAAACATTCAGAGGCTAAGGGAGGACCCAAAGTCATTGATCCATTTTCGGTGTTTCGGCGACCAGGAATTGGAAGGGACAAGGAGCCTGTTAGAGCTCGCTTGCAGGAGTCCTGAAACCCCGAAACGTGAAAGGTGGATTGGTTGAAAGACTCACACCTAGTGCATGCTTGCACATGTGGGGTTTCGTGGAAGGACCTATGGATCAGATTCGTGGGGTTGCAGTGAGGGACTGAAAGAACTAATTCAGTTTTGTGGATTTGAAGAAGAGTGATCCTGTGCGGATCTCGACCCTAGGGTTGAGGGACTGCATCAAGTGGTATAAGAGCTTGATTTTGTCTGTATATTGCAGGTAGGGAGCCAGAAGAAAAGGAAGACAGAGTATTGAAGCTCTGTGATGATTGTTGCAAGGTGCACAACAGTCAATAGACAGTCAGGAGGACTATAGGAAAGGCTGGAAGCACTCATGGTTGCAAAGTGACAGGAACAAGTTTGTTAGGAGGGCAGACAGGAACAGGAAGATGGCTACTGAAGGCCATGGACGCGGTGGAAAGAAGAACCACCAACAACAGAGAAAAGATGAGATGGATGAAGAGATCGCTGAGATAAGGGCGAGAATGGAAAAGCTTACACTGTGGATGCAGCAAGATGTAAAGACACATTGAGTGTATGAATGGACTCTAAGGAGGAAAGAAAAGTGTCCAGTCAAGAAATTGTTGGCCAGAGGACAGCGAAGGCTATTGAAGGAATGGCTGAGTTATGTGGAAAGCCTCAGAGATGAAGAGGAGATGGTTCATGCATTTGAACCAGAGAGTAAGAGAAATCTCAGTGACGTTGAGGATGAACTAAGATCACTGGATGATCTCAAAGACTGCCAGGAGGGTAGGGATGAATTTTTGAATTGCCAAGTGGCCAATGAAATGAGATCATTGGAGGATATCATAGAACCTCATGAGAACAGCCATGGAAATTCATATTGCCAGGAGGACAATGGTATGAGATTAACAGAGGATCTCATGGACTACCAAGTGGGTAGAAATGGACTTTCAAATTTCCAGGTAGGCAATAGAAAGAGATCAAGTGAAGGTCTCGTATACTTCCAAGAGGGCGGTGCTGAAAGTTCAAATTTCCAGGAGCGCACTGAGATGAGATCGTTGCAGGATCTCATAAACTGCCAAGTGGGCAGCAGAAAATTCCCAAATTTCCAGGTGGGCAGGGGAAAGGAGATGAGACTATATGAGAGTCTCATGAACTCAAAGGAGAGTTCAGATCAGCAAGGAGTGCTGACAGGTGAGGATCAGAAAAACATTTTGATGATTGGGGAAATTTAGGTATTCTTGCCACATATCCCAGTTGAGGCCAGCGAAGGTGTTGCAAGTGGAGCAATAGCAGAAAGACAACCAGCATAGACTGTTATGGAGGAAGAAGTGGAGTAGATGTCAGAAGTTTACCAAGGAGAGGAAGGAGATCATTCAATCGAGTTGCTCAAATTTTTTAGCTAGGAAGTTGAACAAGAGATCACTACAGTACTGGAAGCTGCAGAAGAAGAAGACGAAGAAGAAGAAGAAGAAGAAGAAGAAGTAGACATCATGGACTTTGTTGGTCTGTGTGAAGAATTGGAAGCCCTGGAGAGAAGGGTGATGGTGTAAAATTTTCACATCCAACAGGCTAAGTTGGAAGAAATAAGTGGAGGATACCAGCCCTAGGAGAAGCTGGAAGAAGCTGGAGTTGAACTAGCAGAAGAAATGGAAGAATTAAATCCGTTAGAAGGTAAAAGGACTGCAGAATTGGAGTCTGCAGCAGAGTGGCCACTCAACACCACAAAGAGAGATAAAGACAACATGGGAGATCGAGTAGATCTACCCACGAAGATGAAGGAATTGCAACAGAGAAGACTGCATAAGGGGAGCCATCCACTGGAGCAGTTGGACGAGGTAATTGAGGAGATCAGAAGGCTGATGATCAGGTCAGTAGAAGCGGTTAGCAATGAGAAGATGAGCAGATGAGAACCTTCCATAGCATGAGGGCAGCAACAGCAGTAGCAACAACGAAATAGAGGAGCAAATGGACAGCTTCAGAGAACTGTTTGGGATCCAGGTAGATTTCAACAACGGTGCTTGGAAGCTCATGAGTAGGAGCTCATGATTTTTGTAGCTGAGGAGTATGATGCAGGAACATCACTCCATGTCATCAAGCGCTAGCCAACCAGAACACCCAACACATGTTCAATGGAGAGGAGAGGTGCAACCCTTTCACTTTTAAATTTCAAATTTTGAAATTGTATTAAATGTTGTAAGGCTTTAGGTAAAGTTTTCCTTAAATGGTTGTAAGGTTGAGATCTAGATCTGATTCGAACTAGATAGTCATTCAATGGAATTGAATGTAAATTAATGAGAGTTGGTGAGGATGGAGGGAAGCGCTCGAGGAGGCCCCTTTTGTAAAAAAAGAGTTTCTTTTGTTTTTTAGTTAGGCAGGAGGCAGAGGAAGAGTAGAAGAGAAAATAGGTTGGATAGGAGAGGGGAGCCGAGACTCTGTTGTAGTCCGAGCTCGAACACATTGTAAAGAGGCATTTTAGATTAATACAATCAGAGCAGTTTTTCTTGCATATTATTATGTGTATGTTGAAGAATGTCTTTATGTGTTTATGATATGTTGTAGATGTATGTTAAGTACCATCTGCAGAAGATAGATAGGTTTTCATATCTAAGAGTTCTTTGACATCAGGTTTGGGTTCTTTGTGGTTTCATGCAAGAGTGCATGATAGAGTACTATGGTCTCTATAAGCCAGTGAAAGGAGTGCACCTCTGAATTCTACGGAATTTCAGACAAAGATGTGCCAAGAGGGCGCACCAGAGGAAGTCATTGACTCAAGGAGGAAGCGTCAAGGTTGTTGAACACCTTGAAGGAGAAACTGTGCAGAGGAGAGCATAGAGGAGAGAAGCAGAATTGTTGAGAATTCTATAAAGGCTCTACCAGGAATGAAGGAAATGCACAGGATGCATTGAGGAGAACTCTATTTCGAGTTCACTGAGAAGATAGAGTCATTGAGGATTCTGGAGAACTCTTCCAGGAGGGCATTGAGTAGTTGCATAGAGTGCACAAAAGGACTCTTTTCGAGTTTTGTTTTGAAGAGAAGTGTCGAGGAGAGACACTTGCATAGTTATTGAATACTCTTTTAAGCTCAGCAAGGAGGGCTTGAGTAGAAGGTTGATAGGAGGACACTAGATTTCCCTTTAAGGACACATAAGAGTGAGTCCCCTAGAGGCTCGGATAAATAAAGCTCAGGAGGGATAACGTTCCTAGAACGCAAGCGATATCCAATGGAATTGAGCTCGCAGAGGAAGCAAAGGTCGAGGCCTTTGAAGTTTCAGGAAATATTCCAAGGGAAGGGAAGAAGGGAATGCTCAAGGTAGAGCTACAACAACTGTTGGATCAGTGACAAAAGGTTGGATCTGTACCGTCGAAGTTACATCCAGACAATAAAAGGAGGGTGCTAAGTCATTGGCCAGAAGTCCTTGAGAAGAAGAGACAGACGATCATAATTCTCTACGGAGAGCTCGTGAAATCACAAGGACCGTAGGATCAGAGGAAGCTGCAAGGTGGTTAGAGGTGGATGAACCCATCACCTTAGGATCCAGGATCAACGCGAACCATTGATCGTGCTTTACGTGGACCATCGGATCAGGAGCCATTGATCCCTCTTTGGAGTGGAATATTTCGTCTTTTCGGTATTTTGGTATTCAACATTCTAGGAATTACATTGACAAGGTGTCGGGGCACTTGGCATTGAAAACCCCGAAGTCACAAGGTTAAGGCTGAGTGTCTTTTAAATATTTTGGAATTTCAGCATTTCGGGGTTCGGCATTCCAGCAATCCCAATGACAAGGAGCCGAGGCACTTGGCATTGAAAATCCTGAAGTCGTGAAACGCGACGAGTCCTTAGAGTAGGGTTGTGGTCACGGAGGAAGCAATTAAGCCCATTTCGACATTTCGACATTTCGGGGTCCGGGAGGTTGAAGGACCAAGAACCGTTTGTAGTCGAATCCGCGAAATCACGAATTCCAGAATCCCAAAAAGTGGATCGTGGTTACGAGTAGATTTTGGCATTTCGGGACTTGAGGATTCGAAAGACAGAGAATAGGGGGAATGATTGCATCGCGATTCCCCAAAATCGTGAAAGCCGGTAGCGTGGTCGCGTGGACGAAGGCTAAGGGAGAAGCCAAACCCGTGAGCCTTTTCGGCATTCTAGGAACCAGGTGTTCGAGAGTCCAGGAGTCGGGAGACAGGGAGTCCCGACTCGCGAATTCGCAGAACGCGAAAACCCGAAAGTGTTCGGAGGCTAAGGGAGGACTCAGAGTAGTTGAGCCCTTTTCGGTGTTTCGGTGACCGGGAGTTGGAAGGGACAAGTATCCTGGGAGAGCTCGCTTGCAGGAGTCCCAAAACCCCAAAACTTGAAAGGCGGATTGGTTGAAAGACTCGCACCTGGTGCACGTTTGCACAGGTGGGGTTTTCGTGGAAGGACATGTGGATCAGAATCATTGGGTTCCAGTGAGGGCCCGAAATAACTAATTCAGTTCTTTGGATTCGAAGAAGAGCGGTCCTGCATGGATCTTGGCCCTATGGTCAAGGGACTACATCAAGAGTCGTCCAATGAATGAAATTTTAAGAAGAAAATTATTTGTTTGTTTCATTTTATTTTTCCAATAAATTAATGAAATTGAAGAAAAGTAAGAAAAAAATTATTTGTTTGTTTCATTTCAACCATCCAATAAATGAATGATATCAAGGAAAAGTAAGAAGAAAATAATTTGTTTGTTTCATTTCAACTATTTAATAAATGGAAGTAAAGTCTATGCTTGTTAAATTTCAGCTAGCTTATAAAAAGAATGGAAATTATTTGTTTGTTTCATTTCAACCATCCAATAAATTAATAATATTAAGGAAAAGTAAGAAGAAAATTATCATTTCATTTCAATTATCCAATAAATAAAATAAATGAAATTGAAAAAAATAAATTGTGGAAAATTATTTGTTTGTTTCCTTACAACTATCTAATAAATAAAATGAATAAAATTGAGGAAAAGTAAGAAGAAAAATATTTGTTTGATTCATTTCAATTATCCAATAAATGAAATTGAGGAAGTAATGTATATGCTAGTTTCATTTCAGTTAGCATATAGAAAGAAAGAAAACTATTTGTTTGTTTCATTTCAGCCATCCAATAAATGAATGAATTTGATGAAAATAAGAAGAAAATTATTTGTGTGTTTCATTTCAACTATCTCATAAATAAAATGAATGAAATTGAGGAAAATTGTTTGTTTCATTTCAATTATCCAATAAATGAAATTCAGGAAGTAAAGTATATGCTAGTTTCATTTCAGTTAGCTTATAAAAAAGAATCAAACTTATTTGTTTGTTTCATTTCAACTCCAATAATTGAATCAAATTAGGAAAAGTAAGATAAATTTATTTGTTTATTTCATTTTAATAATCCAATAAATAAAATGATTTGAAGAAAAGTAAGAAGAAAATTATTTGTTTGTTTCATTTCAATTATCCAATAAATAAAATGAATGAAATTGAGGAAAAGTAATAACAAAATTATTTGTTTGCTTCATTTCAAGTATCCAATAAATGAAATTAAGTAAAGTATATGCTTATTTCATTTCAACTAGCTTATAAAAAGAAGGAAAATTATTTATTTGTTTGTTTCATTTCAAGTATTCAATAAATGAAACTAAAGAAGTAAAGTACATGCTTTTCATTTCAGCTAGCTTTAAAAAAAAATGAAAATTATTTGTTTGTTTCATTTCAACCATTCAATAAATGAATAAAATTGAGAGAAAATAAGAAGAAAATTATTTGTTTATTTCATTTCAATTATCCAATAAGTTAAATAAATGAAATTGAGAAAAAAAAGAGAAAAATTATTTATTTGTTTCATTTCAATTATCCAATAAATTAAATTGAGGAAGTAAAGCATATGATAGTTTCGTTTCAACTAGTTTATAAAAAGAATCAAAGTTATTTGTTTGTTTCATTTTAAGCATCAGATCAATCAATGAAATTAAGGAAAAGTAAGAATACAATTATTTGTTTGTTTCATTTCAACCATCCAATCAATGAATGAAATTGATGAAAAGTAATGAATAAAATGGAGAAAAAGTAAAAATACAATTATTTATTTGTTTCGTTTCAATTATCCAATAAATGAAATTGACGAAGTAAAGTATATGCTAGTTTCATATTACTAGCGTATAAAAAGAAATCGATCGCAAAAGCAGTTTAGTAGTTTCATTTGACTAGATCTGTTCATTAATAAGCTATTTGACAAAGTTTCCATATACTTTGTCAAAATATGACTATATTCTGTGTGTTTGTGTTAATTTACGTTTACTTAAGTTTTTGAACAAACTTAATATATGCCTATGGGTGTATATGGACACATTCTTTGTGATTGTGTTAATTTACCTCTGCTTTCGCACAGTAAGACGTYGATAMAYGCTATCCTGATCAATCTATGTYGTTGTATCTGACTACCTCTGCTTGGCGCCCAGTACAACGTTGATAACACCATCTTGATCAATCTGCGTTGAAAATGTTCAGTAATTRCTAAATTCAGCRAGACTGTAGGAATCAATAACTTATTASATTGTTTATTGTTGTCAAGACAAACCTCAGGYAGAGTTTAMTCACGAGTCGRKTAACAGCTTGATCAATTCTTTCACGGTAYTGTTTTACGGCMTTCCTGCCCTTCGATAGYTGGCTCCAATTGCAGATCAGTTGCTCCAAGTCTTCAACTTTGTAATTAYAAAGATATGTACAACCAGCTTAGATAGGTTTCAATCGATAATCTGACGTTGCTTGTTAGTGTGCCATTCTTTAAGCCGGCAATGTCGCCTGGCCGTTGTAAGAGCTTCATGACCATTACTAGAAAACAAGGCATCATATAGAGGATGATGCGTTTTAACTTTCCTGGTAATGGTCATTAAACTCTGACGACGGCCAGGCGAGATTGAGGGCAAAAAAGAAAGGGCACACTAACAAGCTACGGAAGGCTGACAATTGCATTAATCCATCTAAGCTGGTTCGCCATACCTAAAGTTGTTTTGAATACCTCTTGCATGGCCGGTGAGAAACAATTCAGATCAGCTAAAGAATGCAATACAGATCTTCGCATGTTGACCATAATATAATAAACGACAAAAGCTAGGAATTTTGTTTTCTGAATTGATATTTTTTAAAGCTGGTAAGGTGAGCGAATACTAAATATTAGAGTCATGAGGTCATTGGCTACAACTTGCAAAAAAATTCGTGCAAAAAGACTGGACACTAACGCAAAAGCTGTAAATCGAAATGCCGCAAATGGGAAGCGCACGCTCATGCACTCGAAATGGAGTATGGGCCATGGTGTAGGTATAAAATAAGATAACTTTCAGGAAGTGCAGGCCATAATCAAGAAAATATAATCCATGTAATAGGCAGCTTCGATGAATCCAAAGCAAGCAACCAGCATTAACATGATACAGTGTTCAAGTGCTTGTCGAATTTCAGCTGTCATCAACTAAAGGGCATGATGGTATATACCAGACCAGAGTAAAGCCCAATAACGTTACTATAACAATAGAATTCACTCCTCTCTAATATATGAATAACGTAGCTGCCATACCACTAACGACTGTGCTTTAAACTATACGGCAACCAGTAAATGGCCCCAATTTTAAAGCACTTTGGGTAATTTTTATATACACTTAAATATGACTAGGCATACATAATACTTAGACTATTTTCCATTAACTATTTGCTCATAAGAAGTTTCTTTAATATTAGCATTAATTTTTTCCGAAGATAAAAACGTCTTCATTTTTTTTTCTAGAAGAGAAATCTACCTCTTAGGTTTTAGGCTTCCTCATTTCCCAACGAAATGATTCAAACATCCCTCACTAACAAAATCAATAGCCCAACTGTAAACTGGTACTATCATTTTTTGATGTTCTTGATTTGCTTGAGCCTATTTAGCTCAGCTCTTTTCCCTTTCTCAGATACTCTTTTCCTCATATACCTAATATACTGAATACTATTGTCTGTTCTGCTCCTCCTCTTTATTCTCTGCCTCTCAATTTATCATGGTATCAGATCTTTAGACGTAAGCTTCTTCACACAGTCTGGAGAGCAGCCTGATCCTAAGAAGCGCACAGCTTAAACTCTCAACAAGAGCATGGGACATAGTTTCCTCACAAGGCTTGGAGAGCAGTCCATCAGTCCGCTCAAAAGATTGTTGTAGATAGAAAGTGCAAGGGAACAGAAACTGCAGAAGGCAGAAACAATAAGGAATCGTGAACATTTAAAGATTCATGAAAGATTCTCGAAGAAGAGTTGCAAAAGGCAGAAACAATTAAAGATACGTGAGTTCTTTAAAGAATTCGTGAAAGATTCACAAATTTTCTTTTTCAAGAGAAACTCTTTGCAGAGGCAGCAAAGAACACGCTAAAGAAGCAAAGGACAAGCAGTCGCAGCCATAAGATCAGTCTTGCTAACAGATCTGAGGCGTTAATTGAGTTCAGAAAGGACGAGGAGCGCACATAGGAGTTGATTTGATCTAAGCCTTCAGATCTAGGAGCGAGGATCAACGTCTGTTGTTCTCGAAGTAAGGGGCACGCATTTTAAGTTTTCGGCATTTCGTGGACCGGGAAACATAAGAGGGAGAGTCTTTCAACTCCGAGAGACGTGAAACTGTGAAAACGCGCTAGTTGTTAGATCTGGAGCGCAGTGGAATGAGAGTCGGTGGATCAAGGATACGTGCATGGGGTTTAGTCCCTGGGATATGCACATAAGATCTAACATCATCCAGCAGATGTTGTACTAGTAGCCGCAGTCCGTTGGACCAGGTGAAGTTGCATGGAAGATAATGGTGGTACCATTCAATCTCAAAGCACTGGAGGAAGGATCTGAGTCGTCGGATCTCGCATAAAGGATGGTAGCCATCGGATCCAGAAAGAGGAGAACGAGGTTTAACCCTCGTAGAAGCAAATGAGAGGACTCGAAAAAATTTCGAAAGCATCGTGACCGTCCACAGGAGGATGTGTGGCAAGTGATCAAGGTTTCGGTGAAAGGCCCGAAAGATTTCGAACCATCGATCACAGGAAGATCTGGACGATTGGTCCACATCGCAATTTCAGGTATCACGAGTTGGAAGGACAGAGGTCCTTGTCTCCCAAAACCCCAAATCGCAAAATAGAGAAATAACGAGGCCGGACATGGACTGTAGATCTCAGGGGTTATTGTGAGCCATTAATCGAAAGGCAAGACATTTCGGCTTTTCGACAACTGGGGATTCAAAAGACAAAGGAACGGGACGCTTGCATCGCGATTCCTCGAATTGCAAAACCCCAAAAGAACCAGGATCATTAGATCGAGGAAGGCTCAGAGTCGTCGATCTCATAGTAAATATGATTTCAGACTTTCGACAACCGGGAGTTGGAGGGACAAGGAGTTAACCCCTCCACATCACCGAATCGCGAAAGCCGGTAGTGCTTTGGAATTAAGCACATGGACACAGAGTGGTGGTCACGTGGATGAAGGCTAAGGGAGCAGCCAAAGCCCATCAAGCCCTTTTCGGCATTTCGGGACCCAGGAGTTAGAAGGACCTAGAATCGTTGCAGCCGGAATTGTGAAATTGTAAACTACGAAATCCCGAAATAATCTGAGTCGTTGATCGAGTATAGATCTGGACCGTTAGATCTCCGATCGTGGAGGATCATAGATTGTTGATCACAATATTCCAAAGGAACTATGGCTATTGATCTCAAATCAACGAGGATCATTGATCCTTGAAGCAATTTCTCATTTCGGCTATTCGAAGGAACTGCTACCTTCAGCGTCAAAAAACGTGAAGTCTCGAAACGAGAAAGCCCGTAGCACCTGGTTTTTTCGCCAATGGTCATATGAGAAGCTAAACTTTCTTTGGCTCTCGAGTAAACTCAGAAATCCCTATTCCACCATCAGAGGGGTTACAGTTGCTGCAGTGTTATAGTTGTTATAGAACAGAGCTTAGAGCTCTGAATCAACAGATCTTGCGCTTGGATAATTAGATCCAGCCAGATCGAAGTCAAGCAAGTGGTTTACACCGCATTTTTTGGTCCGAAGTGACTGCAAGAAATTTGAAGACCTGGTTTTACGTGCAAAAAACAGGTAAATACGGAATTTTCTAACAATTTTTTTTGTTTTGTTAAATTCTTTAAAGATGGCCACGTCTAGCAATTTAGGACCAATTCAAGGTCTGATTCTTCTTGGAAAGAATTATGAGTTTTGGTCTCTTTGAATGAGATCCTTCTTGCAAGAATAAGAGTGCTGGGATCCATTGGATCTTGAATATGTGGAACTAGATCCAATAGACCTTTATGCCATGACAAACCAACAGAGAACTACTCAGGCAACACAGAGGAACAAAGAGAATAAAGCCAAATTCTGGATTCAAAATTATGTGGATGACTCGATTTTCTCAAAAATCACAGGCGATGTTACTTCAAAACAGGCCTAGGGCATCCTTAAATCATCCTACCAAGGAAATGACTGGGTCAAAACAGTCAAACTGCAGACCTTGAGGATGCATTTCGAGACTTTAAGAATGATAGAGTCTGAAAATGTGGATCAATTTATGACCAGAGTAATGGGAATCGTAAACCAGATCAGGTTGACTCGTTAAGCCATCCCTGATCAACGCATTCTTGAGAAATTCCTCAGAAGTTTACCAAAGAAATTTGAAATGGTCGTTACAACAATCCTTGAATCCAAGCATCTGTCACATTTGTCAACAGATGAATTAATGGGCTCTCTATTGACACACGAGACCAGACTGCATCTCACAGATGATTCAATCGTCAATGCCTTCAAAACTCAATTCTCCTTCAGCAGAGGGAAAGGCAGAAGAAGAGGCAGAGGTCACAAAGGACAAGGGAGCATTACAAGTACCCAACACTCAAGTGGAGGTAATAGACAACAGAACCAGAATCAAAATTTCCAAGGTCACAGACAACAACACCAGAATCAGAACTTCCAGCCTCAAAGAGGCAAAGGGAGAAGATCAAATGACAAATAAAGCATACAATGCTATTACTGAAAAAAGTATGGGCACTATGAATCTGAATGTAGGAAGAAGCAAGTAGATCAGCTCTCAGGCAGAGCACATGTCTCAAATCACACAGGAGAAACCTCAGAAGGTATGTTTCTCTCATGCCGCAAGACTGAAGAACAACCTAAAGATCTCTGATTGCTAGACAGTGGATGCAGCAATCACATGATAGGTAACAAATATTTACTTTCATGCATTGATTCTTCAATTTCATTTGATATTACACTTGGAAATGATTCCTTAGTCAAAGTTCAAGGAAAAGGAACTGTACCTATTCTTACTAAACAAAATGTAAAGAAAGACATAAACAATGTTTATCATGTTCCAGTTCTGAAACATAATCTGCTAAGTGTAGGAAAGCTCATTGAACATGGCTATAAGGTACTTTTTGAGGGAGCATCTTGCAGGATATATGATAAAACCCCCAGCAGAAAATTGATTTATGAAATCCACATGACTCAGAATAGGATGTTTCCCCTGACCCTCAGAACTGCAAATCTGATCCAAACATATGCACAAAGTGCATCCACCCTCAATGAAACTATGGTTTGGCATAGAAGATTTGGACATCTACCCTTTCAGAGTCTAAGTCTTATACAGAAGCACTCCATGGTCAAAGGTCTCCCTATATTCAAAGAGCAAAATCCCCCATGTGAGTCTTGCATACTTGGAAAACATAAGAGAACTAGTTTTCCACAGTCCTCCACTCAAGCCAAAAAAAATCTCGAACTTGTTCACACTGACCTATGTGGACCAATGCAAACAGAGTCCATAGGTGGTAGCTTTTATTTTCTAACATTTATTGATGACTTTAGCAGGAAAATCTTGATCTATTTTCTTAGACACAAGTCTGAAACTTTTGCAAAATTCAAAGAATTCAAAGAAGAAGCTGAAAAACAGAGTGGCAAATATATAAAATCTCTCAGGTCAGATGGAGGAGGAGAATACAACTCCAACGAATTTGCAAATTTCTGCAAATCACAGGGCATTATCATGCAAACTACATCTAGGTATACGCCACAACAGAATGGAGTGGATGAAAGGAAAAACCAGACAATAATGAACATGACAAGAAGCTTGCTCAAAGAGAAATGTTTGTCAAATACTTTTTGGGCTGAAGCAGTAGCATTCTCAACTTATCTCTTGAATATATCTCTAACCACCAATCTAAAGATGAAATTCCCTCAAGAAGAATGGAGTGGGACAATGCTAAATGTTGCTCATTTAAGGACATTCAGATGCATAACATACGCTCACATCCCTTCCGAATTAAGGAAGAAACTTGATGATAGAAGTGAGAAATGCATCTTTACTGGATACAGTGAAACATCTAAAACTTACAGGCTTTACAATCCAATCTCAAAGAAACTGTTTCTCAGCAGAGATGTAACATTTATGGAAAAACAACTCTGGAATGAATCTGAAAATCTGCAAATGGACAGTCAAAATCCATTGCTACCCAGTTCTGAAAACACAAAAAATTCAGGACAGTCAATACCTCAACCTACTCTTCGAAGATTACAGGTACAAGGACAACCTGAAAATTCTCAGGATAACTCAACTTCAAAAAGAGACTCATCCTCTGAAATTCAAAATCAGAGAACTTGAAATTTGAGAGAAATCCATCAGTAGTTGGATGACATTGAACAACACAATCTTTTTGCATTGATGTCATGTTAACCTACATCTTTTAAAGAAGCAGCTAAGGAGCCACATTGGGTTCAATCCATGAACCAAGAGATTGACTCCATTGAGAAGAAAAATACATGGGATCTTATTGATTTGCCCAGACACAAGAAAAATATTGGTGTCAAGTGGATTTACAAAACTAATCTCAATGAAAAAGGGCAGATTGAAAAACACAAGGCAAGACTTGTTGCCAAATGATTCTCACAAAAACTAGGTACTGATTATGGTGAAACTTTTGCCCCAGTAGCAAGATTAGACACTGTAAGGACTCTATTGGCCATAGCAGCCCAACACAAATGGCAAGTATACGAGATGGATGTCAAGTCAACATTCCTGAATGGTTTCTTAGAAGAAGAAGTTAATGTCGATCAACCACCTAGATTTGAAGTCCAAGAGCATCTAGCCAAAGTATATTGGTTGAAGAAAGCCTTGTATGGCTTAAAGCAAGATCCAAAAGCTTGGTACAACATAATTGACACTTACCTGATCAAAATTGGTTTCAGCAGAAGCCAAAATGAGCCAACTCTTTGGTAAAATTTTGGTTGTATGTTTATATGTTGATGACATGATATATACTAGAAATCTTGATTTAACCAGTTTTAAACATGCCATGCAATCTGAGTTTGAGATGACAGATCTTCGCATAATGAAATACTTTTTGGGGATTGAGGTTGATCAATCAACCAAAGGAATTTTTGTCTATCAGAAAAAGTATGCAACAGACATCATCAAAAGATTCTGCATGGAAGAATGCAATCCAACATAAACCCCTATACCCCTAGGCACAAAATTGAGAAAGAAAGATGAAGGCCCTATAGTGGACCCTACCATGTACAAAAGTTTAGTAGGCAGTTTGTTGTATCTTACAAAAACTAGGCCTGATATTATGTATGCAGCCAGCCTTGTTTCCAGATTGATGGAATCCCCCAAAGATTCTCACTGGAAGATGGAGAAATGGATTCTAAGATATGTTGCAGGAACTCTCAATTTTGGGTTATGGTACACTCAATCTGATGATAATCATCTCTCTGGTTACATAGATAGTGATTTTGCAGGCAACCTAGATGATAGGAAAAACACCTTAGGACATGTTTTTCCCCTGGGCATGAACCTGATTTCATGGGCATCAAAGAAGCAGCCAATTGTATCAATATCTTCTGCAGAGGCAGAGTATGTCGCTGCTACCTCAACTTCCTGTCAAGTTGTGTGGCTGAGAAGAATATTGAAAGATATGTCACATACAAAGAAGGATCCAACTCCTATCTTCTGTGACAACACCTGAGCAATTTCTCTATCCAAAAATCATGTGTTTCATAAGAAAATAAAACACATTGACACTCGCTTTCCCTTCATCCATGAGCTAGTCAATAATAGTGACATAGCACTTCAATTCTTTGGCTCTCAAGATCAGCTCGCAGATATCTTCAAAAAGCCACTGGGAAAATCTAATTTTGATTTTCAGAGACAAAACCTGGGCATCATCAATGCTGATGTTTGTAACTGTTGAGTTTAAGAGGGAGTGTTAAATATAATGTAACTTCAACAGCCTGACTGTACACTGCCAACTGTCCTGGCTAGCTGTACTATCATTTCTTGATGTTCTTGATTTGCTTGAGCCTATTTAGCTCAGCTCTTTTCCCTTTTCTCAGATACTCTTTTCCTCATATACCTAATATACCGAATACTATTTTTTGTTCTTCTCCTTCTTTGTATTCTCTGCTTCTCAATTTATCAAAAAGGCCCTGACATTTTTTAAACCCAAAACCAAGAATGATGCCAAAAAACCATCTCGGGTTTCAAGGAGAGGAACCCAAGAATGATGTCAAAAACCATCTTGGTTTTTAAGAAGTTATTGAAGATAGTTTAGATTGATGCCAACCAAATATCATCTTAGAAAAATGAATGACAGATTGGTTTGACATCTCGGTTTATAAGAAGTGGTTGAAGATAGTTTAGATTGATGCCAACGAAAGATCATCTTAGAAAAATGAATGACAGACTGGTTTGACATCTCAGTTTTTAAGAAGTGGTTGAAGATAGTTTAGATTGATGCCAACCAAAGTTCATCTTAGCAAAATGAATGACAAATTGGTTTGACTTCTCAGTTTTTAAGAAGTGGTCGAAGATAGTTTAGATTGATGCCAACCAAAGATCATCTTAGCAAAATCAATGATAGACTAGTTCATAATGTGCTAAATGCTTTTGTTATATTTGTCTTTTTAATGTAAAATATGAAAAAAGGATTTGCATTTTAATAGATTTAAGATAAATTTAGGTTTCAACATTTTAGATGATTGAGTTTATATATATTTGATCATATGAAATTTACTCAATATTATTTATAATTTGAAGAGTATTATTAAAAAGATCATTTCAAGAAATATATGAAAATTATGCTGAATAGTATTAATAAGGTTTAATGATCAAGCAAGAGAATAATAAAAAAGTAATATGATTTTAGATAGATTAAGTAATGACCAATAATTTAGTTTAAACTTTTAAGTTTTGGATTTTTGGATAACCATGTTGTTTGTTGGTGAAATTTCAATGTGATTCATTTATGTTTTTCTTTCTTGTCTTTTCATTTACCCACACTTTCTACTTTTCTCATATTTTCATAGGGATCAAATGAAAAAAGAAATTAATTTTGAAAACCATTCAAATTTAAAACTCTTGATATTGCACTAAAAGTGATGCTATACTTTTTTAGCTTCTCAATACTAATAATTCTTTCTCTAACCTCATATATTCTTTATAATTTTCTTTACATTTTATTACATGATTTTGGCTTTAATGCATTAAATATATATATATATATATATATATATATATATATATATATATATATATAATCACTTCAACAACTTATAATTGAAAACCTCTTTTGCAACATAATAAAATATATTTTAAAATTGTTTTGCATTGTGTTAATATTAAAACAGTTTCACTTGATATCAATGTTTAATGCATCAAAACCATTTTATTTGTATGTTTTATTCAATCAATTATATGAATCATTTTTCATTATAAGGTCACTAAAATCCACAAAACTATTTGATTTCTTTAATTATCTTTCATGTATATCATTATACTAAATGCATTGTATTTTTTGTGATTTAATATTATTAAATCAATGCAATTATATGATTGTCCTCAATCATTTTTCACTTCATCTGGTTTAAAATCAATCCAAGTTAACTAAAATGTGGTCTTAAAATGAAGATATGTACATGGTATCTTGCAAATTAAATAAGTATATTAATGTATTCTTTCATTTTTGGTGTGGGAGATTATAATGAGACCATGATATTTCTAAACATTACTTTTAATATAATTTATAATTTTTTTCTAAACTTTATTGTCTTCCAAGTATCCATATTCCTCTAGCATTATTCTTTTACAATTATCCATATTATAGAGCTACATGTATTGCATTTCCCTTTAGTATTTTCATCATATGCTTGGATTTTTATATGAATTTCATTGTTCTTAAATGAGAATTGTTATATGTACATCTTTAAGTAGAATATGAAGGATTCTTTTATAATAGTTATATAGTGGATTTTACTTGTTTTGGTTAGTCATATAAATTGTGTAGCTCTAGAAATATCAAGATCCATTCCAATGATGTGGAATTTGAATATATTGGATTTTGTTTGTTTTGTTTAACTATATAAATTGTGTAGCTCTAGAAATATTAAGATCCATTTCAATGATGTGGGCATTGAATATATTTGAATTAGAAGAATGGGATTGGACTAATTTCCATTCTTCTCGAGTAAGTTAAAATAGATCAGTTTGTTACTGATCTAGGTGGTTGATCTAGGTGGTTACTGGTAGCCACCCACCTATTCCAATAGGTTCCTCTTGTCCATTTTTAGTTCAACATGTTCTTCTATAATTATTTGTAATTGTGGGTTCTACACTTCTGGGGTTGTCTGAATCCCTACACATATTCTAGGTGGATACTCATGGCCTCTCATCTAATCCAACTAAATTATTTTGTATTTTTTCATGTCAGCACGTCTTTTTGTACTTCGAGGGGTGTTTTGGAGCCCTAAACAGTGTTCTTTTTGCTCGCCACAATCAATCTATAGATGGAGTCAAAGTTTTTCAATGTAAAGTGTATCCTCCTAAATACATTTTCAACGGGCTATCACACACCTAAAACAGAGATCGTATGAAAAAGTTATGGCCCCGGTAAGTTGAGATACCAACTTACCCATAGGGGCCCACATGACTTTTAGCATTTCACCTCCTAGGGTTAGGTTTTTGGATGTCTACAGTTTTGGCATTCACGAGTAATATCAAAAAGGCCTCTAGAGCCTCATTGTAATCATTATGCTCAGATGATGCACGTAGAAGCCACATCTCTTCTCATAGATAGCTACCACCATTCGAGCAAGTGTTTCAATTTTACAGTTTTATAGTTTCAGCCTATTTCATTTATTCAATAGAAGATATTTTTCATTGGATATATGTGTTATTCTTCATATCTTTATGTTTATTGTATTCGTTATGTTAATCAGTTCGTTCCACTCCTAAATCCAGATCAGTTACTCAAAATTCTAAATCTATGTTAAGATTGGATTTTTCAACATTTATAAGTACTAAATAAACATATTTGAAGTGGATTGTGTATTGAAACTTTAATTTTGAAAATATAATCTAGTCACCAATAATTTACTTAAGTTCGTCTTGAGTGATGATATAGTTGCATTAATTGTAGGATTTTTGAATTGGGAATGAAATGAAGTCTAAAGTAAATCAAATACTTCCCGTTAGCAACAATTTTTGTCTTGGGCACAAAAGTACCTAGGTTTGCAGGTTGCATGGGAAGCGTCCAAGCACAACACGGAAGAATCTCTTTTCCAGTTACGAGTCAAGCGAGGGGACGAAGTTTTGTTATCAGCAGTCGAGATTCATCTATAAAGCTGATCGACAGTCATCGAGATTTCGGGGCTACCAAGTTGCCCGCAATTTAGCACAAAAGGTAGCACCCATAGCTCAAGGAAGATCTGGGTCATCCGATCCAGTTGAGACAGGTGGCAGCCAGTCAGCATTGCGGGGATGAGTGTTTCGGAAGACAAGGGACCTCCCATTCATTACAGCTGAAATTGCCAATCAGTGAAATGCCGAGGGAACCTTTGGAGCCGAGCCCACGGTCCTAGCGCCAGGTCACATTAAGCGAGCCTAGGAATGAAGGCGGCCCCCTTTTAAATAATGAATGCTACCTCGATCATTCATCTTAAGGACACGCGGCGCACATCCATGCCATGTCGACATTCGGGAGTTCGAGGGGTAAGCGCTCCTCGTCATTTCACCTCTCGAAACCTCGAATCCCGAAGCGTCGAAAGCACCCAGAATCGAGCCCATGGTTTTGGTGCCTGGTCACAAAGGAGCAGGCCTGAAGGAGGGGCACTAATGTTTACCATTTGGCAAGATGGGTCCCAAAGCGCTAAGAGCGATCTGAGCAGTTCATCCCGAAGGAACACATGGCGCGCAATTAGGCTCTTCACCTTTTCAACCATCATGATTTCGAAAAGAAAAGACCTACTCCTTCCTATCCATGAACCCCGAAACACCGAAAGCACCTTTGAAGATAGTCATAGGGTCATGGCCCGTGGTCACTTGAGGGAGTAGAAAGGGCTGTACAAAAGGGGCCAAAAGTTCCAAGTTGAGTTTTAGAAGGGGGGCATGGTGTTCTCCAGATGTCGGTTCGATGTGATCTAAATCCCGATACCTGCTTGGAATGAATGAAGAAGAGAGAGGGTGGTTGAAACCTTGCCTCACTCATTAATTGCAAGGTATGGATGTCTCGACTGAAAGTCTACCCGAGATGGTCCTCTGTACTGGTTCTTTCCATGGAAGCCATGCTGAGTCCTCGAATCGCTAGGGAAGCCTGCACATGCTAATTCAACATTTAAGGGATCAACTACCACCTGGCGCGAGCGATTCCGAATTAAGGTGGCATATGACAGAGGAGTGCAGGCCAGATTTGATTGAAGAGACTCCTCATCCCGAAAGTCTAGTAGGCCTCGGTTGGGCAAATGTTTAGGAGTATATATACTTAGTTTTGATACTTTTCAAGGTATCGATGGTAGAGAGAATCTCCCGATTGTAAAGTTTTAATAGACACTCTAGTTCTCTGGTTATGCATTTATATGTAAGATTTTTTGTTTAATGACAGACAGTTTTCCTACCCCATCTAGTATTCATCTCATACTGAGGGAGTTCATGATTGACTGATTCACATGAATTATTGAAATTATGTTACGATAAAGGATTGATTGTTGCATTGTTGTATTCTCTGGTTTTCTACATTTGAATGTAAGAAGATCTTGCGTTTAGGCGTTTTCTCCTACAGTTTGTTAGAAACCTGATGTTTATGACAGACCTTTGCAGTTCTCTCATACAAGTCTTCCCCCTACTTACCCTTACTACAACTCACTGTCTAAAGTTCATCTAAGACCTCACTTGCCCATGCATGCCTGGCCTAGTTTCGGAGTTAGAACAACATTGTTTTGAGTTAACTTCCATTCGATCACCCCTTTTTATAAACAAATCGTGACATAAACCGATGGGCGTCGGCCTCTGCTTTTGCTGCAATCCAGGAGTGACTTCCGTCGCCAACATTTTTGGCACCGTTGTCGGGGACGAAGTTGAAAATTTTCCCCGAGATTGAACGACATTGAGCCTCTGATTCTGAAGGTGCATCAGGTATGAGAGCCTTTGAAGATTGCTACTATGCACCTGGTGACTCCATTGTGACAACTCCACTGTGGCGAACCTGCCATGTCAATTGTGGCTTTTAGAGGCAGACACACGCGGTCCCATCCACAGTTGCCTCTAGCTACACCTAAAACTGATCCGGAGGTGGTTCTTAGAAAAGGAAAGTCCTATGAAGGAGAAGTTGTCACCGCCAAACCAGGTAATCTGCCATCTCCTTCTGTAGGAACTCTATTTTCTCCTCCTCAGTTTCCTAGCAGACCGCTTTCTGAAGTTTCCCGTTTCCTGAATTTCAGGAGTGTTCCTTTTGAGGTTTTCCCCCCTGGTCTGGGATTAGAGGGAGAAATCCTTGTCACTCCTGTCTCCCCTAAATCTGTACCTTGGCGTAGACCCAGGACCACAGAAGATTTCCCCACTCCTATCTTTACCACTCCTCCTCTTGTTACCATTGTTGCTTCTGCACAAAGAGAAGCATCCACTGGCTTAAGCTCGCTAGCCTTCTCCCTAAATGCCCTATTGTTTCCCACTCCCCTTAGAAGCTCATCCCCAGTATCCCCTTTTTGAGCTCCTTCTCCTCCGAGTTCTCCTCGACATAATATCCCTATGGCAGGAGAATATCCCCCTATGACCAGAATGGAGGCCATTATAGCCGCTAGGTATGCTCCCCTCGTGCTACCTCAGCCTCTCAATGCCCTCCCAGCAGATGGTTACCTCAAGCAGCTGCCCAAGTTTATAGGCGAGGGGGATATAACTGCAGAAGAACACCTAGAAGCCTTTTACAGTTTTACAGATGATAACGTTATCATGCACGCAGACGTATGGATGAGGATTTTTGTCCATAGCCTTCAAGGCGAGGCTAGAAAATGGTTCAACGCCCTGCCTCCTGGATCTATTAATGGGATTGAAGCTTTAGATAGTGCCTTTTTGAGACAGTGGGGAGATAAAAAAGACTTCATGTATTACATGACAGAATTTGGGTCTTTGAAGAGAAAAGAAGGGGAGTCTGTCTCCGACTTCTCCAAGAAATTCAATAAAATGTACAATAAAATCCCTGCTAAGATAAAACCCTCTGAAGCCTCTGCAAAGATCACTTATGCTAGCGCCTTTGATCCTGATTTCTACCTCTTGTTGAGGGAAAGAAGAGCCACTACTCTAGCCCACATGCAGGATGCAGCCGTGGAGGTAGAATCTAACATATTGGTTGTTGACCGACTCAGGAACACTGTTGGTAGAAACATATCCAGGCAAAGGCCTGAAGCTTCCCCATCCAGTTCCTCTCCCCTGCCCCTTTAGACAGATGAGACAGCTAGAATGCTAAAATCAATTTCTACCAGGATGGAAAGGTGGGAATTAGAAGGGAAGCCCATCTACAGAAATCCCCAAAATACAGATAGTAGAGGTTTCAGGAAGCCCAATAACAATGTGTCGCGGGATTTTCCTAGGGAACAAAGGAGCAGAGATAGAGATGATCAGAGGATTCAAACCCCTCTCTAGAACAACCTAGTTTCTCATGAGGAAGGGGAGGAGGTGGATGAACTCGACCCCAAGATCCACTGCATCGAGGGCACTTCCCTGTTTCCTCATTTGACTCAATCTGCATATGAAGAATCCCTTATCAACACTCAAATCAATGAGTTGAGTAGAGGGGAAAAAGCCAGCAACACTCCTAACAGATATAATCTCAGGTCAAAAAAGAAAGAAGGGAACTTTGATAACCAAGATCAGTCCCCCATAGTGAAAAGGCCTACTAAAGCTGCAGCAACCACTACTAAAGAAAAGAAAACTCAGAATGCTTCGCCAGCAGCGAAGGAACCTGTCACTGAGGTAAGGGAAGCTCCTAAGCCTATTCCCTCCTTCAATTTTGAGCATGAGATTCAGAAGATTAGAATTCCTGTATCCCTATCTGAACTAGTTAAAAACAAAGATTTCAAACGGTCCCTCTCCAAGATGCTACAATCCGAGCCCCCCCAGCCTTCCACCGACTTAATAAATCTCCAAGATGAAAGGCCAGCAGTTGTCCTAGGGCCCATGGTAGAAGATAGAAATGATTCATCCCCTCCCTTCGACACATCCCTGAACATACATGATAAAGTGTTGCATAACCGCCTCATGGATTCAGGGGCTTCCCATAACCTTATGCCCAAAATAGTAATGGAAGAATTGGGACTGGAGGTGACAAAAACTTATCATGATTCGTACTCTTTCGATTCAAGGAGAGTGCAGTGTCTAGGAGTCATCAAAGACCTGGTGGTTTCTTTGTTTCAGTTGCCCATGAAGAGTGTGGTCATGCATATTGTGGCAGCTGACGTTCCCCCCAAATTTGGCATGTTGTTGTCTAGATCTTGGATAAAAAAGCTTGGAGGAACATTACAGATGGATCTCACGTATGCCACCATTCCAGTCTTTAGAGTGGAACAAAGGAGGTTATATAGAGAATCTCAGTTGGCCTACATTGTTAGTGACGAAGCAAACCCCACCAATCACTCCATCTTTGCACTTGACACTGATTTGCGGTCTAGTTTATTGCAGCTCACTGATGCTCCTAAAGACCCTTTCCAAGTCAGAAAGCAACCCAGTCTTGATTATCCGATTTCCCCTCCAACCCCCTCTGTTTGGAAGATGTTTTTCGACGGAGCTTCTTCTAGCGAAGGCGTTGGCGTTGGAGTGGTTTTCATATCACCTTGTCAAGAGGCCATATCCCTGTCATACAAGATGGAATTCGAAACCACCAACAATGTGGCAGAGTATGAAGCTCTTGTTCTGGGTATGAGGGCTGCAAAGGAAATGGGAATTAAAGAGATAACAATATTTGGAGATGTTGAGTTGATTATCCAGCAAGTCAAAAATGCTTATCATGCTAATAATCCACGGCTTAGAAATTACAGAAACAAAGTATGGGACTTGATTGATAATTTATTCTTGGCTTTTAACATTTCTTTCATTCCGAGGGGGGAAAATACTTCAGCTGATTCTTTAGTTGTCTCAGCTAGTTTTCTCAAAGTTCCTCTGCCGCCTAGGGTCAAAAACGATGTTGAAATGAAATATAGGGCCTCTGTACCGGACAATGTCAAGCATTGGAAGGTATTCGAAGATGATCTAGAAATCAAAAAAATTCTCCAATCTATTGATGAATTTTCTGCGTTGCACATTGATCAGGATCCTGACCTGGAAGGTGACCCTCACCCTAAGGTGTTTTTAAATGAAATTTTTAATCACCAGATTATTTAGCTGCCTAGCAATCACATTCTGAGGGGACCAGTCGCTTTAGAAAGACTGTTCGGTGGGAATGATGGGAATGATCTGGCAGTAAAGGGTAAGGTTTCAAATGAAGATGTTGATACAGCTGAATGCAACATTGGCACACAGGAGGAGCCTAGGTTTGTCAAATTATCAAGCAGCCTGACCAATGAACAAAGGATGGAATATACTGAATTATTAAAGGAATTCGTTGATTTGTTTGCGTGGACATACGAAGACCTCAAGACTTATGACACATTTGTCATTGAGCACAAGATCCCATTGAAGGAAGAGGCTAGGCCATTTAGGCAGAAGCTAAGACAGATAAATCCCATGTTGTTGTCTATCATGGAGAAAGAAGTAAAGAAGTTTTTAGAGGCCCGGATCATCATCCCCTTGAGATATTTCGAATGGGTGGCCAATTTGGTCTCGGTGAGGAAGAAAAGTGGAGAAATCAGGCTTTGCGTCGATTTCAAGAACCTGAACAGGAGCTCAAAGAAAGACAATTACCCCCTACCTAAGATGGAACACATACTACAGAGGGTAACTGGTGCATCTATGATATCCATGATCGATGGGTTTTCTGGCTATAATCATATATCGATCATGCCCGAGGACAGGGAAAAGACAACCTTCACCACTCCTTGGGGCACATTCATGTATGCCAAAATGCCATTTGGACTAATGAATGCAGGAGAAACATTTCAGCGAGCCATGGATATAGCCTTCATCAGGGAGAAAGACCAGTTTGTAGTGATCTACCTAGATGACATCACAATCTTCTCTAGGTTTGATAAAGAGCACTGATATCCCTTAAGGAAATTTTTCTCAAAGTGCCAGAAGTTTGGTCTTTCCCTAAATCCCAAGAAATCCTTGTTTGCTATGATGGAGGGAAAATTGTTAGGCCATATAGTATCAGTGGAAGGAGTGAGAATTGATCCCAGCAGAGTGGAGGCAATTCAAACCCTGGCACTTCCCAGGTCTAAAAAAGAAGTCCAGGCCTTTTTAGGAAAGATTAACTTTCTGAGGAGATTCGTCTCAAATTTTGCTGAACTGGTGAAACACATCATAGCCATGCTCAGAAAGGGAAACGAAGTGAAATGGACCGTTGAACCCAGGGAATCTTTTGTCCAAATAAAAAGGGCACTAACTGAGGCACCTATGGTGATTAGTCCTGATTATTCCAAACCCTTCCTAGTTTTTTCTTTTGCTTCTTTCGATATGGTAGAAGCGGTGTTATTGCAGAAAAATGAGGAAGGGTGAGAGCAAACCCTTGCCTTCTTTAGCAATGCATTGAGAGATGCAGAGATCAGGTATGAAATCATGGAAAAATAGGCCTATGCCTTAGTGAAAGCTCTCAAAGATTTCAGAGTCTATGTCTTGCACTCAAAGGTAACCTCATACGTTCCTTCGACTTCTGTGAAGGACATCCTTGTACAACCCGATATAGATGGGAGAAGAAGCAGATGGATCGCTAGAATCCTGGAATTTGACTTGGAGATAAAGCCCACCAAGTTGGTTAAGGGGCAAGGTTTAGCCACGCTACTGGCTGAGTCCAATTGCAAAGCCTTGGGGGTTAGTTTTATCAATACTTTCTCAGGAACTCAGCAAGCTGAGTTGCCCAACCAACGCTCTCAGGACGGCTTATCATTGGCAGAATGTGCCTGGTATCGTGACATTTTGTACTTTCTACAGGAGTTGAAGCCCCCGAATGGAATGGGTAAAAGTAAGGCAAGAGCTTTAAAGCTCAAGGCGGTCAGATATTGCCTCATTGGGCAAGTCTTGTACTAGAGAGACCCTCTAGGGGTGCTGCTGAGATGTTTGAACCCACCAGAAGCCCAAAAAGTTATGTTTGATTTCCATAGAGGCCTTTGTGGGGGGAATCATTTTTGGAAGACCACAACTCACAAAATCCTCAGGGCTGGGTATTACTGGCCCACTTTATTTGTTGATGTCAGCAAAGAGATTAGGGACTGCATCAAATGCCAAAGGTTCTCAGGAAAGCAACAACTTAGACCACTACCACTGAATCTTGTAATAGCTTCAACACATTTTCAACAGTGGGGGCTAGACTTCATCGGGGAAATCCATCCTCCCTCAAGTGGCCAACACAGATGGATCCTGACTGCAACAGATTATTTCACCAAGTGGATAGAAGCTGCCCCCACCAGAAGTGAATCACACAAAGTAATTATCATCTTCCTGGAGGATATCATAGCCAGATTTGGCTGTCCCAGCAGGATTGTCACTGATAATGTTGCTTCTTTCAAATCTGAGCCTCTAATTAAGTTCTGTGAGCAGTTCCAGATCTTGCTAATTCACTCCATCCCCTACTATCCCCAGGGCAATGGTTTAGTAGAGTCCTCCAACAAAATCCTGCTAAGGATCATCAAAAGACTGTTGGAGGACAACAAAAGGGCCTGGGATTCAAAGTTGAAATTTGCTCTATGGGCTGATTGAGTGACAATGAAGAAATCCTTGGGCACCTCGCCTTTTCAGCTGGTCTACGGAGCAGAGGCAGTTTTTCCCACTCAGCTCGCCTTACCTGTGGAGAAATTCTTTCAATATTATGAAGGAGAGTCGGATCATATGATCAGAAAGATTCATCAGATAATGGAAGTACAACAGATCGGGGAACAGGTGAGGGACGCAGCTCATAGTCACCAGCAAAAGGTCAAACAGGCTTTTGACAGGAAGGTCAAGAAGAAGGAGTTTGAGATCAGGGATTTGGTACTTAAGTGGGATGCACCCAGACAGGATAAGGGCAAACACAACAAGTTTGATGCCCTCTAGATCGGCCCCTTCAAAATCTCTGAGGTTTTCTCAAACAACACGTACAAGTTGCAAGATCTGGAGGGTGAAGATGTTTTCAACAGCCCAGTAAATGGGTATTTTTTGAAGAAATGTTTTGTTTGAGACTTACACGGCTCCTTTGTTTGTAAATATTGTACTTTGGTTCTTTGTTCATTTGCTTTTTGCATATTTTTGGCTTAGTAAATGACTCCATAGCCCAATAGCAAGGCATTGAAGCTGCAGAATGAGTTCTTAGAGCATCACAGGGACGACTCTATCATCCATGGAGCCTAATGTTAGCAACAATTTTTGTCTTGGGCACAAAAGTACCTAGGTCTTCAGGTTGCATGGGAAGCGCCCAAGCACAACAAAGAAGAATCTCTTTTCTGGTTACGAGTCAAGTGAGCGGGCGAAGTTTTGTTTTCAACAACCGAGATTCATCTATAAAGTTGATCGACGATCATCGGGATTTCGGGGCTGCCAAGTTGCCTGGGATTTAGCACAAAAGGTAGCACCCATAGTTCAAGGCAGATCTGGGTCATCCGATCCAGTTGAGACAGGTGGCATCCAGTCAGCATTGCGAGGATCGGTGTTTTGGGAGACAAGGGACCTCCCATTCATTGCAGCTGAAATTGTCGATCGGTGAAATGCCGAGGGCACCTTTAGAGTCGAGCCCATGGTCCTAGCGTCAGGTCAAGTTAAGCGAGCCTGGGAATGAAGGCGGCCCCCTTTTAAATAACAAATGCTACCTCGGCCATTCATCTTAAGGACATGCGACGCACATCCGTGCCATGTCGGTATTCGGGAGTTCGAAGGGTAAGCGCTCCTCATCATTTCACCTCTCGAAACCTCGAATCCCAAAGCGCCCAGAATCGGGCCCATGGTTTTGGTGCCTGGTCACAAAGGAGCAGGCCTGAAGGATGGGCGTTGATGTTTACTATTTGGCAAGACGGGTCCCAAAGCGCCGAGAGCGACCTGACCCATTCATCCCGGAGGAACACATGGCGCGCGATTAGGCTGTTCGCCTTTTTTCCCATCGAGATTTCAAAAAGAAAAGACCTACTCCTTCCTATCCATGAACCCTGAAACACCGAAAGCACCTTTGAATATAGGCATAGGGTCACGGCCCGTGGTCACTTGAGGGAGTAGAAAGGGATATACAAAAGGGGCCAAAAGTGCCAAGTTGAGTTTGAGAAGGGGGGCACAGTGTTCTCGAGATGCCAGTTCGATCTGATTTAAATCTTGATACCTGCTTGGAACGAATGAAGAAGAGAGAGGGTGGTTGAAACCTCACCTCACTCATTAATTACAAGGTATGGATGTCTCGGCTAAAAATCTACCCGCGATGGTCCTCTGTACTGGTTCTTTCCATGGAAGCCACGTCGAGTCCGCGACTCACCAGGGAAGCCTGTGCACACTAATTCAACATTTAAGGGCTCAGCTACCCCCTGGCGCAAGCCATGCAGAATTAAGGTGGCATATGACAAAGGAGTGCAGGCCAGATTTGATTGAAGTGACTCCTCATCCCGAAAGTCTAGTAGGCCTCTGTTGGGCAAATGTTTAGGAGTATATATACTTAGTTTTGATATTTTTCAAGGTATCGATGGTAGAGCGAAGCTCCCGATTGTAAAGTATTAACAGACACTCTAGTTCTCTGGTTATGCATCTGTATGTAAGATTTCTTGTTTAATGACAGACAGTTTTCCTACCCCATCTAGTCTTCATCTCATATTGAGGGAGTTCATGATTGACTGATTCACATGAATTATTGCAATTATGTTACGATAAAGGATTTATTGTTGCATTGTTGTATTCTCCAGTTTTCTGTGTTTGAATGTAAGAAGATCTTGTGTTTAGATGGTTTCTCCTACAGTCTATTAGAAACCTGATGTTTATGACAGACCTTTGTAGTTCTCTCATACAAGTCTTCCCCCTACTCACCCTTACTACAACTCACTGCCTGAAGTTTATCTAAGACCTCACTTTCCCATGCATGCCTGGCCTAGTTTCGAAGTTAGAACAACATTGTTTTGAGTTAACTTCCATTCGATCACCCGTTTTTATAAACAAATCGTGACATAAACTGATGGGCGGCGGGCTCTTCTCCTGCTGCAATCCAGGAGTGACTTCCGTCACCAACACTTCCCATATAATATCTTTCTAAATCTATTCCATCATTACCTATTGTCTATATAGCAATGGGGACTCAAAAGTGGTGAACTCATTTAAATTTGGTAGTTGGTAGTTTTATTTCATGTTTTGGTTTGGGAAATATCTTTTCACCCACCTAGATAAGATAAGGGTTAGAGTTTTTCAACCAATGAAACTTTAATCCCACTCTATGGATTTACGAAAGGGAGATTTCGTGTCATTTAAAGGAATCTAACAACCTGCTTGTTATTCTTGATATGTTGAAATTTAAAAGCCTGGGTTGAACATGAGAACTCTAAATTTCGAATAATTTGTCTCCAAGATTGTGAACTACCATAGAGCTTAGAATTAGAACTTGTATTTTTAGAAAGTTAATCTCACAACTCTATTTAATTTTCACACTAAATAAATAATGCATAGCCTAATGTATAGGCTAGGAGAACAATGTCTACATATGCCTACGATTTAGTGAGTTGAGGGGGAACAATGTCGAAATATTCCTACGATTTAGTGGTTTGAGGGGGAGAGTACCCTTATGTAGTGATTTGAGGGAAGCCAAATTATGACAATTTTTTATACCAATTCATGTGCTTTAGACTTACATGGAATTATTCTGAATGTCCTCCTACGTGATGGATAAAGTGGTTTCATGATGATAGATATCATGTGAGGTGAATTCATCATATCAAATACAAATAAACTTCAAGGGAAATCTTTGTACTCGTGTCCATCATTGCCCTATAACTTCTATCATTATCGTCATGGTTCAATTTGATGTGCCTCCTTCCATGTGAAAGAAATTGACTAAATAATTTTTATTATATCCCTGCACAGAATTGAATACATAGGCTGAACCAACACAAGTTAGGAAGAGGTCATGAAAGTTGAATATATGAGAGAAAACTATTACATTTATAGTTTAATAATAGATTAGATCACTCTCCTATCTAAGTGGATATCAAACCACCTTCAATCTCAATCTGTGTATCAATGAAACAAGCTCTAAACAATATTCTAATTTTAATAGATTCTATATGTTTCTTTATTATTATAACAACCCCCTTTAATGGAGAAACTAATCTTCTATGACACCTAACTTTCTTCTAAAAATTTCAATCTTGAGTTTACCAAGAGGTTTGGTAAATATATCAGCCACATTATCATTGGTATTACAAAATATCAAATCAATTTCATTTGATTCAATCTTCTCTCTCACAAAGTGATGTTGTAGCTCGATGTGTTTTGATATTGCATGATATATTGGATTGTGTGACAATTTGATAGCACTTTGATTGTCATAGTTGATGCATGTTGGACCATTTTTCTCTTATTTTACATCTACAAGAATTCTCCGCAACCAAATAGCTTCGCAGGTGGCACTAGTCAAGGCTTTATACTCAGATTATGTTGACGACAAAGAAATAGTAGGTTGCTTCTTGCTACTCCACAATACAACCCCTAATCCTATATGAAATGAATATCTTAAGGTAGATATTCTATCATCAGGATATCCTGCCCAATCGGAATCATAAAAACCTATTAGATCAACATCAAATTCATCAATATACATAATACCAAAATGTATTGTTCCTTACAAGTAACATAGTACTTTCTTTTCAACTTTCCAGTGACTTCCTAAAGGCGTAGCCATCAAATGACTAAGGATGATAACTGAGTATGCAATGTCTGGTCTTGTAGTGGTGAGGTAGTTTAAAATTCCCACCAACTGACGATATAAAGTACCATATGTCTCTTTAGATCCATCTTCATTTTGCAACTTCACATACTATTTTAAGAGAGTTGACATAGTTTTACATTCACTTAATTTGAACTTTCTAATAATTTCTCTTGTATATTTAGTTTGAGTGATCAATGTTTTATCAAGCTCTCTCCAAACCTAAATTCCTAAACAGTAATGCAATTCACCAAGATCTTGCATTTCAAATTCTTGAGAAAACTTAATTTTACTCTCTTCAACTAACTTGAATGCACTTCCTGTAATAATGAAATGATCCACATATAAAGATATTAAATCAATATTGCCTTATTCATCTTTCTTAACATATAGTTTAGGATCATTTTTTCTTTTCACAAACCCATTCTGATAAAAGAAGGCATCTATATTTACATACCAAGATCTTGGTGCCTATTTCAAACCATATAATGTTTTCCTTAAACTACACACTAGATGCTCCTATCCCTTCTTCAAAAACCCTTCAGGTCGAACCAAATAAGCCTCTTCTTTTAAATCACCATTCATAAAAGCAAATTTGACATCTAACTGGTGTATTTTCCAATTATGTTTTGTAGCTAAGGCAATTAGTACTCTAATTATATTTGATTTACATACTTATGCAAAATCATCTTCATAATCAATTCCCTCATTTTGTGAATATCATTTTTCAACTAATCTTGCCAGATATTTGTCCATGCTACCATCTGCTTTAAATTTATATTTATACAACCATTTGCTTCCAATAGGGACTTTGTTTTCAGGCAGTTCAACTAATTCCCATGTTTGAATTTTCATAAGGGAACCATATTCATCATTCATAGCATTTCTCCACTCTTCATGTTCTTTAGCTTGATCATAGTTTACAGGTTCTACAACATTCATTACATGAGACATAAATGCATAGTCTTTATACCTTATAGGTCGCTAAGTTTGTCGTGATGACCTCCTTGGCCCTTCACTGCTTTCATATCGTCGCATGTTTTGTGGAGACTCTTCTCCACTCGATGTATCCTTACTGCTTGAAGTGTCCATATTGTTTTCACTCCATTCTTGAACCTGTACCTATTCATGTTCTTGTTTAACCATTGCATCTATTTTGACATGTTTGTCAATATCATTATGCCAAGAATCTGCATCATTCATTTTATCAACTCTATATGCATTCTCATGAAACATCACATCTCTACTTACAAACAATTTATGTGAACTGGGATCAAACAATCTGTATTCTTTTTTATCAGTATAATACCCAATAAAAACACACTTGATTGACTTTGCATCAAGTTTTCTTCTCTCATCCTTTGGAATACGTGCAAAGGCAGTCGATCCAAATACTCTTAAATGACTGACATTAGGTTTATAACCATAAAGAATCTCAAAAGGAGTTTGGAAATCTAATTTCTTAGTTGGACTTTGATTCTTTAAGTAAACTGCAGTATTAACGACTTCTACCCAAAAACCATTAGAAATGTTTTTACCTTGAAGCATACTGCGAGCAGACTCCACCAATGTTTTGTTCTTTCTCTCTGCAACACCATTTTTTTGAGATGTATGTGGTACTATAAATTGTTGTTGGATCCCATGAAATTTACAATAACTTTTAAATGCACCTGATGTATATTCACCACCTTGATCAGATCTGAGAACTTTAATACATTTTCATGTATGTTTTGCATTTATAATTCTGAATTCTTTAAAGTACTCAAATACATCATTTTTTCTTCGTACGAAACAGACCCATGTATATCTAGATCTATCATCAACAAAAATAAGAAAGTAGGAAGCACCACCAAGTGACCTAGTTTGCATAGGTCTTCATACATCTATATGAATTATTTCAAGTATATATGTTTCTATTTTCTTTGTATGTATTGGAAACTCCACTCTATGTTGCTTACCAAGTTCACATGCCTCACATGGAAAATGATCAGTCTTCATAACAGGAAGACCTTCTGCCATAGTTTTTCTTTGCAACAACATCAAATCATTGTAATTTAGGTGCCCATACCTATGGTTCTATAACTCTTCTATTGACATTGTTCTGGATGTCAATGAAACATGACGGTTCATTGTCGCATCCAACTTATACAATCCACCAACCCTGGTACCTATGGAAACAACCCTGTAGTGATTCTAGATATATTTCCCAACACACTTCAAGTTACCAAATTCCACTTTTAGATTATTCTAAGTGATAGTTGAAACATATATTAAATTATTTTTAATACTAGGAACATACATCACATTATGAATCTGTCTCAATTGTCCATTAGGTCAGTTCACAGTTATTACTCCATAGCCTTCGATTTTATGTGATATGTTATCTCCTAAGTAAATGTGTGTGCCATCAATTTTCTCATAATATTCATCATACTATTCTCTATTATAGGTCATATGAGTTGATGCACTATAATATATGAACCATGCATTCTCATCATCAGTTTCATTAGACAACACAACTTCAGAAATAAACAACTTAAAAATTTTAAATCCATCATTGACTGAAGTGTCTTTATGCACATAATTTCCATTATGCCTTTTATATATCTTATTTGATTCATGATTGTTTCTTCTATAAAAATCTCTAGCAAGATGTCCAGGTTTTCCACAATATTCACATTCAACATTTCTCTTAACATAAGAATTAGGATGTGTCATACCTTTCTTCTTTTCTTGAAACCAACCTCTTTTCTTGTCCCATGGTTTTCCTCAGTATGATCTTTTACCATTTGAAGTCAAGGCCAAATCTAAGCCACTTGAGTCTTGGTCATAGTTATTCAATCTTTCTTCTTCTTGAAGGAGGATACCAGCCAATTCATCAAAAGTAGGGGGTGTTGGTCTAACTGAGAGTGTTGAAATAAAGAATTTATAATCTTGTAATAAACCCTTCAAAGAAATTATTACTAAGCCATTACTGGAAACCTTTTCACCAATGTCACATAGCTTACCACTTAAATATTTCATTCTGGAAACAAAATTACTTATGCTTTCATTGTCTTCCATTTTGATAGATAATAGGTTAGTTTTTAAAAATAAGATCTAGTTTTCATTAGAGGTTTCGTACAAACCTTTGAGAATGTCCCACGTCTCTTTGGAAGTTTTATAGTTCCTTATATGAGGAATGATGTTATCCTTTACAGAGATCCACAACAACACTTTCGCTTTCATCTCTCTCCTATCCTAATGTAGAATCGAGGCAGTAGTTACAAGTTTGGGCTCATCACCTTTGATAATGCTCCATAGGATATATGCCTAGAGAATGGTGGTTAGCTTAAACTTTCAGTTTACATAATTCTTGCCATAAATTTTAGCGGACTCATTTAAATATGAATCAGCAAGAGGATTCACCATTTGTTTCCACAAATAATACAATGATTATTCGTCAATTTAAAGAAATTGTAAATAACTGACAGATAACTTGTGATCTCTTTCTCTGCTGCAGACAAGCTCCTCCTCAGCAAACTTAAATCTTGGAAAACTTAAATATGGGTGAATATTTAAAAGTACAACATATATATCACACAACAATAGTAATGGAGAGTCGATGTCAATCAAACACGCAATAATAAAGTAGGAAGAACACAACAATCGGTGCACTAAAACTCGGTGTAATTTGATCCAGGTAGAAAATTAGTCAACAGCTCCACACTATGAGTCGATGACTCCAAATTATTCGACAACAAAAATCTCAAGACAATTAAACACGCAGACAAATCAAATTCAATGATTATTAAAAGGGACATCGTATATAGAATCAAGATGTCCAACAGAACATAAAACACAACTATATAGCATGGAGGGACAACGTATATAGTGTGGAGGGACATCGTATATATTATTCGAAGGGACAATGATAGGCAACAACAAGGGACAATGATGAGAGAAGCGGGACATCGACACCACGAGACAACAAAAGTAACGTTGCATGAAGACAACTCTCGCACTCAACAAATACGCAGTAAATTAATACACTGACTCCAACTCTAGCTTCATCTTACAACACGATGCCAAGTGCACTTTATATCATGAGGCAGGAATGAAATGGTAAATTCTCCACCCAGGGACAACGACTCCACAAGACAACAAAAAAAATCCTGGGCAACGATATCAAAATCCACACAACAACAAACTGTAAAGACATAGTCCGCCTTTTCACAGTAGGAGATGTAAGAGATGTGGTTCCTCATAGTGGTTATTTAACTTGTTGTTGCGATACCAAATTGAATACATATACTGGACCACATACAACTGAGGAAGAGGTAATGAAACTTAAATTGATGAGAGAAAACTATTACATTTATAGTTTAATAATAGATTAGATCACTCTTCTATCTAAGTGAATCTCAAACCACCTTAAACCTTAATCTGGGTACCAATGAAACAAACTCTAAACAATATTCTATTTTTAATCGATTCTAGATTATATTATATGTAACTTTAATTTTGAGAATATAATCTAGTCACCAATAATTTACTTAAGTTCATCTTGGGTGATGATACAGTTGCATTAATTGTAGGATTTTTGAATTGGGAATGAAACGAAGTCTAAAGTGAATCAAATACCTTCCATATAATATCTTTCTAAATCTTTTCCATCATTACCGATTTTCTATATAACAATGAGGACTCAAAAGTGGTGAACTCATTTAAATTTGGCAGTTGGTAGTTTTATTTCATCTTTTGGTTTGGGAAATCTATTTTCACCCACCTAGACAAGATAAGGGTTAGAGTTTTTCAACCAATGACACTTTAATCCCACTCAATCGATGTGCTAAAGGGAGATTTGGTGTCATTTAAGGAATCTAACAACCTACCTACTATTCTTGATATGTTTTCTAATCCTAGGTTGAAACATGACAACTCCAAAGTTCGAATAATTTGTCTCGAAGATTGAGAACTACCCTATGCTAAACAGTGAAAAAAAATTCCAAGAATGGAATTGAGATCCTATTATTCAACATTGGTTGTAACTATTGAGACCAAGTTAGAATATTGATAGGATTGCATTTAATAAATAGTTTCCTGTGTAAATGTATATAAATTTATGTATTCCCATAGAGGATACAAGGAGTGTGAGTGAGCTGTTGTAATCTCCATTATCTGAATAATAAGACAATCGATGCCTTCCCTTTGTGGGTGTATCCCAATGTTTGCGTAACACCCCTCCTGGTTACGACAATAACTCCGAAAACAGGTGCAAATTTTTTTTTGTTTGTTTGTTTAAAGTGTGTGCGTGCGTGTAGAAGAAACAACCCCCTCGACTCTACGTCACCACTTGAATCAACAAGACGCAAGTAAGACGAACACAATCAATATGACCCAACATATCTCAGTGAAAACAAGAAATAAACGCCCCTGGACATAAGGCGTGCAACTAGCAGCTGTAAGCAGAAGAAGACACCAGGGGTTAGGTATAGAACTGTCACAGAATGAAAGAATCCAACAGTAGAGTCGCAGTAGTGGAAACTGTGCCTTTAAACAGCCTGAGACTACTTATACGGCTCAGAGTGTGTCACAAGAGTGGAACTGTGCCTTTAAACAGCCCGGGACTCTTGATACGACACTGGATTCCTTCCACCGGATTTACACACAGACATAAATACTAAGCTACAAGAGGTGTATAGATCCCTCCCAACACAAGCAGAGCTACAAGGGATTGATCACAACCAAGTACAATAAGGGTTGAAGAACAATAATCCACATAGGAAAGCATAAGCTAAATACGACCTCGTCAACTACCCGACCAGTATTCCTGGCTAAAGGCCAATATCTAAGATCTAAAAGGACGATTGCTACCTATCACTGAACCGGTCTAGGTTAATTGTAGTTTTACATCCTAAAGGCGGGTCATAAACCAAATTGTCGATTACAACTATGGGTTAGTATTGAGAGCATTTTAAAGCTCAATAAGTCGATATGTACACCTTAAATTAGCAATTAAAAATCGATCAACATGAAGGGTTTAACAACTTGAAGAACAGGATACATGTCATACTAATTTAACAATATGGGCAATGCAATTTAGACCTTATATTTAACATTCAAATTAAACTAATAATAACCTTCCAGCTTAGACATCCTCCCGAACAGTTCAATTAAACAAATATTAACATTGCGACTCACCCATCATCGTTGACCTTGCAAATTAAAACAACCTTATTATTGCAAATTAACAAGTAATATCATGGCAATTAAACCATTATGAATAA
>ML787080.1:124438-220531 GCA_009831015.1 Picea engelmannii
TACCAATCTGCAAAAAGTCCCCTTCTTTCCCCCTCTCCCTTTCTTTTATCCAGTCTCAAACCCTAATCTTCTTTCTCTTAGGTTTTCCCCCCTTTTTCCTTTTGACTTTCTTATTTTTCTTTTTATTTTATTTTGTTTATTTTATTTTATTTTATTTTATTTTATTTTATTTATTTATTTTATTTTTTCCTAAAAACTAAAAGAGTAAGTGCACTCATTAATAATTTCCTTTTAGTTTTACATGTGTAACTTTTATTTATTTACAATTTGTTTATAATATATATATACATATATATATTTTTATTTTTTTTTATTTTTTTTCTATTTAAGCATGCATTCATCATTGTAGTTTATCATTATCCATTATTTAAATTCACCATTAATATAAATATAGGACAATGAGAGATTAAGGTGATGGCAAACATGTATAGGGGAAAAGTAAATGTATTACATAAAACAAATAATGAGGAATTAAGGGGAGGGATGGTGATTTAGTAATGTGAACTGGACATGCAAAAGGGAGATGGATACTGGAAGATTAAGGTGATGGAGGATAGTTTAATGAAGTAGACATGGATATTGAGAGGATAATGCTCTGATTTTTTTATTTTGTTTTCTTTTTTCTGACATTTTCTTTTGTTAAGGTCACACTAAATTTCCCCCCTTTTTCTAGAAAAGTCTTAGGCTTAGGGCTTAGATTCTGAGCTAGGCGACGATTGGTTAGGGGAATTGCTTAAGGTTTTAATCAAGTGCTGATGACTTAGGGTTACTTAGGCTAACCCTTCCTCCACAATAATGTGACGTTCCCTTCAGGACGCACCATGTGCTCCAAGGGTGCCACTCGCCTCTGGAATTTCTTCTGGGCGACGTGCCCTTCAGGACGTACCATGTGCTCCAAGGGTGCCACTCGCCAACTGAATTTATTTTGTGCGACGTGCCCTTCAGGATGCACCACGTGCTCCAAGGGTGCCACTCGCCAACTGGACTGATTGGTAGACCTCTATAACACCTAGAGTCAACACTCCACCAGGTGAACTTGTAGGAGACTAAGGGTTCTAAGGAATAAGGCCCCCGCCTTATTGCGTGCCCCTTAGAATCATCGTGAGTGACTCTCGCAGTCGGCCCTCACGGCATCGTGGGTCCTCTCGAACTAGGTAATCGTTAAACTACAGTTCGAGCCACGACGGGAGTGCTAGCAGGCGGTGGCAGGGCTGCTGTCCACCCCTCTCCCTCAACCTCTCTGCAAATCGTGTGTGGCCCCTTTACTTCATATGTGAGTCTGGTCGGCAAGCTATCGTCAGCCTGCATCAACAATAATCATGTCAGAAACGTCAACAACAAATCATCAAATCGAATGAAACATCATAGTAAACATATCACCCAAAAACACACTCCCTAACTCAGTCCGGAGTCCAAGGGGGTTCTACCGATGCCTCTGCATCCTCAAGGTCAAAAACCCTGCACACTCAATAAAACTGAGTCAATAGCACCTGTCTACATCAATTAGTAACACATCATGTCATCTATCAATCGCATCATAATCAAGTATAAATGGTCTAACATCATAAAGGTTCAGATCACTTGCAAGCAAGTGTCCTCAAATAATAAGTGTTCTCAGTGCGCCAGAGCGGGATGTTACAGTTTGGGTGAACCACGTAAAATATCTGTGTTTATATTCTATGTGATTATGTTTTCCGCATTTTCAATTACAACAAATGGTATCAGGGCTTGAGGAGGCAATGCATTAGTCAAATTTTGTGAGGAGGTTGCAGACTGAAAAGACTTCACTGGACTTTTGAGGTTGTTTGTTGTTCTCCAATCGCTAGAAGACTGGAAGGAAGCATTGATTTTGGCATCAGCACTGGTAACCTTGTTGGATGGGAGAACCAATGTGGTGATGAATTACATGCTTTTGCATCAGTGCTATGGTAGTTTCATAAGGGGAGGGTCGATCTCCTTTATGAAAAATTTGCATGTTTTTTGGGAATGTTAAGGCATGGTATGAAAGTATTTTATAATTTAAGGTAGGAAGTATTTTATAGAACAAACACGTGGAGGATGATTAAAAGGGTGAATCTTGTATGTATGCTCACCTTGGATAATATATACATATTGTAAATGAGTGGATCCTTTATAATATATATTTGAGGTGGCCTCTTTTATATATTATTAAAAAAAAATTGGATTAAACTCTTTTTGTATATTATTAAAAGGTTTTTTGGATTAAACCTTTTAAAATTATTGTTCAACATTGAGTTAGATCATTCCTCCATATAAAATCTTGTTTATTATAAGCAGTGGTGTTTTTGGGAATGTTTCCTCTAATGGCAAAGACACAGAGTGCTAAGTTTGAAATTGATAAGTTCAATGGCAAGAACAATTTCGAGATCTGGAAGGTTAATATGCACGATTTGCTCGTGCAACAAGGCATGGTGAAGGTGATTTTGGGAAAAGAAAAGAAACCCGCGACCATAACAGATGATGATTGGGATGAGATGGATGTGAGAGCACTGAGTGCCATACGCCTATGTTTGGCCAACGATGTTTTGTTCAATATTGTATCGGAGAAGACAACAGTCGATTTAAGGACAAAGATGGAAATCTTGTATATGAAGAAGTCCTTGACAAACAAGATCTTCCTAAAAAGACAATTTTACAGTTTTCTCATGAAGGAAGGTATGAAAATATATGAGCATTTAAATACTTTTAATAATCTTTTAGTCCAGTTGAATAGCATGGGAGTGAAATTCGAATCTTAAGATAAGGCGATTACATTATTATGTTCTTTGCCCGCATCATGGGATCACTTTGTTACCTCTGTTAGTTTCAGTTCAACATAAAGTATTTAGTTTAATGATATTGTTGGAGCTTTACTATCTGAGAAAACAAGGAAGAAATCAAATTTAGAAACCTCTACATCTAAGGCAATGGTGATCGGAGGAAGAACTAAAGAAAGAGGACAAGGTCAAAGGGATTTCTCTTGGTCAAAATTGAAGGGAAAAAAGAGCAATCTTAAGTGATGGTTTTGTGACAAATATGGACACCTAAAGAAGGATTTTTGAAAGCGACAGCAAGCCTCCAAAGAAGACCCTCCAAAAGAGACGAAGGAAGAAAATGCAACCGAAACAGGTTCAACAACAACTTCATGTATGACTGGTGAAGTTTTATCAATTGGTATTGGTTCACGTCATGATCAACAATGGTTATTAGATTTCGGTGCTTCAAATAACATGTGTCTTCATAGAAATTGGTTTATTACTTATTAGTCTGTAGATGATGGAATTTTTTACATGGGAAATGATATATCATGTAAATTTGTGGGAATTGGTAGCATTCGAATTAAGATGTTTGCTGAAACTGTTAAAATACTAATTGATATGAGACATGTACCTGAGCTTAGGAAGAACCTAATTTATTTGGCATTCTTAGACACTAGAGGATATAAGAGTATTGTTCAAGGTGGAGTTATGAAGGTCTACAAAGGAATCCTACTAGTTATGAAAACGAAGAAGGTTGGTAACTTGTTTCTGTTAGAAGGAAGAACCGAGTCAGATCATGCGATAGTTGTATCTGAGAATGAAAATTATTATGTTCGACTATGGCATCAATGATTAGGCCATATGAGCGAAAGAGGATTGAAGGTATTATCTGATCACAAGTTACTTACTACACTAAAGTCTTTAAAGTTAGATTTTTGCAAGCACTGTATTTATGGAAAACAGAATAGGCAGAGGTTTAATACCGGAAGACACAACAGTGAAGGAATCCTTGATTATATCCATTATGATGTTTGGGGACCATCCCCTACTATTTCATATGGAGATCATCATATTTTGTAACTTTTATAGATGATTTCTCTAGAAAAGTTTGGGTCTATATGTTGAAAAGTAAGGCTGATATATTTACATTTTTCAAGCAATTTAGAGCTTTAGTGGAAAAGAGCACTGGTAGATTCATTAAATGTTTAAGAATTGATAATGGTGGTGAATTTACGTCAATGAAGTTTGAGAATTATTTCAAGGAATTCGGGATCGATAGGCATAAAATCACTGCCTATACTCCTTAGCAAAACAGAGTCGTTGAATGCATGAACATGACTCTTCTAGAGATACCAAGGAGTATGTTGAGTAACAGTAACTTGTAGCAGGAATTGTGGGAAGAATCTATATCTACAACTTGTTATCTCGTGAATCGATCACCATCAACACCAATAGAATGCAAAATTCCTGAAGAGGTATGGACAGGTAACCCTTGTAATTATTTTAATCTTAAAGTTTTTGGTTGTGATGCCTATGCTCTAATTCTGAAACATCAGCATTCTAAATTAGATCCAAAATAAAAAAAGGCTTATCTTTGTTGGATATGGTGATGGTATTAAGTGTTGCAGGTGGTGGGATCCTACTTCCCACAAGATCACCATTAACAAAGATGTAATATTTGACGAATTATCTCTCATCAAATCAAATGTAGATGTTCAAATGAAAGAAGAAGAAGCACCAAAGTATCAACAAATTCAGTTTGAAACCAATGAAGGTGAACATGATCAAGTTTCAAAACATGTTCATGAAGAGTCTCCTACAGCAGAGGGAGATATAGTTGATGATGATAGTCAACATATTGTGGATGAGCCACAAACTTCCCTATGGACATCTACACGGGTCAAAAATCCTCCAAGAAGGTATGATGATTTTATTTCATCAGTGTCTTTAACTACTAATGATGATGAACCTTCATGCTATCAGGAAGCTGTGAAGGGTTCTAACAGTGATAAATGGAAAGAAGCGATTAAGGATGAAATGAAGGCATTGGAGAGGAATGCTACATGGGACCTGGTAGAACTTCCAAGAGACAAAAAAATTGTAGGTTGCAAGTAGGTCTAGAAGCTGAAGAAGGGTGTTGAAGATAAGGTAGAAAGGTACAAAGCTAGGCTGGTTGCAAAAGGATATTCTCAGAAAGAAGGTATTGACTTTCATGAGATATTTTCACCAGTACTAAAGATTGTTTCAATTTGAATTGTGTTAGAATTAGTTGCATTGCTTGATTTGGAGTTGGAGAAACTAGATGTTAAGACTGCTTTCTTACATGGAGATTTGGATGAGGAAATTTACATGCAAAAACCTAAAGTGTTTGTTCAGAACCGCAACAAGAAACTTGTTTACAGGCTCAAGAAATCATCGTATGGTCTGAGGCAGTCGCCCAGACAATGGTACAAAAAATTTGACTCTTTCATGGTGAGCCAAAATTATACAAGGAGTGAGTATGATCATTGTGTCTACTTTAAGAAATTGAATAATGGCATATTCATTATCTTAGTATTATATGTTGATGATATGCTTTTAGCAAGAAAAATCATAACTGAGATCAATAGGTTAAAGGCTCAGATGGCTAGGACGTCCGATATGAAATATCTAGGAGTAGTAAGGCATATTTTAGGCATGGAGATATTCAGAGACAGGAGGAATGGTAAGCTTTGGTTGTCACAATAGAAGTATGTTGAGAAGATACTTTGAGGTTTGGTATGAATGATGTGAAACCACTATCAATCCATTTGGCTTCCCATTTTAAGCTTTCTTCAATTTTATGTCCTAGTCCAAAAGAAGAAAAGGACTATATGTATCAAATACCATACACTAATGCAGTAGGAAGTCTAATGTATGTGATGGTTAGTACAAGGCTAGACATTTCACATGCAATTGGGGTTGTCAGTAGGTATATGGAAAATCCAGGTAAAGAGCACTGGGCAGCAGTGAAATGGGTGCTTCGGTATTTGAGGGGCACAATTGATTAATGTATCATCTATAACAGAGGTTGTGATTCACTCTCTAGATATGTTGATTCTGATTTTGCACATGATTTGGACAATAGAAGGTCAACTTCAGGGTATTTCTTTACTCTTGCAGGTGGAGCTATTAGTTGGATGTCAAAGCTACAAAACATTGTTTCTTTATCCACTACAAAACCATAATATATAGTTTCTTCACATGCTTACAAAGAGGTAGTTTGGTTGAAAGGTTTGTTTGGTGAGTTTGGAAGGATGCATGACAAAGTAAAGTTACTTTGTGATAGCCAAAGTGTTATTCACTTGGATAAGAATCCAACCTACCATAGTAAAAAAAAACATATACCTATCAAGTACCATTTTGTTAGACAAGTCATTGATGAACGTGGAGTCTCTCTTGAGAAAGTGCATACGAAAGAAAACTGCACAGACATGTTCACAAAACCAGTACTGTTAGAGAAGCTACAGTGGTTCTTGGCTTCTCTTGGCTTGCAGAAAAGGTGATGAACAAAAGGAGGAGCAAGGTATCAGGTTAATTGTTGTCAAGGTGGAGATTGTTAAACGGTGACAACAAATTCCAATGATAGAATTGAGATCCTATTATTCAACATTGGTTGTAACTATTGAGACCAAGTTAGAATATTGATAGAATTGCATTTAATAATCAGTTTCCTGTGTAAATGTATATAAATTTATGTAAACCCGTAGAGGCAGACAAGGAGTGTGAGTGAGCTTCTACAATCTCCATTATCTAAATAATAAGACAATCGATGCCTTCCCTTGGTGGACGTATCCCAATGTTTGGGTGAACCATGTAAAATCTTTGTGTTTATAATTTGTGTGATTGTGTTTTTCGCATTTGCAATTACAACACCCTAAAGCTTAGAATTAGAACTTGTCTTTCTAGAAAGGTAATCTCACTCCTCTATTTAATTTTCACACTAAATAAATAATGCATAGCCTAATGTATAGGCTAGGAGAACAATGTCGACCTATGCCTGGGATTTAGTTGTTTGAGGGGGAACAATGTCGAGATATGCCTACGATTTAGTGGTTTGGGGGGAGAGTACCCTTATGTAGTGATTTGAGGGAAACCAAATGATGACAGTTTTTTATACCAATTAACGTGCTTTAGACTTACATGGCATTATTCTGAATGTCCTCCGAGTCCTACGTGATGGATAAAGTGGTTTGATGACGATAGATAGCATGTGAGGTGAATTGATCATATCAAATCCCAAGAAACTTCGAGGACAATCTTTGTACTTGTGTCCATCATCATTGCCCAAGGGAATTTCTCTTCATCATCAAATAATATGCAGAAATTGTACTCTTCGTTATCATATTGGCATCTTTTGTAAGTGTGGACGTTAGGAATAGATGTACGGAAAACCTGGCCTCTTCTTATGTCAAGCATAACATGCTCTTCATCATCATCCACAGCTATCATGAGCAGTGTGGACAATAATCATGTCCAATGGATCTTGATCTTCTTCTGTATTATTGTAACAACATGGATCCTTCTCCATAGCTAATGATTAATTGCCCTGATAGGGATCTTCTTTTTTTCGTCCTAACAATCATTATGTATGAGAATTCGAGATGACTGGATAATCTTTTCCTTGTTCCACATTCTATAACCATCCAGAATCGTTTCTGACATTTGGGATTGGAACGCGAAGTAGAATATTAAGTGCTTCTCTTACTAACTTACAGAGTTGATTTGAAAATTATTTCTCTGAAATTTTGTGAGATTCCTGAAGGGTGCCTGTCGGTGTAATAATCCTCCGCATGGCCACATGAATGAAAAATGTATCATAAAGTCTGAAATAACCTCCCTTATCTACGCTACCCAAATGAATGAAATGTGACTAATTAAAAGGGTGTTTTAAAACAATGAAAGTTAATGTATTAAAACACGTTATACATGAGACACGTGGATAAAATGCATAAAAGATTAATATTGAGAGGGGCAATGAAAATATGTCTTTAAACCAAGATAAAAAAATTCTTTATAAGGAACTAAAATGGATACAAAAATTAATTAAAACATTTCTCCAAATTATTTATGCGGATGTGAATGCGCCGCATCACATTACATTACATTATGAAATAGGTATAAGGATAATATAAAAGGATATAAACATTAGATTTCAATATCTTATTAGTACTAGGCCGGGGACTCTTAATCGATTTTTCAGTTTATGCAGGTTAATCAATGCAAATGAAACATTTTAATCAAAGTTTTTCAATACCACACTTTTTCTATACCAATCACAAGTCCAAAACATTTTTTTGTTATTAATAAGAAAATTTGAGATCTTATTTGGCCTCATCTCAATGCGTATAGTCACATTGTCCACGAAAACTTAGATTAAAACACACCTTGGTTGAGTAAATTTTTGATAAGTGAAGTAATGCTAGACATAGATCTAGGGTTACTTCACTAACATTAAATTTTAAATGTTTGTTTTTCATTTGTAATACTTTATAATGCTATGAGATTGATCACAGACAACGTGGCTGTCAGTTCCGTTGAGGCTTACATTTAACACTTTGAAAGGCCTTAGGTAGGAATACCAACAGTGGTTCTGCAAGCAACCAAAAAGAAAAAGTATGGCTTGAGTCTCCTCCTGCGACATGTGGAACATGGATAATTAGGCAAGTGAATGTATGGGTGAGTAGGGAACCCCTTTTCTAGGGGCAACTATCCTGTATAGCGTCTTCCTGATCATGCTGTCAATTCTGTTGCAATATGGATGTAGGTATGATGGACATGAGGATAACATGCAATCCTCTCTCCTCCACTATAAATACCCTCCTGTTGTGCTTACCTCTCCAGATGACAGACCACTCTCTTCTCTCTATAACGAGCATATTCCAGTCTCTGTAAAGAGCATATTCCAATGCCTTTAAGTTCTTTGTGCTGTTGTGCTTGCCCCTCCAGATGACAGACCCATGTGCTTGCCTCTCCACATGGCGAACCCCTTTGTTGTTTCTATAAAGAGATATTCCACTACCTTTCGGTTGTTTATGTAAATTGCATATTCCACTGCCAGTGTGCGATAAGATACGCCTCCAACTGCATGGAATTGAATTGCACCTACGATGAACTATGCCTCCAACTGCATGGAATGCACATACGCCTCTAACTGCATAGAACTGGAACTGTGCATATGCCTCTAACTGCACAGAACTGTCGTTGGTGAATGTTCTTTGAGGTATGAATTTATTTCATCTCATACCCATTCTATCTCATTTACAAGATACCTATCAAATTTACATGGGATATTGGCTTTTCCTAGGATTAATTATTCCTAACTAGTAACCCATGGGCTTCTATTGTGATATCTAGTGACTTTGTAGGAAACCAAGAGTTCCATAGTTCCTACAAATCTGGATTTGTATTCTCTTGAACTTACTCAAGGGTGAGGAACAAGAAATGACATAGTTTTAGCCCCTCACTATTATGAGTCACATTATGCACTTGCCTGGTGGTAGTACTCTACCTTAATGGATGTATTTGTTTATAATCCTCACGAACAATATTACACTATTTTGATGGTCGTTCATTTCAAACTAAGGGCCTGGTATTTGTTCGTGCAGATCCTGAAGGGAGTCACCACAAGACATACTTCATGAACTATGAACATTGGAAGAAGGCAGGTTCCTCACTTAGTTCCACCAAAGGTCTAGAAGGAAAGCGCTTGGTACTGATGCTTCCCATATCAGAATGAAGTTTGATTTTCCCAAACCAATCACAAATAACTAATGACTAACACAAGGAGAACGTCACACATGTTAAAGCCAATATGAATTCTTTTCAAATTCGGGAAAGTGAATCTGCCACTAAACTAGTTAGGGCCTATCAATTTTTCTAAACAAGGTTTGAAAAGAACAAGGTAAACTAAACTAAACATGTTTTGGAGAAAATTATTGACCAATAGATATTTTTACAACTATTCAAATTCACAAAATCTTAAGATTATAGCTATTCAAATTCACATAAGTTTAAGAAGTTTGAATTTACCTTTGATTCAAACTAATTTTCAGCTAGAGCACCACAAGTTGTCTATACATCATGTCCATTTCCTAGTCTAGAAATCCCATAAGCAAAGTTGGTTCCAAGCCTTCAAGTCGCAGTTGTCACCTCGAATTCTTATGTTTCATGGTCTCTGCCACCTATGGTTCTAAAGAAATTCTATCACCTCAAAATCAATCCACTACCACTGAATCTGGATCCATTGGTTCAAATGTGTTTGATGCTAGTGATTCAACCCAGGCTAGGTTGGAGAGTGGTATTCCTTTCTAACCATTATTATAAATAGCGTAGCCTTCCTCCAATGATTGGAAATAGCAGACATGATGATTTTTCTCACCGATACCATGGCTGGAAAGAGTGACAGGACCGTCCTTCCACCACCAGAGAGAGAATTGAAAGTGTAATTGCGTCTCTACTCTTGAAGGTAGGATTGTCCTTCTTCCACCAGAGAGAGAATTGAAATTGTAACTGGGTCTCGACTCTTGAAGGCAGGACTTTCCTTCCTCCACCTGAGAAAGAATTGAAACTGTAACTCGTTCTCGACTCTTGAAGGTGCTCCGACTATAGATCTGAGTCTCACAAAGATGTCTAGTCGAGGAACCAAAAACACAGTTGGCGTCATTGATCTTCAAAGAGAAGTTTAATTTAGCAAGCCAATTGTATAAGACATGTCTTCTTCATGTTATATTGAAGTGTTTGAATGCATGTGCATTAAATGAACACTCTTAACAATTGTCTGTTTTTATAAGATTAAATCCCATAAAAGTGATCGACTTTCTTAAAATTGATGACTTTTTCAAATTATTCAGCTTTCTTAAAATTGACGACTTTTTCAAATTATTTATTTTGTTAATGGTTAACAAAAATTAATATAACATTTTTTTAATTACGATACTGAGTTCTCTTTTCAAAGAAAGACTGCATTCTTAAGAAACACTATAAGCTTGGAACTAGTGCCTTTTGGAAATTTCCTGAATGACGGTATTTTCCATAGCGACATTGCTCCCATAGTAGGTACTAAATGATCCTAGAGGAAAATATGCACTCACATGGATGTTGACCATGCTGCAATAATCTCTTAGCTTTTTTTGTTTACATAGGGGATGCATCTCAACTAGTCATACAAAACAATTCTTTTTTATCAATGTGAAATAATTGTATATAATTTCAAAATTCATACAACTTAAGTTTGATGTATATGTATGAAGTGTAGTTAATAATGGAAGTTAAATGTAATTAAAGGGCTCAACAGTCTTGTGGTAAGGGCTTTGCGATAAGTAGCTTATTGTGTAACACATCGAAATAACACATAAAATTACAATAACTTAAATTAGTTGTCTCTATAGACCTCTCCTCCACTTCAAGTGTAGGGTTTCAACCCCAATTTTTCTATATCAATTTCTGAATAATCAAATTTTTAGATGCCCCAATTAGGAAAACTTATTAACATAAAAAACAAACTCATAAAAAATTCCCTAACATTTGACTTTTTGTTGCTTATGGCACTTTTGAAGCCTATCTCTGTTGTTTCTCAAAGCCATTAAAATTTAACTACAATAATATAACTTAGGAATATGCATTTTCATTACCATCTCCAAAAACAATGCACTTTAATGATGATCACATTTTGAAATCTTTCAAATGTTTTTTCAAACCATTTTGCTTGTTATGTATGGTGTTTTAGTTCAAGGGTTTGGATGGTGGCATTTCAAGCTTCGTGTCAAGGTTCCAATCCCTTGGGGGCATGTTCACATTGTCACCTTTCATGGGTTAATTTGTTTGCAAAAGCAGTTTGGTTTCTGACTAACTTCTTATGAGCCAATAACTTTCAAGAAAACAAAATGCTTCTTGCATCAAGAATTAGAAAATGGATTTCATTCATTTCATTCACCAAGAATTACAAAATGGATTTCATTCATTTCACTCTCTAGCAAGAATAAAAATATTACCTAATTAACAATTCACTCTTCAACAAGAATAAAAATATTACCTAATTAACAACAGGAGAAATGTTGAAATATCTCAACAAATGAAGAAGTGTGATACACCCAAAAAAAAAAAAAAAAAAAATAGTATGCATACCAAACAACATTAGAATGTATGTCCAAGATAAAACCAATATGCATATGAAACATTTACTCAGGATACATATTTCTCTCCACTTAAACAGTTTCCACAAATAATCATTGTTTGGAATCTCATGCTAAATTTGAGACGAATTGAGAAAACCAATATGCATATGAAACATTTACTCAGGATACATATTTCTCTCCACTTAAACAGTTTCCACAAATAATCATTGTTTGGAATCTCATGCTAAATTTGAGACGAATTTTCAATTTATGTGTGAGTGAAGAATCCATGAGCATGTTCTTTTAACGAGAAACATTAAAATTCAAATACATAAGAGTTTCTACGTGGACCATCTCTAATCTTGTTTGTAGCATTTGCAGTTAAAAATTGACTAGCTTTCTATATATAATTTCATTGTCATGAAAAATAAGAAAGTTGGGTGACAAATTGGGTACGAGAATCGATTACTTTGAGAGAAGAGAAGGAGATGGTTTATTCATGAATTTTAACATGATCTATTGAGAGCCAAAAGATTCACATCTGAGGGTTTGTTTTTTTAATCATTTTATGGATTAATAGATCAATTAATTAATTGCAGTTAAGAATAAAGTGTTGAATAATAATGGAGAAATTTCATAATTAAAAAATGGTTAAAACGGATTTTTGTTGTACCTTAGTTTAGTTTTTTTTAGTAGTTTTCAAATCCACATATTTAGGAGGCTCTTAGAGGCTATCCTGGCCTGTAAGTTCATATAAAATTTATCAAATTAATATACAGTGTGTGTGAACTTAGTCTCATTGGTGTGAGCCCTTGCAGCCTCACCAAATCACTGAGTTCTTTTCCAATTTCAGGTTGTATCATGGCTGAGGGATTGGAGTGGTCAGAGTGGTCGTCGTCGCGCCTGTTGGAGTGCATCGTCGCGCCTCTTGGAGTGCATGCGCCTGTGTGGAAGCGATTCTCTCTTCACTGGTTGAAAGAGGAAGAGCAGAGGTGAGAATGCACGAATCCACTATTTCCTTCATCAAGTTCCTGCCGTGATACTGTTGAAAGTCCATGCGACTATATTAGTAGAAGGAGATTCATGCAACCCCATGTTTGGTTACCTGTGCGAGCTAATCGGAATTATGCAACAAATTGTTTGAGTGTACTTGGAGGTATCACTCCATGGAGGATTAGTGTATTGAAGGAATCTATTGTGGATCGGAGAGTTTGTTTCCGTGGAGAGGTCGCCACTACGTAGAGGAGGAGAGACTTTTCTATTTTCCATCGTTTCACAGATTTGTGTGAGGATTCTGGTGAAGGAGAAACAACGTGGAGGGAGTTGCAAGAAGAGCAGTGTTTGTGTGATTTTTTTCCATCCATATTTGTTGCAGTCACGAAATCGTTGTGACACTGCCGACTAGAGTGGAACTGTTGCAATTGTAAGTAGTCATCGTGTGATCCTGTGTGCTTGCGGGAGTCGCCAGCATATCCGAGTGTGAAACCAAGCCATTGTGTTGTAGAAGAGAGCCATCCTTTGTAAGAAAAGACATCATTTAGTGCATGAACATTGGGTGCACCGAAGAGGATGATTAATAGAGATATGCAAACGTGTGATGTGGGTGAGTGATGAGAACAACCGATGGTAGTTTGTGTGCGATTGCATCTGAGAAGAGGATCATATATTGAATAATGCAGAGCTTTTGTAGTGTTTTTAATGAGACAATGATTATTCATAGAAGTATGCGACCTGTTGAGAAAAAAGGTACAGACATCGCTACCAATTGCTCAGGATTGGTATCAATACAATCTGTTCGGTGATCACATCGGAGTTGAGGAGAAGCACCCCAAACAAGTGCATTTGAACTCCGATTCCTCAAATACTCAACATATTTAGTTGTGAGATGTCAACAATGCGTGGAGAAGAAGTCACAATTAGCCACTAGAGGAACCATCGTGGTTGAGGTAACCTGCATGGAAGAAAGGATTTTGAGCGCGGTCTCTCTTCGGATTCCTGTGGCTGTCAGGATTAACTGTTGCGTGCCATTCAATCGTAGAAATCGATGCAAATTAAAGGGAGTTATTTTATTTTTTCTTTGATTTGAAGTTCACTTATTCCAAGAGAACAACTACGGTGGAGCACGAGCACTGTATGCCCACCGTGGAGCTTTTTCACCTACACCTCATTGCGTGTGGAACCGAAGCCCTCTCTCCCCGAGTTTCATATATTTCAAGTTCATCTATTCTTATTTCCATTGGTGCGAGATCTATTGGAGATCATAGGGTAAGAATTGCCATTGAATTTGTTGCGAGGAGAAACCTGCGTGAAACGTAAGAAGTCTGGAAATTGAGATTTTGTTTTATCAGTTCGCATGAGAGTTTAATTCGGGGTAATATGTATGCAAATCATGACTCTGCAACTAAAGGAGCTTAAACCGGTGTTTCCTCTGCTGTGGGTGATACCTTTGGTAAAGAGCGCTCTCCGGCCATTCCCATAAGTAACTCCTATTAGTATTAGGCACATGGTCTTTTCCCTTAGCTGCCCTCGGGGTTTATCCGCGAGCACGCAAAGGGGATGTGTGGTCCGAACCTAAGCGCACAGATCTCTCTCCTCGTCTCATGCCTAGTTAAACTCTCGCTGGGTAAACTGCTTATGCAATTGGTGCTACTTAAAGAATCTGATCCTGGGATTGGATATGAATCTATGGTGGAGTTTCCATCATGATATTTGGATTGAAGGAAAATGCATAGTTTCTTGCTACTCTCATGGGTAAGCAAAGGAAAATTAGACAGCTCTAAAGAGAGCTGAAACAAATGAGGAGAAAGAATCAGTAGGAAGAGTCATTGTATTTTGCAGATCAGTATGATGTGTTTCTAGTTCCATATGAAGAATCCATGCTTGTAGATCATAATGTAGTGTTGAACCAGATCAATGAATACCATGAAGAAATAGATGAAAAACTTGATGAAATATATAAAATATTGATGTCAATTCTGGCATTCTTTTCAGTTATAAATTATGAATATTGGGCAACTGAAATGAAAAAATTACTATGGTTAGTAGATTTATTGTATTATGATCATGAATTTCGTATCAATTTATATGATGAAGGAGGTGTAATAGCATTACAACTTATTATATGAGCATTGGATGAAAACATCGTGTCTAGTATTTTGCTTGAATTTGGTAAAATAAGTAGTGCAAAAATATTTTGGGATATTGTTGAAATGAAGTATAGTATGAAGTGGAATGAGAATGTTGAAATGGATGAAGGTATTGTTGTTGAAAATTTGTAACTGAAATAGAGACTGAAAATGGTAGCATTGAAATTGCAATGATTCATGAAGAAAGTGCGTCTATAGTTGCCAATGAAGCAGCCTGTGATAGTAAGGAAATTCCCTATGATGCAGTATTTAGTGATTTGGTGAATTCAAATGAGATTGATGATGGATATGAATGTGTAATTGTTGATGAACCCTTGTGTGAATCTTTGGTAAATTTAGTCACATTTGATAAAAAATATTCATCTCATGAAGAGTGGTCCATTCTATTGCATGAGAAACATCTTATTGATGAACTATTATTTGGTGAGAAGAAAATCTCATTTGCATACACAAAACAAGTGAAAGAAAATCCGATAGAGCTTGGTAAAGAGGTTGAAGACATGAAACAACACTTGTGATAACGATTGAAGTTGAAAATGAAGATTATTATGTAACATCAAAGGCAAGGAAGAAATATTAAGAAAGGAAAGCTCTCTTTGAGGAGCAAAATGAAAAGAACCAGCATGGTTCTTCCTATTATTTTTCATATGATTGTAACAATGTTTTTGAGTGTGCGGGTTTACAAGACAACATTTTATTTCTAGTAGTGACTGAGTATGAAGAAAACATGGAAGAAATTGAAGAAATTGACGAAGAAAATATTCAGCCAATTATTATGGTGTAGAGCCCATAAGAAGTCAAGTATTATTATGAATTGATGTTACAATAGTCCATTGAGCAGGACATTGATGATTGTATCCAGAAAGGGAAACAACCCTCTTATGAGAAGTTGGAAGAATTTGCAAGAATTAAATACAAACGCTTCCAAGAACCTGCAAAAGTGTTGAGGACAAAGAACAATAGTCAACTTCTAAGTTCCAAAATGAAGAAGAACAAATCCAATAGGACAATGAAACATAACAGTGTCAAGATGAAACATATTTGGAGTAGAAAGCCAATGAAGAAGCTCCATATCCATCACTATTTGACAACAAGAAAGGTCAAGATGAAATTGTTAGAGTCAAGTGTAAGCCTAGGTGATATTAAGACCAACATGCATGTTACTTGTGTTATGTATTGACATTGTATTAAATCCATTTCTCCATTAAGGGGAAGTGTTGGATAATAATGGTGAAATTACATAGTTAGAAAATGATTAAAAAATATATCTATTGTACCCTAGTTTAGTCTTTGAGTGGTTTTCAAATTAATATACAATGTGTGTGAGCTTAGTCTCATTGGTGTGAACCCTTGTGTAGGGGCCGAATAGATTTAACGTCAAATAATTACATAAATTGTAACAATATTGATTTCAGAAAATTCACTAATTTCTTTTAATTGAGCAAAACAGTAAAATTCAAATATTCCTTTAATTGAGCACATTCGCATATAAATTTATCAACAAATAATAAAATTTTATAGAAAAATAAAACAAATACACAATTTAAATTACCTGGGTCTGATGCTAATTCACCTTGCTGCCTTGTTGTTGCCTTCCTGCTGCCTGATGCACTGACCAACACTGCCCAAACCTACTATCCTCCCTGCCAACTAGGACGACTACCTAGCTCCAGGATATCATATGGATATCATAGCCCCCATGCCCAAAACCTCTAGCAAACCAGTGCCCCTATACTAAATCTTCCCACTCCCGAACTCCACTCTCCTCTTTGCAAATCCAAGAGAGCCCCAAAAATCCATCCCCAAAATCTCCCGTCGAATGATAATGGCCTTCATAAACCTCCTCTGCCTCCATATCCTTCCTTCACCGCCTCATGCATTTACTTCCTTGCCCGCCCATTTATTACCTTATCCCCTCATAATTAATTTCTTATCCCTTTATATTCAATGTCTTATCTTAACAAATTAACTTATAATTTATTATTCCTATTAATTTAATACCCACGTCAATGAATGTAACATGTAATTAATTAATCAATTAATTAATCAAATTGCAACCATTAATTAATTAATAATTATTTAATTAGTATCATTATACCAATCTTGTTTAATTAATACCATATTAAGACAATTAATCCCCTAATTAATTTTTACTTAATAACCCTTAAACATTTATTCAAGTAGGGTTGTTACACTCTTGTGACCTCACAAAATCAACGAGTTCTTCTCCAATTTCAAGTGAAAGGTGGGTGACAACTAGGGTAGGAGAAACAATTACTTTGATAGAAGAGTAGGAGATGGTTTATTCATGCATTTAACTTGATCTATTAAGGACCAAAAGATTCACATCTAAGGTTCTTTTTATGATTTAATAGATCAATTAATTATATACATTAGTTTAATATTAAGAAGTATTCTCCAATTTTTCGGAAAAAAAAAGTTGTTTTATAACTATATTATTTATAAACAAATAACCTCATTTGTAAACAAATAACAAATAATGAAAAAATATACAACAATACTAATAGTGAAAAAATATACAACAATATGCTTGAGCATTACCCTCATTCAAGAAAAAACCACCTCAACTAGAATAATCCATTAATAATGCCTAAGAGGAAAGCTTTGACTCCTGCCCTCCTTAAAGACAATCCTATTTATAATTAAATTTTTGTAACTTGACCTATTAGATTCTTCACCTACCATGCAATTACATCTTCAAATTCGTCACTACCATTATTTTCTCTATAAATGAAAGTGGCATTTTATATTTTACTCTCTTAACATTGAACTATAATTCTATCAAATATTTATATTCCTTGCTTGTGTTTTTTAATATGGGAATATTCTAAAGATTTTGATTTGAATTTTTTAATTTTTTTTTGGGGATTATCATTAAAATCATGGAACACAATGTTTCATGAAATCTCAATTTATATTGATTAAATGATATTTTTAAATACATAAATCTCTTTAGCTTCCACAAAATCCCCAAAACACTACTTATTATAGCTTTTGATAAATCTTTATGAGATAAAAACGTATTGATAGTGATTTGTTTAACTTAATGTGAATAACATGAACTTAATGTGAATAATGATTTGTTATATATTTTGATAACATCAACTAAATCAAAATATAGAACTCAAATTGAACACATCCACACAAAATAAATGTCTTTGTGTGCTTACCATTTCCATGCTCTCCTCCTCTCCTTATGCGAGCATTAGATCGACTACTAAGCCCAGGAGGAGAACTGGCAAGGCCAGAGCTATCATCGTGTTCATCATTCATGTTGTTAGAAAATGTGATGAGCTCAAATTGATACCATTATCTTCAAAGGAGATTTTGTTATTTGTAGTTATGGAAGTTATCATGAGAAGTTGTTATTATTCATACACATACAATTCGAATGAGAAGTTGTTATTATTCATAAGCATACAATTCAAATACAAGGGTAGCTACTTATTCTACTCAATATATTGAACTAACTTCTTAACCCATAGAGTCGATAAGAAAAGCTTATTATACAACTCCATTAACAATAGAACCAACTGAAGAATCTATTGGATATACTATTGGTTGGTCTCTAACAGACCCGGATCTATTAGAATTGTCAATGCGGAAAACACAATTCACAATGATAGTTAACAATCACACACAGATAATAGACACAACGATTTCACCATGGTTCACCCAAAGGTTGGGCTATGTCCACCAAGCATAGGCATCAGTTGTCTTATTATTCAAATTAGGGAGATTACATCAGATTTGAAAGTCTCTCATACACTTAGTCTCTGACAGTAGTTTTTACCTCTATGGGCTTACATGTATTTATATACATTTGCATGAAATTGAATAATAAATGAAATCCCTATCCATATTCTAACTTGGTCTATTTGGTTGTAACCAACACAGAATAATAGGATCCATATCCATCACTGGAGGAATTCTTTGTCACCAATTCCCAACATGATCTACTACCGGTCCAACAAGTAGGGATGTTGGTGATCAAATTCTACTTAATCAAGGGAATCATCAACCACATAGTATATTGTCTTTGTTGTCTCTATAAATAAATATAATGACACAACTAGAAATATCATCTCAGAATTGGAAAGCCCTGCTCTTCCTACTTTCACTCTTTTTACTTTTACACATGTTGCATATGAAATCAAAGTAATGTTATAAACGAACAACCTACACATCTTTTCTTACACATCCTTCTGCAAAAAAACATTGCATGTCATTTGTTACACATCCTTCCACCAAAAAAGCACATGTTTTCACCTTCTTTGGCAGGAACTTGTTGCTCTGTAACTCTCCTTGTTAAGTATATGGAATTAGTAGTTCCAATCAGTGATCGTCAATGTTTATGACTAGTTGGTTTATCTTATGGTAAGTTTTAATCTCTTGTATTAGTTATATTAATCTATGTCAATATTTAATTAGCCTTATTAATCTATACTAATAACTCTAATAAGGAACATTCCATGAATATGGAAACCATTCCTTAAATTTCTTTATGAATTTAAAAATAATTGCAAATATGGCAGCAATATAAAAGGAAAAATAATGAATCTAAATATAACTATGGCTAGTGAAAATCAATTGGAATATTAGGATTCTCATAAAACATATTTTCAAAATTTATAGAGAAAACATGAATTATAGAGAGATTATGGATTATAAACAGGATTTCAATACTATGATAAATAGGGGATAACACATCAATGGAATCCATCATTGTCAAAAGGGTTGAGTTCGATGAATTTCCAATTTTTCTTCACATCAAAAGGGAAAACCATCCATTTTTTACTTGGAATGGCGTGGACTACATTGCTAGATTTTAAAAGAACTAATGTTGAGATCATCTAAGTAAATGGCACATGAGTACGTTTGAATGAATGAAAGTGATGTGAGAAACTTGTCTTATGAATCATCTACTAAAGAAAAAGTGAATGATAGTATGTCAATCGAAGGAAGTGGAGTAGTTTAGAGCTCCAAAGGAAATAAAAAATAAAAATTCAGGAGTAACATGATGAGGAGTATTACATTAAAAAGTTGTGATAAAATATGAAACAATTCTATGAGTAATAATAGGTTAAAACAATTGAAGTGCATAACAAGACAGGGGACCTTGTAGTCGTTGGATACTAGGTTGTCGAGAAGAAGTTGGTGGAGAAATATGTGTAAGCATGATATGCAAATATCATTAAAAATATTATTCAATGTATTTGCAACATTGTAAAGACTTATAAATGTGAAATTTGCATTAAAATTATTATTTTTCTTTCATTACGATTTGAAAAAAAATAATAATTAATTTTTAACAAATTATTTCTATGGAGATTGTTAAGTTTATTATCAACTTAGCCTTTCCGAGAGCATGTTAGAGTTTTAAAAAATTTAAAAGCTAAGCAACAATATAAATTTACTTAGTCAAATTTGATCTCTCTCATTTCTTGATCACTTAAATACTTCAAAAGTTATAAAACTCCTTTCCATCCTTGCACACTTTTTTTTAAGTGTATTTTTCATTTAACTTATCAGTATCTTTAATTCATTATTGGTTGGGTGCACATACTAATCATTTTTATATTTAACCTCTTTAACATTGTTAACATTGTTGATAATATTGGGTTTACTTTATAAGGCTAATGATAAATTTTGGGAATCTATGGAAATAGCACACACATTCCATTTAAAGTGTCTAAAAATCATCAATTTTTGAAGGGAATGTTACTTTGAATGTAAATTTTCCTTAAAATTTGAGGTTTGTTTTTTATATATAACATGTCATGTTTTAAAAAAAAAAAAAAAAATTTAGAGAATATAAGTATTTTTTAAATGAATAATGTTATTGCTTATGATAAGAAGATAAGAAAATATAAAAGTGTCTTCAACCTTTAAGTGTAGTAGCTAGTGATTTACCATAGTTCCACCTCCACCACCTATAGATCCTTTAGTCATGTTCCAAATCAAACAAGCATTGGGATCTTTGTTATTTCCATGGATCTTCTACCTAACATCATATTCTTTTCCAATATATTTATCTCCCTCAATGGATACTACAATGAAGAAGATTATCTAGGATTATGTTGTCCTAAGTGAAATTTTTTGTTGGGCTTACATATTTCCCTTTCATAGCTAGGGAAGGAAAAACCCTCTGTCTATTCTAATTCTCTCTTTCGTCGAGTCTCACTCATTTTGAATACAACCAGAATGATATCCTCATCCCTTAGCATTCCAACCCCAACTCAATATGTCTCCTCTATATATATTCCCTCCAATATAGCTAACTAAGGGAAATTTATTATGCTCAATGGAAGAATAATAGGGTTGTGTTTCAAAAATTCTTTGTTTCAAGGTAACACGGTGGAGGTTTCACTAGTTGAACTCCAATCCATTGACTGTGAATGGTGAAAGAATATCCAACCCATATATCCTAGTGTTAGAATATGTTTTGGATTGAACAATATTATTCAAGGACTATGCACTAGTCTACAAATTCAATAGCCTCTAGCCAAGGCTACCTAGTATAAACAAACATATTATATTTACTTGTAACTCAAATACAATGGAAGGGGCTTTCGTTTTCCATGTGGAAAGGGCTTATTTATTGTGGAATTCAACCTAACAAAATATGAATGTCTAATACTGAAATCCAATCCTTGTAGTTGACCCCAACATTTGGTCTAGCAACAAACTCTTTCTCCATAACTCTAATCTAGGTAAGCATGGTGATTCTCCTTTTTCCTTTTTAGAGATTAGGTTCATGAAAAGGGATTATAAATATGCTAGATAAGTTATATTTCATGAGTGTAGAAACAAAAAAATTGCATATAACCACCTATGCACACATATTTATGGACATGGATTTCACCAAAGGTTTCCCAACAGAGATCAAGCTAGTTGTTAAATACCACACCTGGGGACATCTTTCAACTATGTGTAGGTTTCCTTATAGTGTGGTTATTCCTTCAAAAAATAAACATATATACCATTATGTAAAAAATACGAAACTAATCTTCCAAAGAAAATCCTAGTCGAAGCTTGCAAGGTGTGATGGGGTAGTCAAGGAACAACAAATAATCTGTAAATTATTGGTTGTGGAGCATGATTATCTCCTTATTTCAAAGGTCCGGTTTCAACCATGTTTGGACCCCATTACCTAATGGGGGGGTGTGGGGAGGCTTTATCCCTCTCATATCTCACCAGGGCAGTTCAAGGGTGGCGGTGATAAATTTAGGAGGCCCCCTCTAGTGGGTGTTCAGGGGCAACACCGTTGAAGTGAATTTTTTGGGAAAATTTCCTTGTAAAATATTGTAATTCCATAGTCAATATGGACCATTCATTATAAGGTAACATATCTGACTGTGGAATTTATGTTAGAGTTCTTTTCCATATAATTCAACCCTCATTTATGAGGGAATTGTACTGTGGCTATGTATGTGAGTGAATATTGTATTCTGAGAGAGGAGGCTGCAACAAAAAGGAGAGGAAGTTACATCGACTATGTTGTAGTTTGTATCCCTTCATTTTTTGGATCATAATAAAGGAAGGACCTAGAAATTTGTTTGTTGGATGTAGCCCACACTGGTTGAACCCCATATATTTTTGTCCCTATTGTATTGTGTATATTCTGTGTTTTATTTCTGTATTTGCTCTATTTTATTTCTCCACAATCCTATTTTTTTAACAACTGGTATTAGAGAGAAAGGTAACTCCTGGGAAAAGAGGGTTCCTAGTTCAAGTGGGAGAAATGGAGGAAGATGAAATGTTTAATGTCAACAAATTTAACAACCAAAAATACCAGTAATGGAAGATGAAAAGGGAAGACTATCTATATCAGAAGGATCTTTTTCTACTATTGGGCGAAAAACAAAAGAAATAACAAGTATTATGGATGAAGAGTGGGATACTCTTGATAGAAAGGAAATGGGAATGATAAGGTTGTTCCTGACATCATCGGTGACTTTTGATATTTCAAAAGAAACAACAATCGAGGATATGATGAAGGCATTGGCTAAACTATATGAAAAACCCTCGGCCCCCAATAAGGCATTTCTAGTGAAGTGATTATTTATTATGAATATGTTAGAAGGTGGGTTTGTTGCCAACCATTTAAATGAATTTAATATGGTTACTAATTAGTTAAGTTCTATAAAGATGGACTTTGTCAATGAGGTTAGGTCTCTTCTAATCTTGTGCTCATTTCCATAAATATGGAATGGCTTGGTCATGGTTGTAACTAACTTTGTCTCTGGTTCAAACACTCTGAAATTTGATGATGTTGTTGGTGTTATCCTCAGTGAATAAATGTGATGAAAAGAAAATGTGAGACATCAGGTAATTCATTGAACGTGGATAGCATGGGAATACAAAAGGATAGAGGAAAGAACTCATGGAATCATGGGAATTCTAGGAAGGGAAGATCCAAATTCAAACTAGGAAATATAGAGTGTTGGAATTGTGGGAAGAAAGGACATATGAAAAAAGACTATAGATCTCCAAACAAACAAAGATATGGACAAGATGAGAAAAAACAGGAAGTAAATGTAACAACTGATTTGTTACAATATGCTTTGATTATTTATTTAGAGAATATTATTGAATCCAGGGTAGCGGATTTAAGGGCTTCATTTCATGCCACACCCCATAGGAAATATTTCCTAAGATTATGTTTAAGGTGATTTTGGACAAGTTTATTTGGGTGACGATGAATTGTGTCAAAATGTTGGAATGGGTAATTTACAAATAAAGAAAAATAATGTAAACCAATGATTATTGAAAGAGATGATACATATACAATATCTGAGAAAAAATCTAATTTCAATAGGATGGTTGGAAAGTGAAGGTTGTATATCTACATTTATAGATAAGGCATGGAAAGTCACGAAAGGATCACTGGTAATGAAAAAAGAAGATAGGTAGGTACATTGTATTTATGTATTAGTAATGTTGACTCCTCAATCTCTTTAAATTCTACAGTTGTGGATACAAAACTATGGAATCATAGGCGTAGACACATGAGTGAGAAGGGGATGCAGATAATTCACAAAAGTAATTTGTTTCTATATCTTAAACAAGCTAATTTGGATTTGTGTGAACATTGTGTTTATGGAAAATAGAAGAGAGTCAAATTTCAGAACGTTGGAAAGGAAAAGAAGAATGAAAATTTAGATATTGTGCATACAATTGTATGGAGACTAGCTCAGGAATCATCTCTTGGTGTCTCTTGTTATTATGTTACTTTTATTGATGATGCAACTAGAAAAACTTGGGTTTATTGCATTTGACAAAAAATATGATGTTTTTGACACTTTTAAGAAATGGAAAGCTTTGGTTGAGAATGAGACCAGAAAAAATTTAAAGTGTCTCAAATAAGATAATGGAGGTGAATATTGGAGAAAGAAGTTTTATGATTATTTTTCATACCATGGGATTCATATATAGAAGACAATTCCAATAACACCGCAAGAAAATGGTGTGTCAGAAAGGATGAACATGATAATCATGGAACATGCAAGGAGTATGAGATTGCATGCTTGGTTTCCCTTACAGTCCTAGGAAGATGTTGTACATATTGCTTTTTACTTAATAAACATAGGGCCATCAAGCTTCTTGGATTGTTCCATTCCAAAGGAGATATGGACAGGCAAAAATGTAAACTACTCATTTTTTAATACTTTTGGTTGTGAACCATTTGTCCATATTGATAAAGAAAATAGACCAAAGCTTGAGAGAAAATACAAGAAGTGTACTTTTATTGGATACAATGTTAATGATTTTGTTTTTATCTCTTATGGGATTATGAAAATGATAAAATCATTAGGACTAGAGATGTGGTATTCAATGAAATGGTCATGTACATGGATCAATTTTAGGGAAAGAAACATGAAAAGGAAAACACAAAATATATAGTGCTTGATGAAATTCCAAAGGTAACAAAAAATCAAAATGTAGAACAATTGGAGCAGCAGGCACCTCAAAATCCTACAAGTGTTATTAGAAGATCTACCAAGTTAAGTAGACCCTCAAACGATACTCTCCTTCATTGTATTATTTCTTTTTTACTGACTCTGGTGAACCAGAAATTTATGAAGTGGCAATGTAGGTAGGGACCAAAAATAAGTGGGAGAAAGGAATGAAAGAGGAGATGGATTCCTTGGTAAATAAATAGACTTGGGACTTGGTTCAGTTTCCTACAGTAAAAATAGTATTGCAGAATAAATCGGTTTACAGATTTAAGGAAGAATATGGAGGCAAAAATCGGTACAAGGATAGATTTGTTTTAAAGGGGTTTTCAAAAGATAAAGGTATATATTTTGATGAAATATATTCTCCTATTGTTAAAATGACTTCAATTAGGAAATTAGGACTATTTTAAGGTGTGTGGTGGTAGAAGATTTCCATATTGAACGGTTATATGTAAAAACAAATTTTATCTATGGGGATTTGGAGGACGAGATTGATATGCAACAACCACATAGGTATGAGGTCAAAGGGAAAGAAAAATTAGTATGCAAGTTGAAGAATATCTTGTATGGCCTAAAGCAAGCTCCAAGGTAGTGGTATATGATGTTTGACAGGTTTTTGACAGGAGAATGTTATTGTAGATTCCATTAAGATCACTATGTTTATTTTAAGAGGCTAGAAAATGGAAGCTATATTATCTTGCTATTGTATGTAGATGACATGATTTTTAGAGAGTCTAACATGCAGGATACAAATATGCTAAAAAATAAATTAACTAATTCATTTGTGATGAAGGATTTGGGTGTTGTAAACAAAATACTTGGTATGAGAATAACAAGAGATAGGAAAAATTGCAAATTGTTATTGTCTCAGGGTGAGTACATAGAGAAGGTGTTGGAGAGGTTTATAATGCACAATGAAAAATTAATTATTACACCTTTGGCCAGCCATTTCAAAATAACCAAGGAAATGTGTCCCAAGACACTGGAGAATATAAAATACATGTCCATGGTCCCTTATTCATCAATAGTTGGCAACTTGATGTATGTTATGGTGTGTAGAAGACTAGATATTGCACATGTAGTGGGCATTGTGAGCACGTTTAGGAACAATCTAGGTAAATAACATTAGTGGGTAGTAAAATGGATTATTAGGTATCTAAGAGGTACTGCTACTCATGCATTATGTTTTGGAGGTTCATATTTTTTTCTATAGGTATATTGTGATTCAGATATAGTAGGTGATAAAGATAGTAGGAGAAGCACCACAAGGTATGTTTTCACTATAGGTGGAACATCAGTAATTTGGATTTCAAAACTGCAAAAGGTTGTTTCACTTTCAACAAAAGAAGTAGAGTTTTTTTCTCCTATAGAGGCTAGTAAAGAGATGATTTGGTTACATAGGTTTATGGAGGAATTGAGAAAGAAGAAGGAGAATAGTAGGGTGAGTGCAAGATAATGATGGTCTCTCATGACACGTTAGTGGCAATAGAAACCTATAAAAATAAAAATATGTTAAATTGGATGGATTATTCAAGGTACTTTTACAATGAATTTCAATTTTGTGTAAGAATATGAAACGTAGGAAATTGAATTAGCTTTCAGAATATACAACTTTTATTCATAGACATTGTGAATAACTAGCTCAAATTTTATTTTTTCTAAAAGTGGTATCTTATTTTTCCAACAAAATAGAAGGTATATGTTTTCATTCGTGTAGGTTTTGATTGTCTTAATGATGTAATTTCATTCCAAAAACTTGTATCCTTGCATATAAACCATTTTTGTTGTGGCTTGTATTTTTTGAAAATTTTTAATATTGATTTTATAGTTTTTTAAAATTATCAAAGTCAACATATGCCTGAAATTACAATGTATTTTGTTCGTGTAGGATAAAAGGGTATTAAAATGATCAAACATTTTTTATTTATTTATATCATAGGTATCGATCTCCTCTTGTGCTACATATAAATCATTTGAGAAATGGTTAAGCCAAGAAAAAGTTATATAATAAATAAGAAAGGTATGTATTCTAGGATTTTGATACATGTGAAGACAAAATAGATTAAAAATAGTAAACACTAATAATTTAAAAAAAAATTATATATTTGAAATATGCATAGCTGACTCGATCTATGTCTATAATTTCACAAACCACTGAATTGTTTAGCTTATATAAAAATAACGTCAAATACAGAGATATAGAGGTGTATTAAAAAAAATGGAGGTTTTTATGATTTTGCAGACCGAACCACTAGGTTTGTCATCCTGAACCTAAATCTGAGCCCACCAAATAAACATACACCTTGTCAATCCAGCACAAAAATTTTGAATTCAAACAAGTGCTCACGTGCTCTGGGAGCACACACGCACTCCAAGAACGTGTACGTGCTACTAAAAGTCATTTCCTTCCTTTTCCTCCCTCTCCTACATCTACCCACCCTCTCTATTTCACTCTCACTCTCCCTCTCACCCCTTATTTGTCTCTCTCTCTCTCTCTCCCTCACACTCCTATACATGGTAAGACCTAGACATTGAAAGATTTAGACATCACAAGGAATGGAAATACCTAGAGATAGACCTTACCTTCACATGCCTTAGACTCTCACACCCACTCCCTCGCTATCCCCCCCCTCTTCCACTATCTCTCTCTCTCTCACACACACACACTCTCTTCTCTTTTTTTCCTCACTCCCTCTCTCTTCCACCCTTTCTCTCTCATCATTGTTAGTCTCAGTCTCACTCTCTATTCCCCTCTTTCTCTCTATATTCCCCTCTCTATCTCCCTCTGTATCCCCCCCTTCCCCTCATTCTCTCGCTACCCCCATTATATATCTCCCTCTCTACTTCCCTTCCTCTCAATATCTGTCTCTCTACCCCCCTCTCTTTCTCCCTCTCGTCCCTCTCACACTTTGTCTCTACCCCTCCTCTTTGATTTGTTCTCTTCCCCCCCTCCTCCCTCTCTATATATACCCCTCCTATTGTTATTTCTCTCTCCCTCTCACACTCTTACACACTCTCTCCCCACCGCCCCCCCTCATCCCTCTCTCTCTGCCCTATGCCACTATCTCTCCGACATATACCCCTCTCTCCTACATTTACCTCTCTCTCTACACCCCTCTCTATTTTCCTTCATCTCCCACTCACACTCTCACACACTCTCTATTTCCTTATTATTCCTTTCTCTCACTCCCTCCCACACACACTTTCTATCCCCCCTATATGTGTTCCTCTCTCCCTCCCACACTCTAACACACTCACTCTCTACCTACCCTCCTTTTCTTCCTCTCTCTCCCTCCTACACTCTCTCACACACACTTTTTATACCCCCTCTATGTCTTTCTTTGTCTCCCTCCCACACTCCCTCACACAAATTTTGTATCCCCCCTCTATGTCTACCTCTCTCTCCCTCCCACACTTTAACAAAATCACTCTCTACCTCCATCGTTTGTATACCTCTATGTACCTCCCCTCTTTGTCTACCTCTCTATTCCTCCCACATTCTCGCACACGCACTTTTTTTCCCCCGTTAGGCTATTTATATATCTTTACCCGCCCTTCCTCTTACAATCATTCTCACGCTCTCTCCACACCCTCCTCCCTCCCTCCCTCTCTCTTCCCCTCCCTCTCACTATTTCTCCAGTCATAATCACTCTCACTCTCTCTCCACCCCGTCCTTTTCCTTCCCCTATCTATTTCTTTCTCCCCCCCCCCCTTTTCACACTCACACATTCTCTCTCTATACCCCCTCCCTCTATCTATCCCTCTCCATCCCAATATATTTTCTCTCTTTCTCTCCTACATCTACAACCTCTTTATCTCTCTCCTCTACTCTCCCCCCATTTCTCTATTTATATCTCTCTACCCTCCATTCCCTCTATCTCCCTCCTTCCTCTCACAATCAATCTCACTCTCTCTCCAACCCCTCCTCCCTCCTTCCTCTCACAATCAATCTCACTCTCTCTCCAACCCCTCCTCCCTCCCTCTCTCTTTCCCCATCCCTCTCACTATCTCTCCACTATCTATCTCATACATCTACCCCTCCCCACTTTCCCTCCCCCCTTTCCTCTCACTTTCTCTCTACCCACTCTTTTTGTCTCTCTCTCCCTCCCTCTCACACACTCAAATACTCCTTGTATAGCCCCCCTCTCTTTATTTCTCTTCCCCCCCTCTCACACTCACACTCTATCTCTTTACCCCTCTCTTAACTATGTATCCCCCCTCCCTCCTGTTATCTCTCCTTTCTTTCTCTCCTACATATATCGTCGCTTTCTCTCTCTCATTTCTAGTCTTACTCTCACTATATCCACCTCCCTCTCTCTCCTACACTCTCTCCCCATTTCTCTCTTTATATATATCTACCCCCCTTTCCATGTATCTCCCCCCTTCCTCTCGCAATCATTCTCACCCTCTCTCCACCCCTTCCTACCTCCCTCTCTCTGTCCCCCTCCCTCACACCATCTTTTTTCTCTCTATCTCATACATCTACCCTTCCCCATTATTTCTCCCCTCCTTCCTCTCACTCTCTCTCTACCTTCTCTATTTTTCTCCCCGTTCCTCCCTCTCACACACTAAAACACTCATTTTCCAACTGCCCTCTCTTTATTTCTCTTTCATATTCTCACACTCACACATTCTCTCTCTACCCACCTCCTCTCTCTATCTCTCCCCATCCCTAATCCCCTCCTATTCAACTCTCTCCCTCTCTTTATTTCTCTCTCCATCCATATATTTATTTCCCTCCTCCCTCCTTCATCCCTTTCAATCCATCCACCCCCTTATCTCTCTCCCCCCCTCCAAGTCTCCTCCTCTCTCTTTGACTGTCTCCTCCTTTCTCTTCCCCTTTTCCCCTCCCTCCCACTATCTCCACCCTCTTTGTATCCTACATATACCACCTCTTTCTCTCTCTCCTTGTTGTTAGTCTCACTCTCTATCCCACCTATATCTCTCTAAGTCCCCCTGTTGGTCTTCCTCTCCCACCCTATAACAATCTCAAACAATCCATCTATATCCCATTCTATCTTTACCACTTTCATCTAACCCCCACTCGCTAACTCCCTGTATCCCCATCTCTCTCCCACACTCCCCACATTTATCTATTTTCATCTATCTAACCCCCCTTCCCTCTTTTTCCCCCTTCCTCTCACTCTTTCACTCTCTACCCCCCTCTTCTTCCCCTCTTCCTCTCACTCTCTCACTCTCACTATCTCCCCCCATGACCTAGACCATAGAAAGAGCTATATATATAATTATAAGTTGACCTATATACTTACATAGACCATGACATAGACCCTCCATACTCTCTCTCTCTCACTCGCTACCTCACCCTAGACATGTACATAAACCATGACATAGACCTAGACCATGACCTAGACCATGACATAGAGCTAGAGGTAGATTTATATGATGACCCAGAGCTTGAAGTAGACCATGACCTATACCATGACATATAGATATATCTATATTTATATTTTGACCTAGAGCTTGACAATGCCAAAAATAATGAAACTTATCATGACTTGTTTTTCTTCCTCTATTACTCATTATCTTTAACCTACACATAGATCTCGATTAATCCACTCACATGAAGAATATTACGTTGTAGATTTGTGAAATCAAATATCATACCTACTCTAGGAGCCTCAAGGAAATTCATATGAGCAAATAAAACAAAATGTAAAAGAAAAATTGTAAATGAAATGAATGTGAATGATGTTCTCTTTGCAACACATTTCCTGATCTCCACCCCTTCCCAGAAAATATCGAATATAACCCGAATCATAATCTAATATGATCCGTTACTCCAAAGGGTTCACTACAATCTCACATGTTTCCACCTCAAATGGTCATTTCAGCTTAGGTGTACTACAATCTCATGATGTTTAGGACTCCAAATGGTTCATTGCAGTATCACTATATGTTCGCCTCCAAACAATCCTTTCAATTCGGGTGTACTGCAATATAATAATATTTGATCCTCCAAATGGTCATAATGTCCATTTCAGTAGGTTCCATTCCCCCAAATATCTTATCACTAGACCCAGAGCTAGATATAGATTTAGACGTTGACCTAGAGTTTGACCTAGACCATGACATAGACCCCCCTAACTCCATCTAAGCCTAGGCATAAATTATACTTGATCCTTAACCATATTTAACTCAAGCCCTTAGTGGAAAAGGCATTTACCTTGTGTAAACCCTTTGACCCACATCACCGACATATTGGTGCTTTAACCATTGCTCTATCCTTGAAAACACTTTCAATACTAACCCCTTACGGCTTTTTTCCCCGATAACCCTATACATATTTATTCATAAAGAGGTTTGGTGTATATTAAATTCTATATATGTTTCATTAAGAGTGTGTGTGTTCTTCTGTGACTTGATTGAGTTGGTGATTTATGCTCAGCAGGAATCCACACACGTTACAAGAATAAAGACGTTCTAGGAACGCGTGCATGTTCCTATTGGGTATTTTTTGGGCCAGGTACACCCCACCTCATCTATATCATGGTTAAGAAAAAACTACGACAGCTTCATACAAAAAGAACCCACATAGACAATTTTTACTTATTTTAGTGTTCTTGTTAGATTCATAAAGACTTTTATGCTATTTCTAGACCATTGCAGGAAAATTTGGAAGACAAATTTTCCAAGTGCAATCAAAATTGTTGCTTATATATAATTATGTCTTCTTGGAATTGGAAGAGAAATTTGTCCAAGTGCAATTGGAGTTGTTGTTTGTTTATTCTTGTATCTTCTTGGAATTTGAAGACAAATTTGTCTTAGTGTGATTGGAATTGTTTTTTGTATCTTCTTGTTTCTTCTTGTACTTGAAAGACAAATTTTTCCAAGTGCAATTGGAATTTTTGTTTCTATCTTCTCATGTCTTCTTGGAATTGGAAGGGAAATTTGTCCAAGTGCAATTGGAATTGGAATTGGAATTGGAATGATTAGATGTGTCTTCTTTTGTAATACAAAAAAAATATTCTCCACTTGGTTGTGCCTTATTACATAATACACAGACAAATTTGTGGTGGGTGTTTGGAAGCAAATTCTTATCTTAAAACATGGGTAACCACCAGATTCAAGAAATAAATTCCTCTAGAAAAAAGAAGTCATTCAAAAAGGTAGAATAAGAAAGATAAAAACAAAAGTTACATATTTCAAAGCGTATGATTTTAGAAGAGGGAAATCCAATTTCTAGTGGAATATATGTCGTTATTATTTCTCCTCTATCACTAGAAGAAAAACACAAGAGTTCATTAGAGAGAAATCCAAACAATATCTCATCAAGAAAACATTTTGTTGATGACCAGATGATGGAGGATTTACTTGGATTTGATTATACAATGGATGAAATTAGAGAAGCAATTGGTCTACAACATTGTGGTGAAGAAGGTCATGTGATGAAATATCTTGTTGGACAGTCAAATGTTCCAGAAACTAGACAATCCCATGTCGACTCTCCTCCCTCAATTGATCTGTTAGTGATTGAAGGGGCAATAATTGCAACATTGTTAACTCCACAACAAGGAGGTCAAGAGTCCCAGAATAGGGAATCAGCATCCCTACCTAGATTGAGCACTACGCGGAGAAGAACTCCTAAACGCGTTCATGATGATGAAAGTGTCCTAACATAACTTGAAGGTAATTTGCGTAGTCGTACTATTCGTTATCACTCTTATAAAATTATTCAAAAATATATTGAACCAAAATCCGATGCTACTAAATGTCAATTATTTTTATCTTTGTTAAAATCTAGAAGTTTGACTGCTGTTAGGAGAATTTTAGTAATTAAGATAGTCAAAAGTGTATAAAGAAGTCGTCATATAGTACGAAACTTTGTAGATGATTTTCATAGAATTGGTAAGAATTCTCTTTCTAAAGACCGCAATGCATCCCAACATGTCTTTTCCTAGTCAATTGTTAGCAAGATCACAAGAAAACATCATTTTCTACAAGAAACTTATCACCTCTTGAAATACAATGCCAAAAACATTAGAAATTATTCTCATATACAAGATAGCCTTGACACAGGCTCCCCAAAATATTTGTGGGCATTCAGTAGAAGGCTACCTCATTTTGACATGAATTTAATAGGAGCAGTTAAGGGACTAGTTCAAGATTTCTGGTATGAGAACACAAGGCCCTTTTCCAACCAAATGGATGTATTAAAATTGAGAAGGGGATCTAGGGACTGTGAACTCCATATTAAAAACTATCTTGAAATTACACAAAAAAATTGTATGAGATATTCATAATAGTACATAGTGCACTTAACTTAGGCAAAATATATTTTCATAAATGCAAGCCTTGGTATGTTTGAATAAACACAATTCGTAACACATGTTGTTGTAGATATCATGTCGATTATGGTTATTATTATGACACACACACAGACACATATATTGTGTTTTGTATAACACCATTTTGGAGGAATGCCCAGTTATATTTCTGAAGTCTTCATCTAGATACTTTATTCGCAACATCTTCTGTACAAGGACAAAGGGTTTTACATTTTATCAAAATCCATGATTATATGGGACATGCCCCGAGTGTAGTGGAATAAAATTACTAAGAAAGTGCATCTATGTAAGTGATGAGTATGAATTGGGGAGGAAGGAGGTTCCCTTGCAAAGATTTAAATATGTGACATATAATATTGATGGATGAAAGGAAAGAAAAATAACTATACAACTGGTTACCTCCCAAGTACATGTTTGTGACTTCATGAAGAAATTTGTCGAAAAGGCATGAAATTATGTTCATCATGTCCATGTGGCTCAATGGCAGGACAAACATTTTAAAATATGAAAAGATACATTTCTTGTTGGTACTGTGTTATCAGTGGTTTATTTTGCTAAGAACTACACCCTTCAACCAGAAAATAAGAATACCATACCATACAATGCCATACCAACATCAATGCCAATGCATACTATTTTCATTGCCAATTCATACCATTTCCATTGTGAATGCATACCATACCATACCAATGCCATTGCCATTTCCTATGCATACCATTTTCATTTCAATTGCCAATGCAAACCATTTCCAATGCATATCATACCATACCATTTCCACTTCCAATGCATACCATTTCCATTTCCATTTCCATTTCCAAAGCATACCATACCATTTCCATTGCCATTTCCAATGGCAATGCATACCATACGATTTCCAATGAAAACATACAATGACAAGGAAATGCACACCCTTTCCCATGCATACCATTGACATTGTGAATGCATACCATACCATACCATACCATATCATTTCCAATGCATACTATGCAATGGAAAGGCAATGCATGCCATTGCTAATGCATATAATTGTCATTGCCAATGCATATCATTTCCATTGCCAATGCATATCATTTCCATTTCCAATGCATACCATACCATACAAGGAAATGACAAGGAAGTGCATACCATACCATTTCCATTCACATTTTTAATGCCAACGCATTCCATACCATACCATACCATACCATTGTGAGTGCATACCATACAATGGAAATGAAATGCATACCATTTCCAATGCCAATGCATACCATTTTCAATGCATACCATACCATACCATACCATTATCAATGCATACCATACCAATGCATTGGAAATGGTATGGTATGGTATGGTATGGTATGGTATTGTATGGTATGCATTGGCATACCAATGCATACCATACCATCTCCATTTCCATTTCCAATTCCAATTCATACCATACTATACCATACCATACCATACCATTCCATGCCATACCATTTCCAATGAATACCATACAATTTTAAGGAAATCCATACCATTGTATGCATTGTATGGTATGCATTGGCAATGTTATGGTATGGTATGGTATGGTATGCATTGGAAATGACAATGGTATGCATTTCCTTTCCATTTCCTTTGGTATGCATTGGCATTGACAATGGAAATGCATACAATACCATACCATTTCCATTTCAATTGCCAATGCCAATGAATACCATAACATACCATACCACTACCAATGGTATTCTATGTTATACAATAGTATGATATGGTATGGTATGAATTGGTACTGGAAATGGAAATGGTATGCATTGGTATGGTATGAATTGCCTTGACATTGTCTTATATGGTATGCATTGGCAATGGTATGGTATGGTATGCATTGGCATTGGCAATGGAAATGGAAATGGTATGGTATAGTATGCATTTCCATTGACAATTCCAATGCATACCATACCATACTATACCATACAATACCATTTCCATTTCCATTGCCATTGTCAATGGATGTCATACCATACCATACCATTTTCAATGCATACCATACAAGGAAATGGAACGGAAATGCATACCATACCATTTCCATTTCCATTTACAATGCATACCATACCATAGCATACCATTTCCAATACCATAGCATACCATACAATAGCATATCATTGATATTTCCAATGCATACCATACCATTGCCAATGACAATGCATACCATACCAATGTATACCATTGACATTGCCAATGCATACCATACCAATGCATAAACATTGTCAATGCATGCCATTTCCATTTCCAATGCATACCATTGCTATTTCCAATAAATACCATACCATTTCTATTTCCATTGCCAATGCCAATGCATACCATACAATTGCAAGGAAATGGATACCATTGTATGCATCATATGGTATGCATTGGAAATGGTAAGGTATGGTATGGTATGCATTGGCAACAAAAATGGAAATGGTATGCAATGCCTTTCCATTTCATTGTATTGCATGCATTGGCAATGGTATGGTATGTATTGGCATTGGAAATTGCAATGGAAATGGTATGGTATGGTATGCATTGGAATTGGAAATGGAAATGAAAATGGTATGGTATGGTACTCATTGGAATTGGAAATGTCAATACATACCATACCATACCATTTCCATTAAGAATGACAATGCATACCTAACCATACCATACCATTTCCAATGGTATGCTATGTGATGTAGGAGCATTGCTCCAAGCCAGCTACGTGTCAGCCAACCAGCACACCCAACACATGTTTAATGGAGAGGAGAGGAGCAACCCTCTCAGTTTCAAATTTCAAATTTGAAAAATGTATTTAATGATTGTAAGGCTGGTAGAGCCAAAAGCCATGCATGTGCACAGGCTTTAAATAAAGGTTGCCTTAATTAGTTGTAAGGTTGAGATCTACATCCGATTTGGACTAGACAACCATTCAATGTAATTAAATGTAAATTAATGAGAGTTGGTGAGGATGGAGGGAAGCGCTCGAGTAGAGAGAATAGGGAGAAGAGAGGAGACCCGAGACTCTGTTGCAGTCCGAGCTTGAACACATTGTAATCAGACATTGATGTTAATACAAGAAGTTTTTCCTGCATATGTGTTTTCTATGTGTTTATGTGTCTTTTATGAATGTTGTGTGTCCATTCATGCTGTAGATGTATGTTAAGTTTCATCTACAGGAGATAGATAGATTTTCCTATCTATGAGTTCTTTGATATTAGGTTTGGGTTCTTTGTGGCTTCATGCAAAAGAGTGCATGACAAAGTACTGTGGTCTCTGTAAGCTAGTGCAAGGAGTGCACTTCTAAATTCTGCGGAATTTAGACAAAGACATGCCAAGAGGGTGCACCAGAGGAAGTCATTGGCTCAAGGAGGAAGCCTCAACGTTGTTGAACACCTTGAAGGAGAAAATGTGCAAAGGAGAGCACAGAGAGGAGAAGCAGAATTGTTGAGAATTCTATAAAGGCTCTGCCAGGAGGGCATTGAGCAAATGCATAGGATGCATTGAGCTAGTGCATAGAGTGCACTTCTGAATTCTGCAGAATTTGGACAAATTTGTGCCAGGAGGACGCACTAGAGGAAGTATTAAACCCAGGGAGAAACCTCAATGTTGTTGAACACCTTGGAGGTAAGACTGTGCAGAGGAAGGAACATAGATAAATAAATCACTAAAGGTTCTGTGGAAGCTCTGCCAAGAGGGCATTGAGCAAGTGCATAGAGTGCACAAAAGAATTCTATTTCAAGTTCAGAGAGAAAATAGAGTAATTGAGGATTATGGAGAACTCTACCAGGTGGGCATTGAGTTGGTGCAAGTGTGCATGGAAGGAACTCTTGTTTGAGTTCTATTGGGAAAAGAAGTGTCACAGGAGGAGACACTCATAGAGTTACTAAACACCCTGCAGGCTCAACAAAGCATGCCTGAGAAGGAAGTTGCCAAAGGGCACTTACATCCCTTCAAGGAGAGAAAGGGACAGAGGCACTTTGAGGTCAGAGCTATAGATAATCTTAGAAGAGATAGCACAATTATGTGCAAGAACCCTAGAAGGAGTCGCAGAGGCCAAGAAAACCCTTTAGAGGGTTCAGAGCTTGAGGAGCTCAGGAGGGACAACGTTCTTAGAATACAGGCGGGAACCAAGGTTATAAGTTTTGTAGTAGAGACAAGGGCTGAGGCCTTTTGGAGCAAGAAATCTTCCAAGGGAAAGGAAGAAGGGCATGCTCAAGGTAGAGCACAACTATTGTTAGATCAGTTGGAGAGGAGAGATCTGGGTCATTGAATTCTACATCCATACGCACGCAGGAAAGCACACAAGAGCGCAGAAGATTAGATCTGGGCCGTCAGATCTAGTGCAAAGGACTGATAGCCATCAGATCCAAAGGAAGGTGCACAAAGTTTAACCTCTGGGAGGTTTAATAAGAGAATAGATGAAACGGACGGTGGAGACGCTTCATGGAGATGTGAGAAATGTCGTGAGTTGTTGGATGAGAAGCAGTAGGAGTTGTTGGTTCCCCTTTGGAGTGGGATTTCAGCATTTCGGCATTTCAGGGTTCGACATTTCGGCAATCCCGATGACAAGGAGCTGGGGCACTTTGCATTGAAAACCCCAAAGTCATGAAACACGATTTGTTTTTGGAGTAGGGTTGTGGTCCTAGAGGAAGCATCCATTTCATCATTTCGGCATTTTGGCATTTCAAGGTCCGAGAGATCGAAAGACCAAGAACCATCTACAGCCTGAATCGCAGAATCACGAAGTCTGAAATCCTGAAAAGTGGATCGTGGTCACGGGTAGATTTCGGCATTTTGGGACCCAGGTGTTCGAAACATCAGGAGTTGGGAGACGTGGAGTCCTGACTCGTGAAATCGTGAAACCCCTAAAACATTCAGAGGAATAGCATGAGCCAAAGCTCGTTAAGCCCTTTTCGGCATTTCGGGACCCTGGTGTTTGAGAGGCCAGGAGTCAAGAGACGTGGAGTCCTGACTCACAATATCATGAAAGCCTGAAAGCATTCAGAGGAATAACACCCCTTTTCATCATTTCAGCGTTTCGGGGTTTGGAAAGTAGAGGAGGCAGTGGCTTGGGTCGCTGCATTTCAAACTCCCGGCTACCGAAATCTCGATACAATCGGGACCATTGGGTCGAGGGAGAACTCTATTTCAGGTTCGGTGAGAAGGAAGTGAAGACTCATGCCTGGTGCACATTGTGCAGGTGGGGTTTTTGTAGAAGGACCTGTGGATCAAATTCGTGGGGTTCCAGTGAGGGCCCGAAAGAACAATTTCAGTTCTGTGAATTAGAAAAAAATCGATCATGTGCGGATCTTCGCCCGAGGGTTGGGGGTCTACGTTAGTTTGGTATCATAGCTTGATTTTTTGTCTGTATACGGTAGACAGAAGGAGGCAGAAGGAAAAGAAAACAATACTCTGATACGCATCAAGTGGTATCAGAGCTTGATTTTGTCTATATATTGCAGGCAGAGGGAGCCAGAGGAAAAGGAAGACAGAGTGTGGAAGCTCTGTGATGATTGTTGCAAGGTGCGCAATAGTCAATAGATAGTCAGGAGGACTATAGGAAAGGATGGAAACACTCACGGTTGCAGAGTGATAGCAACAAGTTTGCCAGGAGGGTAGACAGGAATAGGAAGATGGCTACTGAAGGCCATGGATGTGGTGGAAAGAAGAACCACCAGCAATAGAGAAAAGATGAGATGGATGAAGAGCTCGTTGAGATAAGGGTGAGGATGGAAGAGCTTACACTGCGGGTGCAGCAGAATGCAAATATGCATTGGGTATATGAATGGCCCATGAAAAAGAAGGTGAAGTGTCCAGTCAAGAAATTATTAGCCAAAGGACAGTGAAGGTTGTTAATAGGATGGTTGAGGCATGATGAACGCCTCAGAGGTGAACAGGAAATGGTTCACATCTATGAGTCAAAAGCTAGGAGAAATCTCAGTGATGATGAGGAGGAGAGATCACTATAAGATCTCGTAAATTGCTAGGTGGGAAGAAATGGACTTTCAAATTGCCAGGTGGGCAATAGAAAGAGATCAAGTGAAGGTCTTGTATACTACCAGGAGGGTGGTGCTGAAATTTCAAACTGCCAAGTGGGAAATGAGATGGGATCACTGGATCTCATAGACTGCCAAGTGGGCAGAAGAAAATTACCAAATTGCCAGGTGGGCAGGGGAAATGAGATGAGATTGTCTGAGAGTCTCATGAACTCAGAGGAGAGTCTAGATCAGTAAGGAGAGCTGACAGAGAAGATGAGCTCAGAGGTGATTTCATATCAATGTGGATAGCTAATAGAGAAGGAAGATCAGAAGAGCATTCTGATGATTGGAGGGATAAAGGTATTCCTGCCATATAGCCCGGTTGAGGCCAGCGTGTGTGTTGCCAATGCAACAACAACAGAAAGATAGCCAGCTGTGACTATCAAAGAGATGGAGCAGATGTCAAAATATGCCCAAGGAAAAGAAGAGGAGCACACAGTTGAGATGCTCACTCCTTGGGAGAAGGAGTTAGAAATTCTGGAGGATTGGTTGAACCATCCAGAACTAGTAGATGACTGGCGAGAGTAGACAGTCATACCGATGTTAGCAGAGGATCATTCTGAGGATTCACTCATAAATTTCAGCTAGAGAGATAAGCAGATGATGATTGCAGTGTTGAGGCATGCAACAGCAGAAGGTGAAGGGAAATTCCAGTCTAAGGAGAAGCTGGAGGAAGCCGGAGATGCACCAGCAGGAGAACTGGTAGAAGAAACGCTGTCAGAAGGGGAAGATGAGAAGAGACTTAGTGATCAAACTGTAGAACTAAATTTTGCAGCAGAGTGGCAAGCTGAGGCCACAGAGGAAGAAAATAGCATGGGGGATCTAGTTGAGCTGCCCACTGATAAGGAAAAGGAAATGCAGCCGAGGAGACTACATAAAGAGAGCCAGCCCTGGGAATAGCTGGATGAGGTGATTGAAGGAATTAGAAGGTTGATGTTGAAGTCAGCACTAGAAGCAGTCAACAAGGAGGATATGAGCATAGGAGAACCTACCATAGCAGCAGGGAAACATATGCAGCAGTAGCAATGAAGCAATGGAGAAGATGGACAACTCCAGAGAACTATTTGGGATCCAGGTGGATTTCAACAGCGATGCTCAGAAGCTCATGATTTTTGCAGAAGAGGAGTATGATGTAGGAACATCGCTCCAAGCCAGCTACGCGCTAGTGAACTAGCACACCCAACACATGTTCAATGGAGAGGAGAGGTGTAGCCCTCTCACTTTCAAATTTCAAATTTGAAAAATGCATTTAATGATTGTAAGGTTGGTAGAGCCAAAAGCCATGCATGTGCATAGGCTTTAGATAAAGGTTTCCTTAATTAGTTGTAAGGCTAAGATCTAGATCCGATTCGAACTAGACATCCATTCAATGTAATTGAATGTAAATTAATGAGAGTTTGTGAGGATGGAGGGAAGCGCTCAAGGAGCCCCCTTTTGTAAAAACATCTTCTTTTGTTTCCAGTAGAGTAGTTAGGTAGAGAAGAGGTAGAATAGAGAGAATAGGGAGAAGAGAGGAGAGTCGAGACTATGTTGCAGTCCGAGCTCGAACACATTGTAATTAGACATTGATGTTAATACAAGCAGTTTTTCCTGCATATGTGTTTTCTATGTGTTTGTGTCTTTTATGAATGTTGTGTGTTCATTCATGTTGTAGATGTATGTTAAGTTCCATTTGCAGGAGATAGATAGATTTTCCTATCTATGAGTTCTTTGATTTCAGGTTTGGTTTCTTTATGGCTTCATGCAAAAGAGTGCATGACAGAGTAATGCGGTCTCTGTAAGCCATTGCAAGGAGTGCACTTCTGAATTCTGCAGAATTTAGACAAAGACGTGCCAGCAGGGTGCACCAGAGGAAGTCATTGACTCAAGGAAGAAGCCTCAAGGTTGTTGAATACCTTGAAGGAGAAATTGTGTAGAGGAGAGCACAAAGAGGAGAAGCAGAATTGCTGAAAATTCTATAAAGGCTCTGCTAGGAGGGCATTGAGAAAATGCACAGGATGCATTGAGCCAGTGCATAGAGTGCACTTCTTAATTCTGCAGAATTTGGACAGAGTTGTGCCAGGAGGACACACCAGAGGAATTATTAGACCCAGGGAGAAACCTCAAGGTTGTTGAACACCTTGGAGGTAATACTGTGCAGAGGAAGGCACAGAGATAACAGAATCACTGAAGGTTCTGTGGAAGCTCTGCCAAGAGGGAATTGAGCAAGTGCATAGAGTGCATAGAAGAATTCTATTTCGAGTTCAGAGAGAAAACAGAGTCACTGAGGATTCTAGAGAACTCTTCCAGGTGGGCATTGAGTTGGTGCAAGTGTGCACAGAGGGAACTCTTGTTTGATTTTTGTTGGGAAAAGAAGTGTGGCAGGAGGAGACACTCACAGGGTTACTAAACACCTTGTAGGCTCAGCAAAGCGTGCCTGAGTAGAAAGTTACCAAAGGGAACTTACATCCCTTCAAGGAGAGAAAGGGACAGAGGCACTTTGAGGTCAGAGCTACAGATAAGCTCAGAAGAGATAGCACAATTGTGTGCAAGGACCCTGCAAGGAGTCGTAGAGGCTAATAAAACCCTTTAGAGGATTTAGAGTTTGAGGAGCTCAGGAGGGACAACATTCTTACAATACAAGCAGGAGCCAAGGTTACAGGCTTCGTAGCAGAGCCAAAGGAAAGGAAGAAGGGCATGCTCAACGTAGAGCACAACTGTCGTTAGATCAGTTGGAGAGGAGAGATCTGGGTCGTTGAATTCTATGTCCAGACGCATGCAGGAAAGCACACACGAGAGCATAAGATTAGATCTAGGCTATCAGATCTAGTGCAAAGGACTGATAGCCATCGGATCCAGAGGAAGGTGCACAAAGTTTATCCTCTGGGAGGTTGCACAGGAGAAGAGTTGAAACAGATGGTGGAGACGCTTCGTGGAGAAGTATGAAATGTCGTGAGTCGTTGGATGAGAAGCAACAAGAGCCATTGATTCCCCTTTGGAGTGGGATTTCAACATTTCAGTATTTCAGGGTTCGACATTTTGACAATCTCGTTCACAAGGAGATGGAGCACTTTGCATTGAAAACCCCGAAGTCGTGAAACACGACGTGTTTTTGGAGTAGGGATATGGTCCCGAAGGAAGCAACCATTTTGGAATTTCAACATTTCGGCATTTTGGGGTCAGAGAGATCGAAGGACCAGGAACCGTTTGCAGTCGGAATTGTGGAATTGAGAATTCTGAAATCCCTAAAAGTGGACTGTTGTCACCGGCAGATTTAATCATTTTGGGACCCGGGTGTTCGAAAGGTCAGGAGTCGAGAGATGTTGAGTCCCAGCTCACGAAATCGCGAAACCCTGAAAACATTCAGAGGAATAGCATGAGATAAATCCCATTAAGCCCTTTTCATCATTTCAAGACTCGGGTGTTTGAGAGGCCAGGAGTCGGGAGACGTGGAGTCCCGACTCATGATATCACAAAATCCTAAAACCATTTGGAGGAATAGAACCTCTTTTCATCATTTCGGTGTTTTGGGTTTTGGAAAGTAAAGGAAGCAGTGGTTTGGGTCGATGCATTTCAAACTCCCGGTTATCGAAATCCTGATACAGTCGGGACCGTTTGGTCGAGGGAGAACTCTATTTCGGGTTCCGTGAGAAGGAGGTGAAGACTCATGCCTGGTGCACGTTGTGCAGGTGGGGTTTTTGTGGAAGGACCTCTGGATCGAATTCATGGGGTTCCAGTGAGGGCCCGAAAGAACTATTTTAGTTCTATGAATTCAAAGAAGATCGATCTGATGTGGATCTTGGCCCGAGGGTCGGGGGTCTGCATCACTATGCTATGCTATGGTATACTATGGTATGTTATGTTGTGGTATGAAATGGTATCCTATGGTATGGTATGCATTGGAAATGGAAATGACAATGGTATGCATTTCCTTTCCATTCCCTTGTATGGTATGCATTGGCAATGAAATGGTATGGTATGGTATTGTATGGAATGGTATGCATTAGCAATGGTATGGTATGTTATGGTATTCATTGACAATGGAAATGGAAATGGTATGCATTTCCTTTCCATTGCATTGTATGGTATGAATTCACAATGGTATGGTATGGTATGGTATGCATTGGCATTGGAAACAGAAATGGAAATGGTATAGTATGGTATGGTATGCATTGGCAATGCATACCATACCATACCACACCATACCATTGCGATTGCCATTGCCAATGCCAATTCATACCATACCAATTGAATGCTTGCAATGCATACCATACCAATGAAATGCATGCAATGCATACCATATCATTTCCATTTTCATTACCAATGCCAATGCATGTCATACCATACCATACCATATCATTTCCAATGCATACGATACAATGGCAAGGCAGTGTATACCATTGTATGCACTGTATGGTATGCATTGGAAATGGTATGGTTTGGTATCTCATGGTATACATTGGCACTGTCAATGGTATGAATGGACTTGCAATTTCCTTGTATGGTATGCATTGGCAATGGTATGGTATATATTGGAATTTGAAATTCCAATAGAAATGGAATGATATGGTATGGTATGGTATGGTATGGTATGCATTGGATTTGGAAATGGAAATGGATACCATAACATACCATAGCATACCACAATGCATACCATACCATACCATATCATACCATAAAAGGCCATGGAAAGGAAATGCATACCATTCCAATGCATACCATTTCCATTTCCAATGCATACCATACCATACCATACCATTTACAATACCATAGCATACCATATCATACCATTTCTAAGACCATAACATACCATACCATAGCATATCATTGCTATTTCCAATGCATACCATACCATTTCCATTGTCATTGCCAATGCCAATGCATACCAATGCATACCATTGTCATGCAATATATACCATACCAATGCAATGCATACCATACCAATGCATAAAATTTCCATTGCCAATACATACCATTGCCTATGCATACCATACCATTTCCAATTCCAATGCATACCATACCATACTATACCATACCATTTCCAATTCATACCATACAATGGAAAGGAAATAGATAACATTGTATGTATTGTATGGTATGCATTGCCAATGGTATGGTATGGTATGCATTGGCAATGGCAATGACAATGGTATGCATTTCCTTTACATTTCCTTGTATGGTATGCATTGAAAATGGTATGGTATTTCTTGTTATGGTATGCATTAGCATTGGCAATGGCAATGCATACCATACCATACCATACGATTGAAATTTCCATTGCCAATGCATACGATTTCCATTGCCAATGCATACCATTTCTATTGTCAATGCATACAATATCATTTCCATTTCCATTGCCAATGCCAATTCCAATTCATACCATACCATACCATACCATTCCATACCATTTCCAATGCATACCAGACAATGACAATGCAATGCATACCATTGTATGCATTGTATGGTATGAATTGACAATGGTATGGTGTGGTATGGTATTCATTGGCAATGGAAATAGAAATGGTATGCATTTCCTTGCCATTGCCTTGTATGGTATGCATTGGAAATGGTATGGTATGGTATGGTATGCATTGGCATTTTTAATGGCAATGGAAATGGTATGGTATGCATTGGAATTGGAAATGGAAATGCATACCATACCATACCATACAATTTCCATGCAATGCACACCATACCAATGCAATGCATACCATACCAATGCAATGAATGCAATGCATGCCATACCAATGCAATTCATAACATTTCCATTTCCAATGCATACCATTGCCATTTCCATTGCCAATGCATACCATAACATAGAATACCATTTCCAATGCATACCATACCATTGCCATTGTCATTTCCTATGCATACCATAACATAGAATAAAATTGCCAATGTATACCATACCATACCATTGCTTGATGTCTTAAATATTCTAGGGTTGTTATGTGTCATATTGCATTTAAGCAAGAATTTGTCATCTAAACCCTAGTTTATACTTGCATTTTCATCCCCTTTCATTTAATGATTACTTGTGTTAAGGGCTTTTATATTTATCCTATTTTAAATTAGTTAATATCATTTATTGGCTTGGCGAGGCATGGAAATTTTATGGCATGACATTGGAAAGTTATATTTATTATTATATAGGTTAAAATGAGAATCTACATGACAAGGCATGAGAAACTGCATGACAATGGCATGACATAAAATGTCTTGTAAAGTCATGGAAATGACATGGAAATGGAATGGCATAGAAATGGCATGTCAATGCCATGCCATGGCATGTTTTGGCAAGGCATAGCATTGTTATGGAAATTCTAGGATATTGCAAGGCATGTAAATGTCATGGCATGGATTGGCAAGGCATGGAAATGGCATGGAATGACTTGGAAAGGAATGAAAATGGCATGGAAAGGTTTGACAATGGTGTGGAAATTCCAATGGCATGACATGGAATGACTTGGAAATGAATGGCAATGGCATGGCATCAGTAGGTTTTTAGGATTGGGTTTGGGAGGGTTCTTTGTCTCCTTGTGTGCTCTAACTGAAAAATTGGGTAGGAATGTGCAATAAACTCTCATAGATGGTGAAGGGAGAAGAATAATGGTTTCAAGTCTCCCTGGAGGAATTTTGGTAGCATAACATTAATTTTTGTAGTGTGTCATGAAATGTAAGCTCAAAACCTTTATCTGTAGGTGGAAAAGGATACCCATTCTAAGATCTAGTTTCCATGTGAACTATCTCATTCTATTGATCAAAATAAATAAGTTTAGTGGAAATCATGGAAGACTAAATAAATGTTATTAATAATTTATGGGTTTAACAAAATTACATACACCCACTACACAATCTAAACAAACATGTGCATTAATGAGTCCTTGACCAGTCTTTTTTGAATTTATGAAGGGTTACGCATAAATCAAATGATTTTATATATGGCATGCATAGAAAGAGGGGAATAATGTGTGCACCCTAGAAAATAACATTGAGATGAAATTGTTAAGTAATTTACAATTATGTAGAAGATAAATGAGAAAATTTATTTCTATAATAAATTATTGTAATATGACTTTTTTAAGGTCACAATATTTTCAAGTGACCACTATTTGAGTGTGGATTTTCATTGGATTTAGATAGATATAATTCAAGAGGTAGTCCATATTATTGGATGTGAGTTAGAATATGGATATCCACAACATTCATGTAAATAATTCAAAAGGAATGATCTATCGATGATGTAGAGATACATGGTTGATTAGAAAACAATGATACTTGAGAACCATTAATTGCTTTTGGATTTAGAACTTAGAAATATTTTCCACCATAAGTTATTCCTTAATGCGTAATTCAAGTATTTATAATCACTTTAGAAACAAATCAAGGGATTAATACACATAAAAATTCATACACTTTGAAATTCATATATTCATCAACATCAAATGTAGAAACAATGAGAATAATAAAAAAGATGCCATGAAATGTGTGTGTGTGTGTGTGTGTACTCAACATTGCCTAAATTGTGCATCTTTTACAAAATTGAAACTCGTGCCTAGTATACAAAGTGACAAAAAGTGGCCTAACATAAAAAAGCCTCTATATCGTGTCCTAGCTACAAAATGGTAGTAGTTGGTTAATCATCTATGATTTCCATCGTCGCCCACCTAGGAGCATCTTGAAAATATACATTTCTTCTCTTGCTCAAGGATGCACCTCTGACGCAGACCCCCACCTCAACAGGGTCTGCTTGGCCTCCCGACCCATGGATCTTCGAACTCCCTTGAGATGAAATGGCTCACTGATTCCCAACTAGAATCTCCAAATAATGTAACCACAAGGTCCTTCCTAGGAGTTACACGAATGTAAACAAGCGCTAGGCATGAACCCCACACCACGTGACCACCAGCATGACCACGAACTCAACTCAACAGGCACGTCGCATTTCGCGATATCATAAACCTTACTGAAATGCACTCCGACTCTTCCAAGTCCTGAAGTCCCGAAATGGGCTAACGGTCCTTAAATCCTCCTTTATCTCTCTTGTGGTGACCCATGGTTGTGACTTGGGGCTCAACCTCTGAGCATGTCAGGATTTCGCATATCAGGGTTCATGATGCAAGGTTCCTCCCTTTACCCGATAGGCGAAATCACGATGTTCCTTTGTCGTAGATCAATGATCAAGATTCTTCCATGATCTGATGGTCCATATCTTATTAGGATTTCACGAATAAGGATTTCACGACTTCCGGGTAGTCGTTCCCTCCACACATCAGATTCCTAAAATTCCAAAATTCAAATAACCAGATCAAATATCCTGATCGCATCGGGATTTCATGTATCACAAATTCTGACAATTGTTTCCTTCAAACTCCCGACTCCCGAAATGCCAAAATTTCAGAGTGTTAATCGATGAACCACACTCCTTTGAATCTAATGGTGGCTATCCCTCATGATCTTGTGACCTTTGAAATACGGTTTCCTTTGTCTTCTCCATTGATATACTAAATACAATGGTCTAGGGAAAATAAGTGGTTCTCCCTCTAAGAATTTGAACTGTCCATTCAGACTTTTGATAACTCCTTCCAAAGAACTCAACATCCTTCCTCCTGAACTTGATTTCTGCGAGGGGACTTCAAAATTCATTCTTCCTTTGAGATATTTGAAGTCTCTATCCCTCATGATCTTGGTTCTTGCTGCAAACTCAAGGATTCTAAAGAATCCTGCATGCACTCCCTGCAGCCTTCACGATAATCACTGATTATCCGATATATTTCACCTTTGTGCACTCCTTGCGATAGACGTTCTTCAACCACTCACTTGAGTTGGAAAAAGTATAATACTTCAACCAACATGCGCACACCTTGCATGAATATGTGCTAATTGCACTTCTACTGGTATAAGAACAATGATATCCCTCCTGAGCTTTTCTGAGATAAAACTCTGAATCTTGTCAATGCACTCCTTTTGGACCTTCACTGCACTCCTTGCATGAATTATCAGGAAGAGAAACAATTGAAAATTACACTCTCTCTCTTATAGACTTCATACATTCAAAATGAAATCATACACATACACGACATTGAAACAAATGCACAACAGAGCATATAAGAAAATTGTAAACATACCATTCAATAGATGAAAACAATGATCATCACAACACCATGAAATTGTATCAAAGCATTCTTATATTAATTCAAGTGCTTATGTACATGGGTTCAATAGAAAAAACTATCTTATTATACAATCTATCTTCTGCTTTGCTCTCCTATTCTCTTTCTCTACAGCTTCTAAATCTTACTATTGAGAATAATGATACAATACATTACATGCGAGGGAGCTTTATCGAGTTTTCCCTCCTACAACTCTAGATATCAAATTGAATTAATGCCTTCATCTACTTTACATTCATTATATTAAATTCCTAGAACTGATAGATGAGAGAAAACGCTCAAGATCTGGGCTACAATATCCAAGCCATAAAAGAAAAAATATATTTTTCAGATATTACATTAATGTTTCATCTTTTCAAATTCAAAACGTCTTCAAAATGCATGTTGTTTCATATCTAGTTGTCTTCCACTTGCACTCGCTTGCGATGCTCCTGCATCATACTCCTCTGGCTGAAAAATTCATGGACTCGTGTCCATGAGCTCCTGCACTGTCTGTCCACATTTTTGGATCTCCGCTTCAGTTTCCCAACTGGAATGTTCAATCAGGTGTCCCTTACACTTTACAAAGTATTCAAAATATGTCTTCCTCCAGATCTTCTTGCTAACTCGCTGATCAATGATCTTTTCCATCTACGACTTTTCAGATATTGGCATCTGTTTGACCCACTACACTTCCTTATGATTTTTTTCTTCTCTTGCATCATCTTCTCTATAAGGGTACAAATCTGTTATGTTCAATATGGGTGATATTCCTACACCATCTGGCAATTCTATCTCATAAGTATTTTCTTCGAATTTTCTCAAAATATTGCATGGCCCTATCTGATCCAGATTTTATGAGAAGAACAAAATGAATACAGATTATTAACAGGTTCTTAATACAAAATAACATAGATACAGTAAAACTGGTTTTCTATTCAATAACGAAATAAGATGAAACTGTAAAATGCAGCGGAAACAAGCTTGCTGGAATGGTGGCGGCTTATCTCTAAGAAGAGATGTGACGGCAGTGCGCATTTGCAATAAGAAGGTTACAATGAGGCTCTGAAGGCCTTTTTACAATAAGAAAGAATGCCAAAAACCCTATACATCCAAAAACCTAACCCTAGGAGATGAAGCGCCAAAAGTCATGTGGGCCCTATTTGGGTAAGTTAGTACATCAACTTCTCGGGGTTGTAACTTTACCATACGATCTTCGTTTTAGGGGTGTGATAGCCCATTGGAAATGTATCACCAAGGAGATTCATTTTGGGTGATCAATTATCCATTCAAATATAATTTAGGAGCTCGATCCCAACAAAACTTCATTTAGGCCCTCAAAATGGCCCCGGAAGTTAAAATTGCTAAAAATAGTAAATTGCCAAAATTGTCAGAAAATTGTTTTGAGCCAGTTGGAAAAGGTGGGTGGCCATCGATATCCATCTAGATAAATAATCCCTCCTCAGGAAGAAATGGTCTCCATTGCGTTGAGATCCCCCATCAGATGAGTAAATTTCTACTAAATTTGGCCCAGGGTGAGCCACTTGCTTTGGTGCAGGAGCAACCCTTCTTTGAGGACTCGATAAAGATGGATCCTTTGTTGTCAAGTGCCCTTGATCTATCTGTCCACAATATGATCATTGGATGCCTTTTGTAGGCAGTCGGGGTTGAGCTCTTTTGGTGTTAGTTGTTCTACTACTTTCGAGGTGTCCGATAATGGTGGGAAATAAGCGTGAAGGAGATCCACGTTAAACATTGGGTGCAGACCAAGGAAAGGAGGAATGTTGAGCTCAAAATAATTATCCCCCATGGCCTTGGTGATAGTGTATGACCCATAACGGAGTGGTAAAATCTTCCGATGGGGTCTTGTAAGGCATTCTTTCTACAAGTGCAACCAAACTTTGTCACCCACCTGAAACTTATGTGGCACCCGATGTTGATCATGGCGTTGTTTGTACTTGTCATTGGACTTTTGTAGGATATCCTGAACCTATTGGTGGATGTGTTGGATCCACTCAATGAACTGGGTGGCTTTGTCAGCTTCATTTGGAGTAGGAGATGAGTCGTTCAAGGTGACCGCAAGGGGAAGTGCAACATCTATGGTTCCCAATGGTTGGAATCCCAACCCCTCTTGAAAGGGGTTGTGGCCAGTTGAGCTATGCAGGGCTCGGTTGTAGCTATGATGGACATAGGTGATGCAGGCATGAGCTACCTCCTCCAACTCCTCGCCTGCTCACAGGATTGATCAAAAATCCCCTTTCGTTGAGCCGAATTAGCTCCTTGGATTCCCTCGGGAATCTTCTACTGCAAACCCGATCCACAGGTCCTTCATTCACCTACACGGCCTTCTGCACCTTGACCGCAATCTTCCCTGATCTTAATTTCAAGTTATCGGGGTTTTGTCTTTCCCGTTGTCAAGAGTTCATGTACTCTTCAATCCCCGATCACCAATGAGCTCCTTTTGGTCTTAGCCCCTCCCTAGCTAGGCTCCTAGTCCATGTGACTAGTTCTCACAAGACCGCAGCCTTGTGTCCTCATCGAAGTTTTGGACTTTCAAATGTTGAAAATCACAAGTCCTTAGGACTCGCGATCCTCCGAGTCCCGATGCGTGTTAGCCCTCTTGGCTAAGCCCTGGTCCATGCGACCACCTCCTATATGACCGCAGCCATACCTTCTGTCGGGATTCCTCCTATCGGAGTTTTGGGGCTCGCGATAAAGAAATGCACAAACCCTTTTCTCACGGGATCCGCGATCCTCCGATCCCCGATGCGCCTTCACCTAGCTGGCCTCCAGACTAGACCCTCGGTCCATGTGACCAGTGTCCCTGTGACCACAACCTTACCTCTCATCGGGCTTTCAGGGTTTCCAATGCCAAATTGCATATGTCCACGGGATTTTCGATTCCTCGAATCCCAACTCTCCGGTTTGCTGATAGCTGGCCCACACAATGGCACTTCCCACTTCTCTCCTATGCTGACACCTGGCCCCCACTATGGAACTTCACCTCTTTCAGGGAATCAGACTTCGCAGTTTCAATTTGCGAGAGTATCCTGTCCTCAGGACCTCCAAAACGCTGATCCCCGACTCCTTCAAATCTTCCGCCACGCATCCCAAATGACGGACAGTCCAGATTAAGCCTCAGATTTCGCCAAACGCCAAACCAAAAACACCTACCTGTGTGAGTCCCGATGGCCAAAATGTCGATGACTCTAGATGATTGCCACCTGTCCCAATAGATGGAAGGCTTTGATTGTGCTGGGGTTTTCACAATGAAATTTCCTGATCACTTGTCCTCAGGAATGTCGATATCCCGATGTGCCAAAGTACCGACGGGCGCTCGATCTCTGCCACGTGTCTCCACCAACGGACGGTCCAGATCGCTCTGGTGTTTCGAGACTTGAAGTGTCTCGATTTTCTTCACCTCGAGAATCCCAATTTCCCGATGACTGCTATCCCGATGCCTATGCCCTCGTCAGGATTTTCCGCCTCTTGTCCACGAAGGTAAACCTCTTGCAGCTCCTATCCAATCTGATGGCTAACGGGAAATTTGCTCCAGAACTGACGGCTCAGATCATTTCTCCCGTGTGCTTCTCCTGGGCACCTTCCTGGACGTGAAAACCGACGGTCCAAATCTTCTTCTCTCTAGCCAATCTGATGGCTACTGAGCTCCCTCCTGAGCTTCTGCACGTTCTTCCGATGCTTGGAAAATTTCCAAGTCTTCCAAAGGCCTCAACCTTTGTTCTCCTTTCTTCTCTTCTCTTGCGGCTCTCTGACTCTGAGCTTTGCCGCGCGTATGAAAATGCTATCCCTCCTAAGATTTGGGAGTTTTTGAACATTCCAAAGAGTTCTTCAGTCTCTGCACTCATTGCAGCCTGACTCTATGTGTGAAAGCACTGTCCCTCCTGATCTTCTCAACCACTCAGACCCCTAAGGGATTTTATCTTTCTTTCTTCTCCTGCAGATGGAGAATGTCGGATGCCTTCCTGGCTATCCTTCTGCCTCAAGCAACTCTTTGTTGAGTCTCCTGGGAATTTAGTAACCTAGTGAAGATCCTTCAGTGGACTCTTCCTCACTTCCATAACTCAAAGAGTTCCCTTATTCTTGTGGTTATCTGCACACCTCCTCGACGCCCTCCTGGCGGAGTATCTTCTCCACAGAACGTCCAGCAATCATGTTCCCTTCTGTGCACCCTTTGCACCTGCTCGATGCCCACTTGGCAGAACTCTCAGAATCCTCAGTGATTCTGATTCCTTTGAACTCACAGTAGAGTTCCTTCCTCAATGCACCACTGTACACATGCTCAATGCCCACCTGGTAGAGCTCTACAGAATTCCTTAGAGATTCTGTCTGCAACTGTGTCTTCTCATACACAGCCTTGCCTCCAAGGTATTCAATAACCTTGAGGTCTTCTCTGGAGTTGTTGATTCCAGCTCCTGTGCCGCAGCACGTCTTTGTCTGAACCCGTAGTGTTCAGAAGTGAAACTTCTATGCATGGCTATCAGAATCCATAGTGTTCTGTCACACCCTCCTGGTGTGAAGCCTCAAATACCTTCAACCCTGGTAATCAAGAACTCCTGCAAATGACTAACATACATACATCTACAACATACATAGAGAACACACAGACATCCACATAACACCAGAATAACATGCAGGAAAAATTGCTTCTGTTTATATTAAAATGGCAAATGACCAAGGTGTTCTCGAGCTCTCTCTGGCTCTTGTCATCTATCCAATTCCTATTCACTACTTACAAAATGAGATATGAAAATCTCTTTTACCTGAGGGGGCTCTTCGAGCTCTTCCCTCCAGATTCACCTAACCTATTCAATTACATTAAATGGGCTGTCTAGTCCACTATTGGATCTATATCTCATCCATTACACACATTAAAGGCCGATCTACTCTACACCTGCACAAAGGCACGGCTTCTTGGCTCAACAGCCTAAGCATTTAAATTACATTGAATTCAAATTTAGATGAGGCTACGCCTCTCTTTTGGCGTGTGATTTGAATTCGTCGGCGCGGTTGCCTGGCTGGTTTGCTGACGTGGAGAGATGCTCCTGCATCAAACTCCTCAGCTGCAAAATCATGAGCTCTTGCTCATGCGCTTCCCCTCTAAGCTGTTGGAATCCTCATGGATCCCAAATAAGTCTTTGGAGCTTCCCATCTACTCCATATTCCTGTTTCTGTTGTTGTTGTTGCTCTGCTGTTGCCGCTGCTCTCCTTCTGCTCAGTCTCTCCTGGCTGGCAGTCTCTGCTAACCAGATCATCAGCTCTATGATCTCTTCGATCACCTGGTCCAACTGTTCCAGTGGCTGGCTCTGTTCTTGCAGTCTCCGCAGCTACAAAAGTTTTCTGCAATTGGGCAGATCATCATGATCTCCCATGCCATCCTCTTCATCTTCATGTATGGCCTCAAGTTGCCACTCTGCTGTAGATCTCTATTCTGCAATCTCCCTTTGACTGATTGGCTATTCAGTCACCTTCTCTAACAGCTCAACTTCTATCAGTTCTCTTGCTGGCTCTGGATTGTTCAGCCAATCCTCCAACATCTCTAGCTCCATCTCCCATGGAGTGATAAATCTTCCTGCTTTCTCCTCGTCATCCTTTGCTACTAGCTTCAGTGCTGCAGCTCCTTTATTTTCAGCTCCTTGGCTGAAATCATTGAGCCATTTCCTCGAATGCTCATTCTCTTCATCTGCTTCTGCTTCTGCTTGGGCAGGTTCAAACACCTGCTTCAATTCCTCCTCTTCCCTGACAGTCATCATCAGCTGTGATTGTTCTTCTACTGTTGTTGTACCATCTGCAACACAGACTTTTGCCTCCTCCTGGGCAAATGGTAGGAATATTCCAATTCCACCAATCATCAAAATATTATCCTGATCTTCCTCTTCTTCTATTAGCTGCACCTGCTGATCTAAATTCATTTCCGAGCTCACCTGCTCTGTCAGCTCCTCTGGCTGATCCTAACTCATCTGCTCATCCCTGCCCACCTGACAATATGGGATGTCTCTGTTGCCCTCCTGGCAGTCTATGAAATCAACTGATCCCATCTCTGTTCCCTTGCCCACTTGGCAAATTGGAAACCTTCCGCTGCCCTCCTGGTAGTCCTCGAGATCCCACAGCGATCCCCCATGATTTCCCTCCTGGAAAATTGAAATTCCTTGACTATCCTCTTGACAGTCCATGAGATCCCGCAATGATCTCAGCTCTTTTCCCTCCTGGAAAACTAGAATTTCTTCTCTGCCCTCCTGGAAGTTCTTGAGATTTTCAGTCGATCTCATTTCATCCTCTTCATCATTGAGACCTCTCCCAGTCTCTGGTTCGCATACCTAAACCATCACTTCCGTGGTCTTGAGGTTTTCAGCGTACCTCAACCACTCTCTCAACAGCCGATGCTGTCTTCTAACCATCAGCTCCCTGACTGGCCATTTTGCTTTTGGCTTCTTCATGGGCCACTCATATACCCATCTCGGCTTCCTATCCTATCGCATCTTTAACTCGAGCCTTTCTATCTCTGCTCTTATATCAGCAAGCTCTTCATCCATTTCTGCAAGCTTTTCTTCTTTTCTCTTCTTCCTACAGCCTTCAGTAGCCGTCTTGCTATGTCTATTTTCCTCCCTGATAGATCTGTTGCTGTCACTCTGCATCTTGAGTGTGTCCAGCTTCATCTTACAGCCCCACTGACTATCTATGGACTACTTCCTACCTGCAAACAAGTCCTTACAGATTCCTCCAGTGCTCTATCTTCTTCTTGCCTTCCCGCTTCACCTGAAATCTACAAGTGAAGTTCCTGCTCTGATACCACTTGACGCATGTATCAGAGTGCTCTTTATCCCTTCCTACCTCTTCCTGCCTGAAATATACAAGAAAGAATCAAAGCTCTGATACCACTTGACGCAGGCATGAGCTACCTCCTCCAACTCCTCGCCTGCTCACAGGATCGATCAAAAATCCCCTTTCGTTGAGCTGAATTAGCTCCTTGGATTCCCTTGGGAATCTTCTGCTACAAACCTGATCCACAGGTCCTTCATTCACCTACACAGCCTTCTGCACCTTGACCGCAATCTTACCTGATCTTAATTTCAGGTTATCAGGGTTTCGTCTTTCCCATTATCAAGAGTTCTTGTACTCTTTAATCCCCAATCACCGATGAGCTCCTTTTGGCCTTAGCCCCTCCCTGGCTAGGCTCATAGTCCATGTGACTAGTTCTCACAAGACCGCAGCCTTGTGTCCTCATCGGAGTTTTGGACTTTCAAATGTCGAAACTCACAATTCCTCAGGACTCACGATCCTCCGAATCCTGATGCGCGTTAGCCCTCCTAGCTAAGCCCTGGTCCATGTGACAACCTCCTATATGACCGCAGCCATACCTTCTCTCGGGATTCCTCCTATCAGAGTTTCGGGGCTCGCGATACAGAAATGCACAAACCCTTTGATCACGGGATCCGCGATCCTTCGTTCCCCGATGTGCCTTCACCTAGCTGGCCTATGGACTAGACCCTCGGTCCACGTGACCAGTGTCCCCGTGACCACAACCTTACCTCTCATCAGGGTTTCAGGGTTTCCAATGCCAAAGTGCATATGTCCATGAGATTTTTGATTCCTTAAATCCCGACTCTCCGGTTTGCTGACAGTTGGCCCACACAATGGCGCTTCCCACTTCTCTGCTATGCTGACAGCTAGCCCCCACTATGGAAATTCACCTCTTTCGGGGAATCGGACTTCGCGGTTTCAATTTGTGAGAGTATCTTGTCCTCAGGACCTCTGAAACGTCGATCCCCGAATCTTTCAAATCTTCCGCCACACGTCCCAAATGACAGACAGTCCAGATTAAACCTCGGATTTCGCCAAATGCCAAACCAAAAACACCTACCTGTGTGAGTCCCGATGGCCAAAATGCCGATGACTCTCGATGATTGCCACCTGTCCCAATAGATGGACGACTCTGATTGTGCCGAGGTTTTCACTATGAAAGTTCCCGATCACTTGTCCTCAGGAATGCTGATATCCCGATGCCCCAAAGTACCAATGGGTGCTCGATCTCTGCCACGTGTCTCCACCAACAGACAGTCCAGATCGCTCTGGTGTTTCGAGACTTGAAGTGTCTTGATTTTATTCACCTCAAGAATCTCGATTTCCCGATGACTGCTATTCCGATGCCAGCGCCCTCATCGGGATTTTCCGCCTCCTTTCCATGAAGGTAAACCTCGTGCAGCTCCTATCCAATCTGACGGTTGATAGGAAATTTGTTCCATATCTGACAGCTCAGATCATTTCTCCCATGTGCTTCTCCTGTGCACCTTCCTAGACGTGAAAACCGACGGTCCAGATCTTCTTCTCTCTAGCCGATCTGATAGCTGCTAAGCTCCCTCCTGAGATTCTGTGTGTTCTTCCAATGCTTGGAAAATTTCCAAGTCTTCGAAAGGCCTCAACCTTTGTTCTCCTTTCTTCTCTTCTCTTGCATCTCTCTAACTCTGAGCTTTGCCGCGCGTATGGAAACGTTGTCCCTCCTTAGCTTTGGGAGTTTTTGAACTCTCCAAAGAGTTCTTCAGTCTCTGCACTCCTTGTAGCCCGACTCTGTGCGTGAAAGCATTGTCCCTCCTGAGATTCTCAACCACTCTGACCCTTAAGGGATTTTATCTTTCTTTCTTCTCCTGCAGATGGAGAATGTTGGATGCCTTCCTGGATATCCTTATGCCTCAAGCAACTCTTTGCTGATTCTTTTGGGCATTCAGTAACCCAGTGAAGATCCTTCAGTGGAATCTTCCTCACTTCCAGAACTCAAAGAGTTCCCTTCTTCTTGTGCCTATATGCACACCTCCTCGACGCCCTCCTGGTGGAGTATCTTCTCCGTAGAACGTCCAACAATTTTGTTCCCTTCTGTGCACCCTTTGCACCTGCTCGATGCCCACTTGGCAGAACTCTCAGAATCCTCAGTGATTATGATTCCTTTGAACTCATAGCAGAGTTCCTTCCTCAATGCACCACTGTACACACGCTCAATGCCCACCTGGCAGAGCTCTACAGAATTCCTCAGAGATTCTGTCTACAACTGTGTCTTCTCATACACAGCCTTGCCTCCAAGGTATTCAATAACCTTGAGGTCTTCTCTTGAGTTGTTGATTCCAGCTCCTGTGCCGCAGCACGTCTTTGTCTGAACCCGCAGTGTTCAGAAGTGAAACTTCTATGCACGACTATCAGAATCTGTAGTGTTCTATCACACCCTCTTGGTGTGAAGCCTCAAAGACCTTCAAACCTGGCAATCAAGAACTCCTGCAAATTCCTAACATACATACATCTATAGCATACATAGAGAACACACAAACATCCACATAACACCAGAATAACATGCAGGAAAAACTGCTTCTGTTTATATTAAAATGGCAAATGCCTGTAATTAGAAGGTGTTCTCGAGCTCTCTCTAGCTCTTCTCATCTATCCAATTCCTATTCACTACTTACAAAATGAGATATGAAAATCTCTTTTACCTGAGGGGGCTCTTCAAGCTCTTCCCTCTAGATTCACCTACCCTATTCAATTACATTAAATGGGTTGTCTAGTCCACTATCGGATCTAGATCTCAGCCATTACACACATTAAAGGCCGATCTACTCTATGCCTGCACAAAGGCACGTCTTCTTGGCTCAACAGCCTAAGCATTTAAATTACATTGAATTCAAATTTAGATGAGGTTGCGCTTCTCTTTTAGCGTGGGATTTGAATTTGCTGGCGCGGCTGGTTGGCTGACTGGATGACGTGGAGTGATGCTCCTGCATCAATAGGGAAGGCTCTCATCCCATGTGTGAGGGTGCTTTGAATTATACATGTAAAGGATATGCACAATGATTCGATTTACAACCTCGGTTTGGCTATTTGTCTCGGGGTGGAAGGTCATGGATTTGGTGAGCTTGGTGTCCAGCAGTGACTAGAGACTTGACCAGAATGTGCTGAGAAATCGACTATCCAGATCTGAGACAATGGTTTGTGGGATTCAAAAATGTACCCAGACTCGTTCAAAGAAGAGCTTGGCAGTGGCCTCTGTTGTGATGCTCTTCTTGCTGGCAACAAGAATCGCCATCTTAGAAAAGCGATCAAAAACAAAAAAAACACAGTCATTTCCCCTCTTGGTGGATGGGAGGCCCGACATGTAGTCCATTGAGATGGATTCCCATGGCCTGTCAGGAGTAGGAAGAGGGGTGGATAAGCCCTATTTCTTAGTGGTCGGTTTGGAAATAGCACAGGCAGTGCAGGACTTGATATACTTCCTAACCTCCTATCGAAGTTTCGGCCAGTAGAAATGTTTCTATAGCATAGCCACTGTCTTTTCAATGCCAAAGTGTCCTACCATCCGACTGTAGTGGCCTTCCCAGATCAGCTTCGCTCGCTCACTTGATGGAACACATATATGGCCTAGACAACACAACAACCCATCCTGAAGATGGAAATTATTAACAATTGTGTTTGCACCCAACATTTGGTACGTGGTGGCGAAGTCAGGTTTTGTCTCATAGAGTTGGGGCCATCCATATGTCTCATGGCCGCAAGAGTCTAGCACCGTGGTGAGTGTCGTGACTGGCAGTCTACTAAGGAAATCAACGACACAATTGGTGCTTCCTGTTTTATACTTGATGTTGAGGTGGAATTACTGCAAGTATGTGGACCACTTTTGATGGCAGTCATTCTGAAATTTTCACTATGTCTGCATGAACTCCAGTGGCTTATGATCAGTGTGGATGACTGTCTCCTTCCCAAGAATGTAATGTCTCCACTGGTTGCATGCTTGCACAATGGAGTACATTTCTTTGTCATAAGTAGGGTACTTACAGACAGTATCTGATAGTGTCTCACTATGATAGGCCACGGGGTGGCCATGATGAGTGAGAATGATGCCCACAGCATAGTCTGAAGCATTTGTCTCCATATCAAAAGGATGTTGCAGGTCTGGTAGTGAAAGTACTGGGGTTGAGCACAAGCTTTGATTCAAATCATCGAGCACTTGTTGTTGGGACTAGCCCCACGTAAATTTCACCTTACCACCACCCCTGTTTATTTGGCTGAGGGCCCATGCAATATGGGAGAAACCCAACACAAACCTGCGGTAGAAATTGGCAAGGCCCAAGAATCTCCAAAACTCAGTGAGTGTTGTTGAGGTTGGTGAGTCACAGATGACTTGGATCTTGGTTGGATCAACATGTACACCATATCGATCAATGATGTAGCCCAAGTAATCGACCTTGTCCATGCCAAAGGATCATTTTTCCACATTGGCGTATAGCTTGTGCTGCCACAGAGTGTGCAGAACCTACTAAATATGCTGCAAGTGTTCAGCCCAAGTCTTGCTGTAAATTAGAATGTCATCTAGATACATCACTACAAAAGTATTAGTGAATGGTCGCATGATATCATCCATCATCCTCATGAAAGTGGCTGGAGCATTTGTCAAACCAAAGGGCATGACCAACCATTCAAAAAGGCCTTCCTTTGACTTGAAGGTGGTCTTCCATACATCTGTCTGTTCTATCAGGACCTGGTGGAAGCCAGACTTTAGATCAATCTTAGTGAAGTATTTGGCCCCCATGAGTTGATCAAGGAGTTCATCGATTTGGGGAATCGGGTATCAGTTTCTGACTATGATTTTATTCAGATCTCAGTAATCAATACAGAGTCGCCAAGTTCCATCTTTCTTCTGTACCAGCATGATTGGGCTCCCGCAAGGTGATGAGTTGGGGTGGATGTGCCCCTTGTGGAGTAGTTCTTGGATCTATCGGTTGATCTCCTAATTCTCTAACAAAGAATGACGATAGACTGGCCCATTGGGTAGCGGTGTGTTGGGGGTCAGATCGATGGGGTTCTTGACCTGGCAGTGCAGAGGTACCCTTGTAGGTGAGGAGAAGATATTCAAGTATTCTTCCATGACCTTATCTACTTTCTTGTGTTGTGCGGAGAGGTCGACCATAGAGACCCTGGATGTGGCTGTGATCTTTCGCTTATTCTGAGAGTGAATCATGAAGAAGACAAACTTACCCATCTGAGAGATGACCTTCCTGCATTGTTAGCAGAGATCAAGGAAATAGCACTAGGTCGAACTGCCTTGGGTATCCTGTACAATTTCCTGTTCAAAGTAATAATAACACTATGAGGCCTAGAATCATATACAGCATGATGTTTCCATAAATAAGGTTGGCCCAAAAGAACATCACAAAATTCGAGAGGAGAAAAATCACACAATACCTTGTCTTTGAAGGGCTTGATGTCGTATGAAAGTTGGCACTGTTGGCTGACGCAGAGATCACTTCCTTGGTGGAGCCATCTAATGGTGTACGGTTGTGGGTGTAGCATTGTTGGCAGGGCCAACCGCTTGACGACCTATGCTAAGATGAGGTTCTTCTGGCTACCGCTATCAATGATGAAGTGCAGTAGTGTGCCTTTCACCCACATCTATGAATGGAAGAAGTGCTCTCCTTCTTCTGGCTCGTCTGGTTCACCAGGCTGGAGCTTGGTGGTAGCAACGGTGGCATTGGGTTCCGCATCAATGATCCGTCTTCCCCTTTATGGTTTTGGCTCAGATTCATAATATGCATCTGATTCAGAGGCTTTCACTTCGGCCACCAGCGACTGCTTTGAGTGACAGTCAGCAATGTTATGCCAAGGGCTCTTATGGAAGTCCCACCACTTCCCGGTATCTTTCTTTGTATTTCCGGTGTCCTTCTATGCTTGTAGCTTGGACCGATTGTCCTGATACTGTCCATATTTTTTTTGCCCTTTGTTCGGTGGGTTGGGGCCTCCCTTTCCTGGATTTTGTTGTGAGGGGTTCCCAGGCCCGAATTCCCGTGTATTTTGTTTGAGCTTCTGCTCGATTTTGACGACATATAGGTAGGCCGCACCCAAGGATGCATAGCAACACGATACTTGAGCACCAGATGTCACTCGGAATCTTTGATACCCAACTTGGTGCACAAGGTATGGAAGATATTTGTGAAATCTGGCACTACTTGGTCTCTTTCTTGCTGCAGTGTGGTCCATTTGGCATACAGGTCGTCATAACTTCCGACATGGTAGTATTGTTCCTTAATAGCATCCCTAAAGGATTCCCAGGTGGTCATGACTGAAAATAATGAGGTTTCCTATGTTTCCTTTTTCTCACAGAAAGTTTCCCACCAATCTTTGACATGGGGAACGACTTTGAGGAGTGAAAAAGTAATCTTTTCTTTATTCGAAAAGTTATGGACAGAAAAATACCCTTCTAGTAGATTCATCCACTTGTCTACAACATCTGCGTATATCTGACCTTCAAATATAGGAATATCAAAGTTTATTTGTACCTTGAAGGGGGCAGCGCCTCCATTCGAAGAAGATGTGTCGCCTGTTGGTAGCCGCCGAAGGATTTGCACGAAACTATCCATCATCTCGTTCCTCTGTTGCGTGAGGGATTCCTCAATCAATAGTTTGAAAGGATCTCCTATCCTGTCATATTTATTTTCTCCTGCCGTGGGAGGTCGCTTGGGCGTGCGAGAGCTTCTTTCCTCAAGAGAAACAAGCTCGATACCCAACTCTTTATACTCCGACCTCATTGGGGACATGCATTAAGACGACAAGGAGCAGACCGCTCTGATACCACTGATCTAGATTTTATGAGAAGAATGAAATGAATACAGATTATTAACAGGTGCTTAATACAAAATAACAGAGATACAGTAAAACTAGTTTTCTATTCAATAATGAAATAAGTTGAAACTGTAAAATGCAGCGGAAACAAGCTTGTTGGAATGGTGGCGACTTATCTCTGAGAAGAGATGTGACGACACTGCGCATTCACAAGAAGAAGGTTACAATGAGGCTCTGAAGGAATTTTCACAATAAGAAAGAATGCCAAAAACCCTAGACATCCAAAAACATAACCCTAGGAGATGAAGCACCAAAAGTCATGTGGGCCCTGTTTGGGTAAGTTAGTACATCAACTTCCCGGGGTCGTAACTTTTGCATACGATCTTCGTTTTAAGCGTGTGATAGCCTGTTGGAAAGGTATAATCGAGGAGATTCATTTTGGGGGCTCAATCATGCCTTTATCCTTCATTGAGGAGCTTGATCCCAAAAATCCTTCATTTAGGCCCTCAAAATGACCTCGGAAGTTAAAACTGCTAAAAATAGTAAATTGCCAAAATTGTCAAAAAATTGTTTTGAGCCTATTGGAAAAGGTAGGTGGCCACTGATATCCATCTAGATCACTATATTTTTCAATTTCATCTTATTATATGTTCCCCTTGGGAACATTTCCTTTCTTAGATGTGATAATACTAAATCTCCCAGTTCAAATTGAAGCTCTCTTCTGTGATGATCCACTCAATGCTTATACTCCTGGTTGGAACTCTACAACCTCTCTTTAATATTACTATGGAGCTACTGCATCTCTGCTGCAAAATCCTCCACTCCAGCACTTCTGAACTCATTCTTCTCCAAGTCACTCAACTCGGATACTCCTCTTGGATACACTCCATACATTATCCAGAATGGGCTTTGTCCTGTGTTCATGTTAGGTTTGCCGTTGTATGCAAATTCTGCTTGCGGTAGAATCTAATCCCACTGTGTATGGTGTTCAGTTACCAAACTTCTCAATAAGTTCCCCAAACTTTGATTTACTACCTCAGTCTATCCATCCATTTGAGGGTGATACGTTGAGCTAAAAGATAAATTTTTCTCCATCTTCTTCCATAGTCTCCTCCAAAAATGACCAAAAAATTTGGTATCTCTATCTGAAACAATACTCTTGGGTAAGCCATGAAGTCGAACAACTTTGAAAAATAGGTTTGCAATTTGTGTTGCATCATTGGTTTTCTGAGATGGAATAAAATGTGCTATTTTTGAGAATATGTCGACTACCACAAATATGTAATCACAACCTCTTTGTGTCCTTGGTAGTCCTAACACAAAATCCATGCTTACTGCATCCCACGACCTTTATGGTACTGGCAATGGTTGATACAATCCTATATTTTGTCTTTTTCTCTTTGCATGCTGGCAAATTCTACGTGTGTTGAAAATTTTCTTGACATATGTCCCCATCCCTAGCCAATAATACAAACGGTTCAGCTGTAGAAATGTTTTATCATGGCTAAAATGTCCAACCAATCCCCCACTATGTTTTTCCTTTAAAAGGTTTTCTCTCATAGAACCTCTTGGGATACACTACTGATTTCCTTTGAATAATAGTCCATCATGAATTAAATATTCAATCCATTGGCTCCTATCTCTTAAAACAGGATTCTCGCATGCTTCATAGGTGTCCTTGAAATCTGAATGATCTATGTACATGTCCTTAAGGCTATCAAAACCTAAGGTCTTCACACTAAACTCCTGCAGAATCAAACATTTGCTTCTCAATGCATCAACAACCTTGTTAGCAGTTTCAGAAATGTGCTTTTTAACAAAACTAAAAATTTTCATAAATTCAACCCATTTCACATGTTTTTGGTTCAATTTCTCCTGTTTGGTTATAAACTGTCAGGCATGGTTGTCGTTGTACAAAATGAACTCTTTCGGAACCAACTAGTGCCTCCATTTCTTCAGCACCTATATGATTGCATAAAAATCTTTATCATACGTGGAATAATTCATCTTGGTTTCGTTTGGCTTCTCACTGAAGTATGCAATTGGTCTATTGTCTTGGCTTAAGACTGCTCCAACTGCAAATCCACTTCCATCACATATCACTTGAATTTTTTTACTGAAATATGGAAAAACCAAAACTAGCTGTTCGGTTATCTTATCCTTTAACAACTTGAAACTTCTTTCTTTTTCCTCTATCCAATGAAAAGATGTATGTCTTTTCTTGACTATGTCCATCATTGGCGCACTAATCCCACTAAAAATCCTGATGAACTTTCTGTAGAAACTGGCTAATCCATGGAGGCTTCTGAATTGAAATATATTCCTTGGCAAGGACCACTCTATGATTTCTTTTACCTTCTTCGCATCCATCTTCAACTCATTTGAAGAGATTACGAACCCCAAATAAATGAGTAATTACTTCATTGAAGATGACTTCTTCAGATTTATCAACAACGTCTCTTGTTGTAATTTCCTCATCACTAGAGTTAGATGTCTCAAATGTTCTTCCTCAGTCTTACTGAAGATCAATATATCAGGAAGATACACACTTACAAATTTTCCAATGAAATATTTCAAGACTTTGTTCATTAATGTCAAAAAACTACTTGACACGTTCGTCAAACCAAACAACATGAAAATCCATTCATATAATCCTTCATTCATCTTGAATGTTGTCTTCCATTCATCCCCTTTCCTCATTCTAATATCATGATATCCTCTTTTGAAATGAATTTTTGAAAAAAACTTGCTCCACTCAAGCAATCCATTAACTCATCCATTCTCGGTAAAGGAAATCTATACCCGATGGTGATTTTTCTTATATCTCCCGAGTCCATACACATTCTCCATCCACTGTCCTTCTTTGGACTTAACACTATTGGTACAATGCATGGACTAAATATTTCTCTAATCAACACTTTATCCATCAAACCCTGGACTTTCTTCTTGACCTCTTCATTCCCCTGCGGCATCAGTCTGTACGTTTCTTTGTTTTGCAAAATCACTCCTGGTATAAGGTCAATGCGATGGCTTATACTTTTGATGGGTGACAATGAACAAGGTAAATCGTCCACCACTATATGAGGAAAATTCTCCAGCAGTTCCTGAATTTCCTTCAGTAGATCATCTATCGAGGTATTGGTCAGGATGACTCTAGGTTTTGTTACCACATCAAACTAAATTTCTTCACCTTTCTTGACTTCATCCAGAAGTTCTTTCCCACTCATGAGAAGTATAATATCACTTTCTTCTACTTTCTCCTTCTTGTCTTCAGTTGGCAGCAACACATGCATCCTACCATTCTTATCTAAGGTATAGGTGTTCTTTCTCCCATCATGAATAACATTTATGTCATATTTCCAAGGCCTTCGTAGGAAAATATGAAAAACATCCATGGGAATAACATCACATAAGATCTCATATCTATATCCCCCTATCTTAAATTCAACTAAACATTGTTTAGTGAGTATTACCTGATGTCCCTTTTGCAACCATGAAACCATGTATGGGCTCGGATGTGAAACTGTCTCCAACTCTAGCTTTTCCACCATCTCTATGGATACTATATTATCTGTGCTTCCACTATCCACTATTAGTTTGCATACCCTATCCTTGGTCTTGCAAGCAATACTAAATAAATCGTTCCTCTAAACTGGATTTTCCACCTCTTTCTTTGGCTTCACGAGAATTTTCCTCATCATCAAGGATCTCCTTCCTTTTTCATCTTCTACCTCAACATTTCTCCTTTGCTCTTATGAAATGTGAGCTTCTCCTCCTCAATCCCTTTTTCTATCGGTACATTCCCAAGATTTATGTTCAATCTTTCGACAGACAAAACATTTTATTTTACCTCCTCTACCTCTTCCTCTTCCTCCAACTCGTGGAAAAGTGTTCCTATCGACATACTGTCCTCCTTGTGAGCTTCCTCCCCTTTCTCGGTGGTTATGAGGTTTCTTTTCTTCATTCTTGGGCTTATGTACTCTGTCTTGGGCAACTTCTTTGCCTCTACTCTAACTTCTACCTTTGCCCCTTTGACCTTGCTTTCGGGCCAATTTCACTTCTGCCTTTGAAGGAATTTGATAAGCATCCTCCACATTCTTGATTGTCACCATGATCATCTCATCTTGAATTTCATATCTCAAGCCATTCATGTATCAGGTGACCTTTTCATCATCACGCTCACAATGACTAGCTCTTATGTTTAACCTGTAAAATTCCTCAGTGTATTCCTTCATTGTCATCCCTTTCTATCTCAAATTCTACATTCTTCGGAATAGATTGATTTGGTAATCCATGTGTACAAAATTTGCTTTCATCTTGGTGACCATCCTGTCCCAGCTTTTAATTCTTTGTTTTCCTTTGCAACCCTTATTAGCCTACAGTTCATCCCACCACAATGTTGCATGCCCTTTTAGTCTAGTGACAACATGCTTAACCTTATTATATTCTTTGATATCTTCATAGTCGAAGTATTTATCCAGATATCTAAACCAATCTAGCATCTCTTCAACATCTAAGTTGCCTTCATACATCGGGATATCCATTTTTTCTCTGGCCCCTATTCTTGCAACAACTTTAAATAGACGTTCTTCTGCATCTTCTTCGGCTACAACTTCTTCTTCTTTGGGTCTGGATTCATTCTCTTTTTTGGATTCACTGACATCTCCAGTATCAATTGTCTGTTTCTATGTTGTCTCCATAGCATCTAATCGTGCATGAAGTTCTCTCATTTCCCTTTCCATGGCTGGATTAGGCATAGGTCTCTCTTGAAGTCTTCTTGGCGACATTGTTTTAATTCGTCCACGCAGAATTCAAATCACAACTATCCTCTGTCTTCTCTCCATAGAAAACAAAATCTGTTAGCTAAGCTTTGATACCACCTAACGAAAATCCCCACCTCACCAAGGTCCACTTGGCCTCTCGACCTATGGATCTTCAAACTCCCTTGAGCCAAAATGGCTCACTGATTCCCATCTGGAATCTCCAAAGCATGTAAACACAAGTCCTTCTTAGGAGTTACACCCACACAAACAAGCGCTAGGCATGAACCCCCACCCCATGTGACCACCAGCGTTACCGACCTCAACTCAATAGGTGCATCGCATTTTGCAATATCAGAACCCTTTCTAAAATGCACTCTGAATCTTCCAAGTCCTAAAGTCCCGGAATGGGACAACAGTCCTTCGATCCTCCCTTATCTCTCCTGTGGTGACCCACGACTGTGACCTAGGGCTCAACCTCTGAGCTTGTCAAGATTTCATGTATCGGGGGTCACAATGCAAGGTTCCTCCCTTTACCTGATAGTTGAAATCATGATGTTCCTTTGTTGCAGATCGACAATCCAGATTCTTCCACAATCTTACGGTCCAGATCCTATCGAGATTTTGCGAATCAGGATTTCGCGACTTTCGGGTAGTTGTTCCCTCAACACTCCCGATTCCTGAAATGTTGAAATTCAAAGAACCAGATCAACAGTCCTGATCGCGTCGGGATTTTGCATATCGTGACTTCCTATAATTGTTTCTTTTGAACTCCCGACTCCCAAAATGCTGAAATTTTGAAGTTCTAATCACCGACCCACACTCCTTTGAATCTAACGGATGTTATCCCTCCTGATATTGTGACCTTTGAAAGACTCTTTCCTTTATCTTCTTCATTGATCTACTATATCCAATGGTCCATAGAAAATCGGTGGTTCTCCCCCCTGAGAATTTCAACCATCCATTCATACTTTTAACAACTCCTTCCAAAGAACTCAACGTCCTTCATCCTGAACTTGATTTCTGTGAGGCAAATTCAACCTTCATTCTTCCTTCAAACTATTTGAAGTCTCTATCCATCCTGAGCTTGGTTCTTGCAGCAAACTCAAGTATTCTAAATAATCCTACACGCACTCCCTGCGGCCTTCCCGATAATCATTAATTATATGATATCTTTCACCTCTATGCACTCCTTGTGACAAACATTCTTCAACCACTCACTTGGGTTGAAAAAGTATAAGACTTCAACCATCCTGTGCACACCTTGCACAGCTCTTTGCTACTTGCACTTCTACTGGTATAAGAACAATGGTATCCCTCCTGAGCTTTTCTGAGATAAAACTCTGAATCTTGTCAATGCACTCCTTGCGGACCTTCACTACATTCCTTGCAGGAATTATTACGAAGAGAAACAATTGAAAATTACACTCTCCCTCTTACATAATTCATACATTCAACATGAAATCATACACATACACAACATTGAAACAGATGCACAATAGAGCATATAAACAAATTGTAAACATACCATTCAATAGATGCAAACAGTAATCATCACTACACCATGAAATTGGATCAAATAATTCTTATATTAATTCAAGTTCTTTTGTACATGGGTTCAATAGCAACAACTATTTTCTTATACAATCTATCTTCTGCTCCACTCTCATATTCTCTTGCTCTACAACTTCTAAATCTGGCTATTGAGAATAATGATACAATACATTACATGCGAGGGAGATTTCTTGATTTTTCCCTCCCACAACTCTAGCTATCAAATCAAATTAATGCCTTCATCTACTTTACATTCATTATATTAAATGCCTACAATTGGCAGATGAGAGAAAACACTCAAGATCTGCGCTACAATATCCAAGCCATAAAAGAAAAATATATTTTCAGATATTACATTAATGTTTCATCTTTTCAAATTCAAAATGTCTTCAAAATGCACGTTGTTGCATATCTAGTTGTCCTCCACCTGTCATCTCTTGCGATGCTCCTGCATCAACCTCAAGAGGTTTTACGCCTGGGTGTGCTTCAATGCTTTGGAAACTACACAAAGAATAAAAAATGTTATAATTTTTTTTCATCAATGAATTAATAGACATACAAATTGATACTTTGTAATTTAACGTAAGACAACTCATCACATATGAAATTGTGAATAATGAGGGTGTTACCCTCCTCTGCGACCCCAATCTCTCTGTAATGCCACCCTACATCAATTACAAAGATCAAGTCAATAAAATTAAAAAAATACGCATAAAAACAAATTCATGAAACAAAAGAAATTATCGTCAATGCATTACCTCACCGTGAATATCTGAGGCATTGATGGATGTTCACTGGAAGATGTATCACTAGGTTGTACAACCTTCTCTGAGAGAACCTCTATTGTGGCAGTATTTGTCGATGGGGACAAAAGTGGTGGTGGGGGTGGGTGGTACACAAGTGGGTTTTGATGGACCATCACATGATTTACAAGTGATTCCAACACCCTAGTCTTGGATAAAGTAAAGCCATAAGAAATTCCTAGGTGCCCAGTGGGTGAAATACTACTATACCTAGCAAATATATCGTTGGCCTACATACATATGAATAAAATTGAAATATTAGTACCAAATAGTAAAATTAGAAAACATAAACAAAAACAATTTGAGAATTATGTGGTATTTAAATTTACACATGATACCTATGATGCTCGTGACTTGTCCATCCTAGATGGACAATCCTAGGAATCACCTGGTGCCAAATCTTGTAGAAACAAGACAACATATGAAAAAATTGAAGATGACATAAAACAAATAAATGACTATGCTGAATCTATCAAATTTGATGCATACCTGTGTGTACGGTGCACCCAATTAACATGTTTCCTCTACTACTGCATCAGTTGTAGGGCTAGTCACTAATTCATCCATAGTCCTAGAGGGATTGTTGTTGCGACAAAAAAACTACAAAACAACATATAATCAAATTTCTATATAAATACAAAAAATACAAGATAAACATATAACGATGAAGAACATAGAGAGGGTTAAGATACTAACCTACTCCATGAAGATATGTTTTTTACTAAGATCTATAGGGCCATAACATGTCTTTCCATAGCTCGAGCATTTGTGAGGTTCACATGGATGATGTATATGTCCATGTGCCCTCTACTCACTTTACTCTCCTGTGCATGCTCACGCTCCAATTGTTCTATCAATGTCACTGGAAGGCATCTCCTACCGAGATAGTGCAACAAATCTACTGTGTTTCACTAGGCTATGAGTCAATGAGTAGATGACTAGTTGTACTTGTTTCAAGTTCTATACAACAATAGGATGTTGGGTAGGGGGGTTAGGAATTCTTCCGAGGGAACATGGACCTAACTCGGGGCTGTGATTGGCATGGTATTAGTCCTGTGCAGAACCTTGACCCACCCTATAGAGATAATCAATGTCAAAGTAGTTGACATGCTTACCCATAATAAACTCAACCCATAATTTTTTGAAAAAATATAAGGGCATATACCTGTTATTGCAAGGATGTTTATCAAAAAAAATGTACCACCTATCGATCTAGTTTTGACTAATATGGGGATGGATGCACCAATCAATGGACATATGTTTCCTATTCAATGGTAGTTTTTTTTCCATTTCTAGGATCCTTAAAAGTAGACAATATTTGTTGTTTTGAAATGCCCAGTTCTTTGACTTGGTTTCTGTCCAAACTAGTGCTATAGTACTCATACATTTGTGCCCTACAATAAGAAATAGAGGTCAATTTCTCTTGTGCACTTGCAATGGACTGCACAATGATGTCCAAATAAGTGGCCAATAAGACTATGCTACGCTCTCTAGTCTCCCTTAATTGTTCCTCAAGGGTTCATAATATAACCTAACCATCATCAATTTTAGTGTTGACATTGTGTGGTGGTGGTGGGTTGGGGTTTTGATATTATTGGCTTTCTTGTGAGGGGTTTAAATTTTCTGTGGGTTCCATTTTATTATATATGATACAATTTAAAATCAATGACATGTCAATTAGGTTCCTTTTTTATTTAAAATAAAAAATTACATTTAAAAAAAAATATAGATTATTAGGAGCAAATTACTAGATTGGAATGAATAATTAGGATTAAAATTAAGAAAAATGCAACATACCTAGACATAGTTGCCCCTTCCTCCCTTTCTTCCTCTTCTCTATCTCCACTATATTTTCCCAATGAGAGAAGCGTGAGTGTGATTTGGGAAAAAATTTCACTTGGGCCATTAATATAATTTTATCAGTAAGACCGCATGTTCAGTCTTTAGACTGTGCATGCACTTTTTCCACTAAACCTATGTGGAAATATATGTGGAGGTTTAGCCATATCCGAACCTATAGGTATAGTGATGTAGGAGCACCGCCAACAACAAGCGAGCGTGGGACAAACGCCATCGCATTTTTGGCATATGTTGAAAATGTTTGAAATATTTTTGAAAGTTTGGATGCACAGACATTAATGTAATAGTTAAGAGAGTGCATACTTAGTGTAAAACAGATCTTGAGCGATCCACTCTCATCTGTAAGGTGTAAAGGAATTGATGCATAATTAATGTAAGTAGGTAGATTTAAATTCTAGATTAGACAGTTTTAGGAGCTGGAGGGAAAACCGACTATAGACACCCTCATCTTGTATCTTTTGTAACATTATCAAGAATATCATAGAGCAGAGAGGGGATGTAACAGAGAGCTGTGTAGAAGAACCTATGTACAGAAGTTCTGAAATTAATATATATGAAGCTTTGATTTAGACTCATGGGTTCTAATACTTTCTGCGTATACATGCTGAATGTCATGCTTATGGTTGTTTTACTCTTTCTATTGTACATTTGATTTTATGCTATGTATGTATGATTTCATGTTAGGTATTTGAAGTATGAGAGAGTAAGGGAATGTGTTTCAATTGTTTCTCTTCTTGAGTTAGAGTTCCTGCAAGGAGTGCAGTGAAGCCTCTGCAAGGAGTGCATTGATGGGTTTAGAGTTCATCTCAGAAAGATCGGGAGGGATACCGTTGATCTCATTTCCCGTAGAACTACAAGTCAGGAACAAAAGTCGTGCAAGGTGTGCGCAGGCTGGTTGGAAGTTCATAACTTATCATCCAAGGAGAGGATTGAAAGACTACTATCGCAAAGAGTTGCACAGAGTCAAAATAACTCAAATACGTAGACGTATTTGAAGAAATGCTGCAAGGAGTGTGTGCAGAAATCTCTTAGGAGACTTGAGTTTGAGAAAGAAAACTCAAGAGAGTTAGCATCTTCAAGTGTTGAAGAGAAGAAGGGAACTTTAGCCATCGTGCAGAGGATAAGTTCCAGAAGAGAGTCGCAGGGTCAATTTAGAACCAGAGATCTTTGAAGAAGGAATTTGAATGGTCGGAATTCTCTGAGAAGAATTTTCGAAATAGCCAGAGCCGTTAGATCTTGTAGAGGAGCCAGGGGAGTTACGGCAAGTGTTTTTCAAAGAATAAGTTCAGGAGAATAGGGCCATTGGATCCAAGCTGATGAGGGTCATCGGATCACTCGTGAACTCTCATTTCAGAGTTTGGAGGTTTGAAGGGGCAGAAGAATTCGCGTCAGAGCTAGAGAACGATGAAGTGACAAGTGGCGCACTTGTCGCTAGGTGGAGTCAAACTCCATTGACTGTTTTGGGGTTTCATGGGTTGGAGAACCGAGAGCTTGGCATCAAGATTCGCAAAATCATGAAGTGCAAAATTCTGAAAAGGCAAAAAGTTTCGTTGTGGAGCCAGCATTTGATAGCGTGTTGGAATTCGACATTTTGGCATTTCAGAATTTGAAGGCTCGAGAGCCCCGAGGACATATTAAAAAAGCATTTTGGTGGTTGAAACCCCGAAATCACGAAGAGAAGTGGAAGGCCGAGACACTTGTATTTCGGCAAATCGTCAATTCGAGTTTCGGAGGTCGAAGAGGTAAGGCGCTCGACCACGGGATTCGTGAAATCTTGAAATCCGATATACCGAAATAAAAGAGGAGTTTCCTCAAGGTTTGTTGTGGGTTGATTTCCGGAAAGGGAAATAGAAGAGCCAATCGAGCTCTCAGGGGCTGAAAAGAAAAGATCCTGTGTGGATCCCAACATGCGGGTCTGGGGAGGGGCCTGTGTCATTTGTGGTATCAGAGCCTGATTTTTCTATATATCTCAGGCAGAGGAAGCTAGGGAAAAGGAGTACTCTGATACACATCAGTTGTGGTATCAGAGCCCTTCTCTGTTTGTATATTGCAAATAGAGGGTGCGGGAAATATTTACAACCATGACTCCAAGAAGAAGAGATAAGAAAACACCCGATCCACTAGAGGAAAGGGAAATGCCAAGAGGAAGGGGTAGGCAATTACCTGATCTGCCAAGGGCAAGAGAGATGCGTGAACTACATGCCAGGCTTGACGCCATGGAGATAGCACAGAGGCGTGCAGTTGGTGCTGGAGATATCAATGAGTCTAAAAGTGAAGATGAATTTGGACATGGAGGAGAAGAAGTTGCAGCTGAAGATGCAGCAGAAGAACGCCTATTCAGGGTTGTTGCAAGGATAGGTGCCAGGGAAAAAATGGACATTCCAGTATATGAGGGAAACCTGGATGTTGAAGAGCTTATAGGCTGGATTAGAGATCTGGATAAGTATTTTGACTATGAAGATGTCGAGGAAGACAATAAGGTCAAACATGCTATCACAAGACTTAAAGGGCATGCAACATTATGGTGGGATGAACTGCAGGCTGACAAACGCTACAAAGGCAAGCAGAAAATCAAGAGTTGGGATAGAATGGTTGCGAACATGAAGGAAAAATTTGTACCCAAGGATTATCAAATCACTCTGTTTCAGAAGATGTAGAATTTGAGATAGAAGCTAATGTCAGTGAAGGAGTACACTGAAGAGTTCTACAAACTAAACATCAGGGCAGGTCATCGCGAAAGTGATGATGAAAAGGTTGCTAGATATATGAATGGTCTGAGATATGACATCCAAGATGAGATGAGCATGCTGACCATCCAAATGGTGGAAGATGCTTATCAGATGGCTCTGAAGGCTAAAGAGAAGTTGAGCCGAAAGCAAAGTCAAAGAGGGTGAGGCATATTTCAATCCAGAGTCAAAACAATTGTCCAATATAGGAATCATAAACCTAAGGAAGAGTGGAAGAAACCTCAACCTCAAATTGAGAAAGGTGGAAGCTCACAAAGAGGATAGTATGTTGATAACAACACTTTTCCTCTCACTAGAGGAAGAGGGAGAGGCAGTGGTGGAGTGATAAAATGCTTCACATGTGGAAAGAATGAGCATAAGTCTTATGAATGTACATATAATAAGAACAAAGGAGGTGAAAATCACACTGCCGAAGCATAGCGATGGAATGTTGAGGCAGAAGATGTTGAAGGTGGAATATCACTAATGATGAGGAAAGTTCTCTTAACACCAGAGAAGGAGGTAGAAAATACAGTCCAAAGGAATAGACTTTTTTGAACTACTTGCAAGACCAAAGACAGGGTATGCAAGGTCATCATGGACAGTGGTAGCACAGACAATCTCATTTCTACAGAGATGGTGGAAAAGGTGGAGCTGGAGACTATTGAACGTCCAAGCCCATACAAAGTTTCATGGCTACAAAAAGGACATCAGGTAAATGTCACTAAAAAGTGTTTAGTTGAAATTAAAATAGCAGGATATAAGGATGAAATACTATGTGATGTCATTCGCATGGATGTTTGCCATCTATTGCTGGGTAGATCGTGGAAATATGACAGGAATGTGATTCATGATGGGAGAAAGAACACATACACCCTGGAGAAAAATGGGAGAACTCACATGTTGTTTCCAATTAAGGATAAAGAAGTGACAACAGAAGTAAGCAACATTGTACTTTTCATGAGTGGGAAGGAACTTCTTAAAGAGATTAAGAAGAAGGAAGAAACACAATTCGTTGTGGTGAAGAAACCTCAGATTGTTTTAACCAGTACAAGGGTGGATGATTTACCAGAGGAGATCCAACAGCTACTGGAAGAATTTGTTGATATAGTCGTGGACGAACTACCTCGTTCGTTGCCACCTATTAGGAGTATAAGTCATCACATCGATCTTATACCTAGAGCTACTTTACCAAACAAAGCAACGTACAGATTGACGCCACAGGAGAATGAATACATCAAGAGATAGGTCCTGGATTTAATGGAAGAAGGATTGGTTAGAGAAAGCTTGAGTTCATGCATTGTTCCAACAGTGCTCAGTCCAAAGAAAGATGGAGGCTAGAGAATGTGTACAGACTCAAGAGCAATTAACAATATTACCATCAGATATAGATTTACATTACCAAGGATGGATGATCTGATGGATTGCTTGAGTGGAGCAAAATTCTTTTCAAAGATTGATTTGAAAAGTGGATATCATCAAATTCGAATGAGAGAAGGTGATGAATGGAAGACAACATTCAAGAAAAATGAAGGGCTATATGAATGGCTTGTTATGTCCTTTGGCTTAAAAAATGTTCCTAGTACTTTCATGAGATTGATGAATGAAGTCTTGAAGTAGTTCATTGGAAAATTCATCATTGTATATCTTGACGATATACTGATTTTCAGTAGGACAGAAACAGAGCACTTGAAGCATTTAGCTACAGTGATGAAGAAATTGCAGCAAGAGAAGTTGCTAATAAATATGAAGAAATCATCATTCATGAAGACAAAGCTCATTTATTTGGGATTTGTTATTTTGGCAGATAAGTTGAAAATGGATCCACATAAAGTGGAGGTGATTAAGAATTGGCCATCGCCGAAGAGTATATTTGAAGTTAGAAGTTTTCATGGATTGGCTAGTTTCTACAAGAAATTTATCAGAAATTTTAGTGGAATTAGCGCAACGATGATGGACACGGTGAAGAAAAGACATAAATATTTCCACTGAATAGAAGAAGCAGAGAAAATTTTCAATTTGTTGAAAAGGAAGATTATTGAACAACCAATTTTGGTGTTGCCATATTTCAACAAGACGTTTCAGGTCAGGTGTGATGCAAGCGGATTTTCCATAGAAGCGGTCTTAAGCCAAGACAATAGACCAATCATGTACTTCAATGAGAAACTGAATGAAGTGAAAGTGAAGTACTCCATCTATGATAAGGAATTTTATGCGGTCATACAGGCACTGGAAAAGTGGAGGTACTATTTGGTTCCTAAAGAGTTCATTTTGTACAGTGATAATCATGCCTTACAATTTGTAACTCAACAGGAGAAGTTGAACCAAAGACATGTTAAATGGGTCGAATACATGCATAATTTTACTTTTGTGATTAAACATATTTCTGGAACTGCTAACAAAGTTGTTGATGCTTTGAGCAGGAAATGTTTTCTTATGTAGTAGTTCAAAGTCAAAACATTGGGTTTTGATAATCTCAAGGACATATACAAGGATGATCAAGATTTCAAAGAGGCGTATGAGGCATCTGAGAATCCAATTCTCAGGGACAAAAGTCAATGGATTGAATATATGATCCAGGATGGATTATTATTTAGGGGAAATCAGTTGTGTATTCCAAAATGCTCCATGAGGGAGAATCTACTAAAAGAAAAGCACAATGGAGGATTGGTCGGACATTTCGGTCATGAAAAACATTCTTAAAATTGAATGGCTCATATTTTAGGCTGGGGATGAGGACCGATGTCAAAATATTTGTGGACAGATGCAGAATTTGTCATCACTCAAAGGGAAAAAGACAAAATACAAGGTTGTATCAGCCGTTACCCATACCTGAAAGACCGTGGGATGCAGTGAGCATGGATTTTATATTAGGGTTGTCAAGGACACAAAGAGGATTCGATTCAATATTTTTGGTGGTAGATAGATTTTCGAAAATGGCACATTTTATACCATGTCAGAAAACCAGCAATGCAACTCACATTGTGAACTTGTTTTTCAAAGAAGTTGTTAGACTTCACGACTTACCAAGAAGTATAGTTTCGGATCGAGACACCAAGTTTGTAGGAAATTTCTGGAGGACTTTATGGAAGAAGTTGGGGACAAGTTTTTCTTTTAGCTTAGCTTATCATCCTCAGAAGGATGGGCAGACAGAAGTTGTAAACATAAGCCTGGGAGATTTACTAAGGAGCCTAGTGACTGAACACCACAATCAGTGGGATCACATTCTGCCACAGGCAAAATTTTCTTATAATGATTCAATCAATAGAAGCACACAGAAGAGTCCATTTCATATTGTTTATGGAATACAACCAAGGGGATTTTCTGAATTGAAAGATTCAGAATAGAATGAAACTAGAAGTGCTAGTGCAGAATATTTTGCAGAGGCAATGAAGGAACTTCACAACCAAGTGAAGGAGCGATTGCAGAATTCAAGTCAGGAGTATAAGTGCAGAGCAGATCAACACAGGCGACAACTTCAGTTTGAAGTTGGTGATTTGATTCTTGCACACTTGAGAAAGGAAAGGTTCCCAAGGGGAACATATAATAAACTGAAAATGAAAAAGATTAGACCATGCAGGATCATAAGGAAATTTGGGGCAAATGCATACGAGATTGAATTACTCGATGGGGTTGGAATTTCACCGATATTCAACATCTCAGATTTGTACCCTTACAAAGTTGAAGAAGACAGTGGACAAACAGAGGTTCGATGGACTAAACAAATGCCTATAGCTGAAAAGCCACAGATGGAGAATATACTTGACAAGAGAGTCAGCAAGAAGACCAGGAGAAAAGAGTATTTGGAATACTTAGTCAAGTGGAAGCGACATCCAGTTGAAGATGCCAACTGGGAGAATGAAGAAGAAATTCAGAAGAATGGAAAGACCGTGCAAGAGATCATGAACAGGAGTCCATGAAAATTTTCAAGCGAGGGAGTATGATGCAAGAGCACCACCAATAGCAAGCAAGCGTCGGACAAACGCCATCACATTTTTGGCATATGATGAAAATGTTTGAAGTATTTTTGAAAGTTTGGATGCACAAACATTAATGTAATAGTTAAGAGAGTGCGTACTTCCATAGTGTAAAACAGATCTTGAGCGATCCACTCTCATCTGTAAGGTGTAAAGACATTGATGCATAATTAATGTAAGTAGGTAGATTTAAATTCTAGATTAGACAGTTTTAGGAGCTGGAGGGAAAACTGACTATAGACACCCTCATCTTGTATCATTTGTGACATTATCAAGAATATCATAGAGCATATAGGGGATGTAGCAGAGAGCTGTGTAGAATAACCTATGTACAGAAGTTCTGAAATTAATATATATGAAGCTTTGATTCAAACTCATGGGTTCTAATACTTTCTGTGTATACATGCTGAATGTCATTCTTATGGTTGTTTTACCCTTTCTATTGTACATTTTCTTTTATGCTATGTATGTATGATTTCATGTTAAGTATTTGAAGTCTGAGGGAGTAAGGGAATGAGTTTCAATTGTTTCTCTTCTTGAGTCAGAGTTCCTGCAAGGAGTGCAGTGAAACGTCTGCAAGGAGTGCGTTGACGGGTTAAGAGTTCGTCTCAAAAAGCTCAGGAGGGATACCATTGTTCTCATTTCCCATAGAAGTGCAAGTCAGGCACAAAAGCCGTGCAAGGTGTGCGCAGGCTGGTTGGAAGTTCAAAACTTATCATCCAAGGAGAGAATTGAAAGACTATTGTCGCAAAGAGTTGCATAGAGTCAAAAGAACTCAAATACTTAGACGTATTTGAAGAAGTGCCACAAGGAGTGCGTGCAGAAATCTCTTAGGAGACTTGAGTTTGCGAAAGAAAACTCATGAGAGTTAGCGTATTCAAGTGTTGAAGAGCATAAAGGAACTTTAGCCATCGTACAGAGGATAAGTTCCAGAAGAGAGTCGCAGGTTCAATTTAGAACCAGAGATCTTTGAAGAAGGAATTTGAACGGTTGGAATTCTCCGAGAAGAATTTCCGAAATAGCGAGAGCCGTTAGATCTTATGGAGGAGCCAGGGGAGTTACGTTAAGTGTTTTTCAAAGCATACATTTAGGAGAATAGGGTCGTTGCATCCAAGCTGACGAGGGTCGTCGGATCACTCATGAACTCTCATTTCGGAGTTTGGAGGTTTGAAGGGGTAGAAGAATTCGCGTCAGAGTTAGAGAATGGCGAAGTGATAAGTGGCGCACTTGTTTCCAGGTGGAGTCAAACTCCTTTGATTGTTTCGAGGTTTCGTGGGTTGGAGAACCGAGAGCTTGGCATCAGGATTCACAAAATCGTGAAGTGAAAAATTCCAAAAAGGCGAAAATTTCCATTGTGGGGCCAGCATTTGATAGCATGTCGAAATTCAGTGTTTCATCATTTCGGAATTTGAATGCTCGAGAGCCCTGAGGACATATTAAAAGCGCATTTCGGTGGTTGAAACCTGGAAATCGCAAAGAGAAGTGGAAGGCCAAGACACTTGTATTTCGACAAATTGTCAATTCGGGTTTTGGAGGTCGAAGAGGTAAGGCATTTGACCATGGTATTCATGAAATCCAGTATCCCAAATCAAAAGAGGAGTTTCCTCAAGGTTTTTTGTGGGTTGATTTCTCGAAAGGGAAATATAAGAGCCAATCGAGCTCTCAGGGGCCGAAAAGAAAAGATCTTGTGCAGATCCCAACCTGCGGGTCTGGGGAGGGGTCTGCGTCATATAGGAATGTGTGTGTGTTCCTAAGAATGTACACACATTCCTACGAGTGCATGTTCTTAATCATGTCGTTGCCACTTTTTCTACCATCATGTTCTTCCACTCACCTGGCATGTTGTACTATGATAACCAAAGTGCCATTCATATTGCAAAGAGATCATTCTTCCATTCTAATACTAAGAATATACAACTCAAGTACCATTTCATACGATCAATTCCAGAAGATGGAGAATTGAAGTTGTAAAAAATACATGCTATCTAGAATCCTACAAGCATGTTAACGAAGGTAGTAACCAGGGAGAAACTGAGTTTTTCCTCGGTTTCAGTTGGCCTCGAAGAATGAAGGTGAAGATGAGAAATTTTCCAGGTCAAAGGTAGATCATAGTCCAAAAGGTACAACAATAGTGGAGTTGTTGTGATCAATATCCAAGTGGAATATTGTTGGTTAGGGATCCTGATTATCTCCCTAATTCAAATGTATTTCTTATCCATGTTTGGACCCCATTACTTGACAGAGTGTGGGGGGGCTTTCCCGAAGAGAAATTTTTGGGAAAAATTCCTTGTAAAATATTTTAGTTTCATAGTCAATATGGATCGTTCATTATAAAGTGACATATATGACAATATAAGCTATGTTAGGGTTTTCATCCCTAGAATGAAACCCTCTTTTATGAGGGAATTGTATTGTGTCTATGTATGTAAGTGAATATTGTATTCTAAGAGACGAGATTGTGAGAAAAAGAAGAGGAAGTTACAATAGGTATCTTGTAATTTGTATCCCTTTATTTGTTGGATAATAATAAAGGAAGGACCTGACAATTTCTCTGGTGGATATATCCCACACTGGATGAACCACGTATATCTGTGTCTCTATTGTATTGTGTATATTTTTTGTTTTATTTACAAATTTGTTTTATTTATGAATTTGTTTTATTTTATTGATCTGCGATCCTATTTTTCTAACATAAACAAAGTACATAGCCCACACTATTATACCTAACTATACCATTATAAAATAATTATGTAGTTCAAGAAGAAGTAATTAGGAACCTAGTGCAAGTGAAAACTCCCCAACTACCTATGGAAGAAGTAATGCTATCACTCCTAGTTCAAATACCATGTCCAAATGCAGTGACAAAAAATGCCCATACATTAAGGGCTCTATATTAGAAATACCCTCCTCCAATCCAAGAACAAATGACCCATTCCTTTACTTACAATGGCCATGATACCACTTTCCTTCTCAAAGAAGGGAGGAGGAATCTAGGTCAATGTGGAAAAATAAAATGACAAGATCATGGAAATTTTGGACATCATTGTCTCAAGGAAGGACACATATGGGTGAGATCATGAAGATGGGTAGAACTTTCGTGACAATCTGATCTCCAAAATTCTAAATGACAGCTTTTTCTGCTAAACTAATATTTTCTTTTGGCTGAAAGATACTTTTTTTGGCCGAACTATTTATCGGCCGAACACTTGAATGTCAAATCGAATGGTATAGTAATGACGCCCTTGATTTTTGTTTAGAATTTTAGTCGAATGGATTTTTTCATCAAACATTATATTTGGGTTGAAAGAATCTTTCGTCTGAAACAATCTTTCGACTGAAATATCCTTTCGGTCGAAATATTATTTGGATCGAAAAACATTTTATATATTCACCACACATCGTGACTGTAACATTTTTTCATCTCTTGGCAATTGTGAGAGGGTTGAAGGCGAGTGTGAATGAGTGAGATCTCGGTGACCATGAGGCGTGAACGTCGTGTTGTCAGGTGGTTGGGTAGTCTTGTTGGTGGGTGCTCCTGTGGGTGGTCGAGTGGTTGTGTTGGCAGGCCGTCCTACGGGTGGACGGAGGTAAGCCTAATCTAATGTTTTAAGTTTAAATTTAAATTATGTAGTGTTTAATTTTAATATTTAATTGTAATTTTTACTTACTATGTATGTTGTTAATTTAAATTTAAATTTAAATTTATGTTTAGAATTATAACTGTGACTTGGTCGTCGAGGGCTAGCCCCGTGGCCAAGTCGTTGGCATACTAATGAATTGGCCATAGGGCTAGACCCCCGTGGCCAAGTCACAACCTCGTGGACTGTGAATTGGCCGTGGGGGGTGAGCCCTATGGCCAAGTTGTGGGCACGCCAACGGCTTGGCTATAGGGCTGGCCCCTCACGACCAAGTCACAGTCCCGTGGAATATGACTTGTCCGCGAGGTTTGAGCCCTTTTGCCAAGCCATGGGCATGCCAATGGCTTGGCCATAGGGTAGGCCTCCTGCGACCATGTCACAGTCCCGTGACTGCGACTTAAGGACTGTTTAATTTTAATTTTTAAGATCCATTCTGTTAAAGTGTACATTTAATTTTAATTTTTAAGGACTTTTTAACTTTAATTTTAAAGGACTGTTAAAGTGTAGATCATATTTTAATTTTTAAGATCCATTATGTTAAGGACTATTTAATTTGAATTTTTATGATCCATTATGTTGTTAATTTTAATTTTTAAGATCCATTATGTTAAGGACTATTTAATTTTGATTTTTAAGATCCATTATGTTGTTAATTTTAAGTTTTAAGATCCATTATGTTAAAGTGTAGATTTAATTTTAGTTTTTAAGGACTTTTTAATTTTAATTTTTAAGGACTCTTTAATTTTAATTTTAAAGGATTGTTAAAGTGCAGATTTAATTTTAATTTTTAAGATCCATTCTGTTGAGGACTGTTTAATTTTAATTTTTAAGATCCATTATGTTGTTAATTTTATTTTTTAAGATCCATTTTGTTCTATAATATGAGCCAAAAAGATGTAGATTTAACTCTCATCCATTCTAAACACTTTAAGGACATGTTCCTAATGCTACATTCTTCTTCCCAAATATTCATACTATGATTATCATCGTAATATATATCCTTGTAAACACTTATAAATTAAGGACTTATTTCCCAAACTAGATTCTTCTTCCCAAATATTCATAAATATGATTATCATCATAGTATGTATCCTTATTTCATATGGATTCATATGGATTAATATTGAAAAATAAATTGAAAACGTATCTAGCAAGATTCTTAAATTTTTTTATCAATCATATGATAATACCCTATAGAAATGTTATGATCATAATCCCAAGGGGATAAGTAAATGTATTCATCACATACAGTGATGAAGGGAATTAATCTATATAAATATAGTGTGTATTTTAATGGTTCTTGTTTAAGGGAAAAATCCAATGTTGTTCTCATTTTAGAGAGTCCCAAATGGGAAATCCAATAATTTTCTTTCACATTGTAGCTTTAATGTATCGATATAGTAGGTATCCAAAAAAAAAAGACCTTAGATTCAAAAATTCAATTGTAGAGGTGAATGGAGATGCTCTAAACTAATTGTTTATTATGTGAAGAAGAATTAATAAATTAAAATCATAAAATCAAAGGGAATACTCATAGAGTGTGGAAATTTCTTGAGGGTATTCAACTTTTTCTATAGAATATGTCCCTATAGATGTTAATTAGCTTACAAAGTTTCTTACAATGCCTTGTTTACCATTAAATTATATTAACTCTTTAATAAGTTATGTTGTTTTCAATCTTTTTTCACTTGATGTTACAAAACATTGGTTTTAGGTTTTTAATAATGTGAATCTATATTATAAAATGTATTCAAAATATTTTGATGATATAAAATATTGGTTGTATGGTTTTAATAATGCAAGTAGATTAGAAAGTTTATTGAAAATATTGAGGATATTGAAGGAGTCCTACACATGAAATGATGTCCTTATTAGATGGGATTCTCATATTATAAATAAAATACATTTGATCCCTTTATCTATAACACCTTGAATACCATTGCACAAATTCTCAACAAGTGAATGCATATGGTATGTTTGTTGCATGTACAAGGATAAAATTCCCTCAATCCCTTAGACACCTTGCATTTACGAATATCAATTTTCCCAAGGAAACAATACCTTTGATTGTTGATGCAAGGAAAATAACATGGAATGTATTTCATCCAACAACACTACTTTGGTCATGGATGGCCCTATATTGAATTTGATTCCTAGATATATGCTCCCTTAGTTGAGGCCTCAAACAAAAATTTCATTCAAAAACTCAATGATTAACATGATTATGTACTTCACACCAAATTTTTCATTTTATGTGTTCTTCATTTAATAACAAGAGAAAGAAATATCCATTGCTAAGAGTCATTTATATTTGGACTAGATTGACAAAACACATTGTGAAGTAACTGGTCTACAACATTATGGTGAAGAAGCAATTGGTCTACAACATTGTGGTGAACAAGGTCATGTGGTGAAATATCTGGTTGGACAGTCAAATGTTCCAGAAACTAGACAATCCCACGTCCACTCTCCTCCCATAGTTTATCTATTAGTGATTGAATGGGAAATAATTGCAACATTGTTAACTCTACAACAAGGAGTTCAAGAGTCCCAGAATAGGGAATCATCGTCCCTACCTAGATTGAGCACTACGCAGAGAAGAACTCCTAAATGCATTGAGGTCAATGAAAGTTTTCTAACATCACTTGAAGGTAATTTACGTAGTCGTACTATTCATTATGACTCTTATAAAATCATTCAAAAATATTTTGAACCAAAATCTAATGCTACTAAATGTCAATTATTTTTATCTTTGTTAAAATCTAGAAGCTTGACTGTTGTTAGGAGAATTTTAGGAATTAAAATAGTCAAAAGTGTAGAAAGAATTCATGATATAGTACACAACTTTGTAGATGATTTTCAAAGAATTGGTAAGAATTCTCTTTCTAAAGACTGTAATGCATCCCAACATGTCTTTTCCAAGTCATTTGTTAGAAAGATCACAAGAAAACATCGTTTGCTACAAGAAAATTATCACCTCTTGAAATGCAATGCCAAAAACATTAGAAATTATTCTCATAGACAAGATAGCCTTGACACGGTTTCCCCAACATATTTGTGGGAATTCACTAGAAGGCTACCTCATTTTGACATGAATTTAGTAGGAGCAGTTAAGGGACTAGTTCAATATTTCTGGCATGAGAACACAAGGCCTTACAACCAAATGGATGTACTAAAATTGATAACGGGATCTACGGATTTTGAACCCCATATTAAAAAATATCTTGAAATTACACAAAAAAAAATTATGAGATATTCATAGCAATACATAGTGCACTTAACTTAGGAAAAATATATTTTCATAAATGCAAGCCTTGGTATGTTCGAATAAACACAATTTGTAACACGTGTTGTTGTAGATATCACATTGATTATGGTTATTATTATGACACACACACACACACATTGTGTTTTGCATAACACCATTTTGGAGGAATGCCCAGTTATATTGTTGAAGTCTTCATCTATATACATTATTCACAACATCTTGAGTACAAGGACAAAGGGTTTTACATTTTACCAAAATTCATGCTTATATGGGACATGCCCCAAGTGCAGTGGAATGAAATTACTAAGAAAGTGCATCTATGTAAGCAATGAGTATGAATTGGGGAGGAAGGAGGTTCCCTTGCAAAGCTTTAAATATGTGACATATGATATTGATGGAGGACAGAAAATCAAAAAACTATACAATTGATTACTTCCCAAGTACATGTTTGTGACTTCATGAATAAATTTGTCGAAAAGGCATGAAATTATGTTCATCATGTCCATGTGGCTCGATGGTAGGAAAAACATTTTAAAATATGCAAAGATACATTTATTGTTGGTATTGTGTTATCATTGGTTGATTTTGTTGAGAACTACACCCTTCAACTAGAAAATGAGATTCAAATCCAATATTGTCACTCAAAGAAGGTCAACATAATGGTACAGATCGCATACAGGCATGGACGAGATAGTAATTAAGATAAAAAAATTATATTGAAAGAGTATCACTTCTAAATAAGTGATGATCAATGCCATGACTTAGCCTACATACAACATTGATTTCACTTGTTCTAAAATCACCTTAAGGAGAAGAACATATTGATGGATCAACATTGGATTTGGTCAGATAGTTGTGAAGGACAATTCAAAATTGCTCGTGTATTTCAATGGTTGTGTATCTTTCAAAAAAAACTAAAGTTACCACACATTTGGAACTATTTTGAGTCTCTGAATAGGAAACAGGAGCATGATGGAGTAGGCGCATGCATAAAAAGAGCATTATTCAGGAAAGAAATGAATTTCACTACTACTTCCCTCATTCGAGATGCAAAATCCATTGTTGAATGGTGTTCTTCAGTAACGAGAGAGGGAACATGAAATACTGAAGACCAATCACACAAGAAAGGACATCTACATAGATATTTTTGGGAGGGGGTCGATGTAGATCGATCACAGTGGTATGAATTCAAAATAATATAGGGCACTCATTGATTCCATTGAGTTAGAACATCATACAATGAAATAGTTGAAATATGGACGAGAAAACTCTCTTGCATCTATGGTCCATGTAGTAGTAATGAATGGGATGATTGTGAATAAAAAACAATGGGTTGATAGATGGGATCGTGTATCATTCTCCATTGGTCAACATATAACTATGGAATTATACCAATTGGAGGAGGACCAATCAAGTATTTTAGCAAATTATGATCATATCTCAGATCTTGTACTGCTAGGTTCGTTGAATCCTTCCATTAAATTTTGAATAACTAGAATGAATGTGTTATTCTTTGGTCATTTAGTGGACTCACATTTTTTCACTCCATTTTTTGTAGGGAACATATGCACAGTAGTTTCCCCAAGAGATAATGAATGGGGCACTAATTGTTGGTTGGTATGATTCTTAGAGGGAAATCATACCCTCATGTGATCAATAACAGACTCTGAAGGTATTTAATTTACAACATGGTTGATGGTTATTAAAGGTGAATATCTAACATAGAATGAAAGAGCATGAAATAAATATTTTTATGTATATCAAGATTATAAACCAGGTCAAGTTATATACCACTTTACAAACTTGTTTATTGGTACAAACCTCCAACTACAAACAAATTCAAGTAAGAAGTCATCAAAGGTATGATACTTCTTTCCTTACTTCGAGCACAAGAATTTAATGGAAATTGTAAGTATTAGAAGTGATCTAGATGGTCTAATTTAATGACCATCTAGGTATGTAAAACAAATAATTTTTGGTTCATTTTGACTCATGTTAAAATATTTTTAATCTTGATAAAATATACAATTCCTTTAAATATACCCATGCCATGCCTTGCTTTTCCTTACCTTGACTTGAATCGCCTTCACTTTCCATGCCATGCCTTGCCTTCACTTTCCTTTCCTTTCCTTCACTTTCCATGACATACCTTTCCTTCACATTCCATGCCTTTACTTCACATGCCATGCCATGCCTTTCCTTCACTTGACATGCCATACAATGCTTTTCCTTCACATGTCATGCCTTGCCTTCACTTGTCATGCCATGCGATGCATTTCCTTCCCTTGTCTTGCCTTTCCTTCACCTTCCCTACCATGCCTTTCCTTCATAGGTTATTCCATGCCATGCCTTCACATGTCATGCCATGTCTTGCCTTCACATGTCATTCCTTTCCTTCACATGCCTTTCATTTCCTTCATATTCTATGCCTTGTCATGCCTTCACTTTCCTTTCCTTCACATGCCTTCAATTTCTTTCACTTTCCTTCCCTTCACCTTCCTTGCCTTCAATTTCATTTCTTTTACTTCACTTGAATTCCATTCCCTCGTCTTACCTTTTCCATTCCATGCCATGAAATTCCATATAATTCCATGCCTTTCCTTCACTTTCCTTTTGATTCATGCCTTGCCTTCACTTGCCTTACCTTTCCTTCACTTGTTTTTCCTTTTCCATTCCATTCCATCGCATTCCATGCCTCTCCTTCACTTTCTTTGTCATTCATGCCTTGCCTTCACTATCCTTTCCTTCACTTGTATTTCCTTTCCTTCACCCATCTTTCATTTTCTTCACTTGTCTTTCCTTTTCCATTCCATGCCATAACATTCCATAGGATGTTGTGCCTTGCCTTCACTTTCCTTTCCATTCATACCTTTAATTCACTTTTGTTTCCTTTCCTTCACTTGCCTTGCCTTGCCTTGCATGCCATGCCTTTCCTTCACTTTCATTTCCATTAATTCCTTGCTCTTCACTTTCCTGATCATGCCTTTCCTTCACTTGTCTTGCATGCCATGCCTTGCCTTCACTTTCCTTTCCATTAACTTGTCGTGTCATTCGTTTCCTTTATTTTCCATTCCTTTCCTTCACTTACCTTGCATTACCACTTGTCATGCCATGTCTTTCCTTAACTTTCCTTACAACTTTCCATTCCTTTCCTTTACTTGCCTTCCCTTGACATGCCTTTCCTAAACATATGTAATAAGCAATGAGAAAAACCCTAGTTTCGAAGATACTCCAACAAATAGTTTTTTGGTGGATGGAATGATTGTAGAGCCCCCCCCCTAGTTTAAAACCGATGCTCCAAATAAAATTCAACTGATGGTTCACCCTTTGAATATGGGTTTTATTTTTATCACGAGTTGCAATTAGCCTCTTCAATTCATTTAGGGACATGTGGCCAATTTGGTCTAGTGTCATAAAATCCAAACCGAGTGGCTTAATGGAGTTCCGTAAGCTCCCACAATTATGTTTTCCCAAGGTCCACGTGAAAAGACTACCCATAAATTCTTGACATAGTGTTCTTGAAAATTGACCTCCTCTTAAACAATTGCACTATGCCTCACTGAGAAAAATCCTAGTTCCCAAGATACTCCAACAAACAGTTTTCTAGTGGACATAATGATAGTGGATGGGACCCCCTAGTTGAGAACCTCTTCTCTGGATACAATGCAACTGACGGTTCACCCATCTGAATCTCAGTTTTAGTTTTATCATGAGTTGTAACTCGCCTCTTCAAGTCATTTAGGGACATGACACCAATTTGGTCAAGGGGAATAAAATCCAAACTGGGAAGCATATCAGATTTTTGTAAGCTCCCACAAGTCTATTTAGCCTAGGCCCACATGACTACACTACCCACAAATTCCAGACACAATGTTCTTGAAAATCGATCTCCTATTCAGAAATTGCACTATGCCTCATTGACCAAAACATTGGAATTCTCATGCAAGTATTTTTATATAAGTAATATGGGATAACAAGTTGTAGAATTACATTCTTAATGCATCCTTTAATTGTAATTTATACCTATGAATCCTTTGATTTCATGGAAATTGAATGCAAGGGAATCCATGGAATGTGAAGGCAAGGCATTTCAAGTGAAGTCATGGCATGGAAAGACATGGTATGGAAAGAGAAGACTTGGCAAGTGAAGGAAAGGAAAGGCATGGAAAGCCATGGCATGGAAATGAATGGCATGGTATGAAATGACATGGCATCGAAAATACAAATCATTCTAAGTGAATGTAAGGCAATACATGGAATGGCATGGCATGTCATGACATGGCAAGGCATGGGATGGAAAGGCATGGTATGGAAAAACAAGACATGGAAAGTGAAGGTAAGGGAAGGCATAACAAGACATGACATGGCAAGGCATACCATAGCATACCATACCAAGGCAAAGCAAGTCATACCATACCAAGGAAAGGCATACCATACCATACCATACCATAGCGTATCATTTCCAATGCATACCATACCATTTCCATTTCCATTGGCAATGCCAATGCATGTGGTACCATACCATACCATTTCCAATGCATACCATACAATGGAAAGGAAATACATACCATTTCCAATGCATTCCATTGGAAATGAATAACATACCATACCAATGCCAATGCCAATGCATACCATACCATGCCATACCAATGTTAATGCATACCATTTCCATTGCCAATTCATACCATTTTCAATGGATACCATACCATACCAATACCATTTCCATTGCCAATGCATACCATACCATATCAATGCCATTTCCATTTCCAATGAATACCATTGTCATTGACATTGCCAATGCACACCATTGACAATGCATACCATACCATACCATTTCCATTTCCATTGCTAATGCTTACCATACCATATCATAACATTTCCAATGCATAACATACCATTTCCATTTTCAATGCCAATTCATACCAACACATACCATACAATATCAGACCATTGTCAATGCATATTGTACAATGGAAAGAAAATGCATACCATTTCCTTTTCCAATGCATACCATACCATACAATTTCCAATGCCAATGCATACCATACCATACCATACCAATGTCAATGTCAATGCATACCATACAATACCATACCAATGCCAATGCATACTATTTTCATTGCCAATACATACCATTTCCATTGCCAATGCATACCATTGGAAATGCATACTACCATACCAATGCCATTTCCATTTGCTATTCATACCATTTTTATTTCAATTGCCAATGAAAACCATTAGGAATTCATATCATACCATAACATTTCCACTACAATTGCATACCATTTCCATTTCCATTTCCAAAGCATACCATACCATAGCATACCATTTCCAATACCAATGCATACCATACAATTTCCAATGCACAACATACAATGGAAAGGAAATTCATACCATTGACATTGTGAATGCATACCATACCATACCATACCAATGCCAATGCCAATGCATACCAATGCATACCATACCATTTCAATTGCATACTACACAATGGCAAGGTAATGCATACCATCGCTAATGCATATCATTGCCATTGCCAATGCATATCATTGCCATTTCCAATGCATACAATTGACAATGCATACCATACCATACAAGGAAATGAATACCATACCAATGCGCACCATACCATTCCATTCACATTTATAATGCCAATGCATGCCATACCATACCATACCATACCATTGTGAGTGCATACCATACAATGGAAAGGAAATGCATACAATTGCCATTTCCAATACATACCATTTTCAAAGAATACCATACCATACCATACCATTGTCAATTCATACAATACCAATTCATTGGCAATGGTATGGTATGGTATGAATTGACATACCATACCATCTCCATTGCCATTGCCAATTACAATTAATACCATACTATACCATAGCATACCATACCATAACATGCCATGCCATGCCATACCATTTCCAATGAATACCATACAATTTCAAGGAAATCCATACCATTGTATGCATTGTATGGTATGCATTGGCAATGTTATGGTATGGTATGGTATTCATTTCCTTGCCATTTCCTTTGGTATGCATTGGAATTGGCAATGGAAATGCATACCATACCATACCATTTCCATTTCCATTGCCAATGCCAATGAATACAATAACATACCATACCATTGCCAATGCCAATGAATACCATAACATACCATATCATTTCCAATGGTATTCTATGGTATGCAATAGTATGTTGTGGTATGGTATGCATTGCTAATGGAAATTGAGATGGTATGCATTGCCTTACCATTGTCATATATGGCATGCATTAACAATGGTATGGTATGGCATGCATTGGCATTGGCAATGGAAATGTAAATGGTATGGTATAATATGCATTTCCATTGACAATTCCAATGCATACCATACCATACCATACCATTTTCATTTCCATTGCGAATGTCAACGCATGTTATACCATACCATACCATTGTCAATGCATACCATACAAGGAAATGGAATGGAAATGCATACGATACCATAGCATACCATTTCCAATACCATAGCATACCATAGAATACCATTTCCAATACCATAGCATACCATACATTAGAATACCATTTCTATTGTGAATGCATACCATACCATTGCTAATGGCAATGCATACCATTGCAATGCAATGCATACCATACCAATGTATAAAATTGACATTGCCAATGCATACCAATGCAATTCATACCATACCAATGCATACCATGGACATTGTCAATGCATACCATTGCTATTTCCAATGCATACCATACCATTTCTATTTCCATTTCCAATGCTAATGCATACCATACAATTGCAAGGAAATGAATACCATTATATTCATTGAAAATGATAAGGTATGGCATGGTATGCATTGGCAACGAAAATGGAAATGGTATGCAATGCCTTTCTATTTCCTTGTATTACATGCATTGGCAATGGTATGGTATGCATTGGCATTGGAAATTGCAATAGAAATGGTATGGTATGCATTGGCATTGGAAATGTCAATGCATACCATACCATACCATACCTTACCATACCATTTCCATTACCAATGCCAATGCATACCTAACCATACCATACCATTTCCAACGGTATGCTATGCTATGCTATGGTATACTATGGTATGCTATGCTATGGTATGGTATACTATGGTATGAAATGATATCATATGGTATGGTATGCATTTTCTTGCCATTCCCTTGTATGGTATGCATTGGCAATGAAATGGTATGATATGGTATTGTATGGTATGGTATGCATTGACAATGTTATGGTATGGTATGGTATGCATTGGCAATGGTATTGTAACGCCCCATATCTTTACCCCTAGGGAGTTAGAAGATTGACTGTTTACTCATCTTAGTAATTCAATTCTTAACATTTGTTTGGGCTCAGTTAGATTGAGATAGATATTTGAGATATGTACATATTTTTATGTTGCATGATATTATTTTCATTGTTATATACTCATGATGATGATAGCTCTTTGGTTTGTTTAAACATGCAAGTTAAAATGTGGAATTTAGGTACGTGGATACTAGTTCAAGTTATGATATGAATACATAACAGATACCAGACTTGATAAAAATAAACATGCATTTCTTAAATTGAATGTCAATACAGATATGGATCCTTATATGAAATTATTATGTATATGCATAGATATGATTTATTGGTGGATTAACTTATAGGTTAATGAGCTATGCAATAGCCAAATAACTGTAGTGTTGAGGTGACTTGGATGTCGTAGACATCAAGAAGATAGTATATGCTATATGTTGTACTTATTATTTAATTTATGATTTGAAATATTGCTATGATTTGTGGTGAGTGTGGTTTTGACAGGACTCACAACTTGCCCAGAGTGATTGTTCGATGGCGTGACTCTAAGAACAGTAGTTGCACAGTATGGCTCGATATAGGGTGTTGACCCTAGTTCTATAAGGAGGGGTGGAGGTATTGCCCACCATTTATCCTCTGAAACCTAGAGTCATGGGAGGGTTGTGTGAAGTCACACTCTCCTAGATGTGTGATGGCGACTGCTAGTTGCCTGTTGCGGAAGCTTGGTCGAGATGTATGACACTTCTTCTTATGAGTTCTATCTGGAGTTAGGTCAATATAGTTGATGCTCCATCTTAGTCCAACAAAGGAAATGATAGGATGGAAGATGGAAGTAGGTTAAGAAGGAAGGATGCTTCGATGTTAGTTGAGAATACTGATTGGGGATTAGAGATGCCACTATTGTTTACTCACTTGGTTCCTACCATGTTTAAAACCCTCTTTGATTTCCTAATGATATTTTAAGTGTGACAAGAGTTATTGATGAATTGGTGTAATTTAGTTCGTTAAGATTATTAAATGATGCATTACTTGATCTGTTGTCATACATGTCTTGGTGATCATATAAGAACTATGCACTAGAGGCAATGATTGTTTATCGTTAGTACATGCATGAGATATGTGTCTTCTAGCTACACACACATACCCTACCCATGTGCACTAGTATAAGTAATTAATGTATTAATTATTAAAGTAAATTATTAACTATTTAATTGAATGTTTATTGAATATGTAAATTATATTGCATACAAATATCTAGAAGCATTAAATACCTTCTTGACTTTGATAGATGGTGGGTGTGATGAATTAAAAGAAAATGGTGGGGTGTTATGTACATTTTGGGGAAAATTATCAAATAACAGTTATTAGCTAGCATGAGAATAAAGACTTTTTATTTTATTTATTATTGTTTAATGCAAGTCATGTATATTTAGTTTTATTCTAATATTTTCCCAAAATATCTAGATAAGTGAGGTTGATGGATAATAATGAGGGTGGTTGAGGAGACTTGGGGAAGTGTGTATGGAAACTTGATAAATAGGGAGAAGAAGTAGAGAGGAGGGAGAGGATGGAGAGGTTTGAGCATGATGAGAGGTTGTGAAATTCTTGAAAGATATAATTCTTGTGATAGTTTTCTTTGAGCATTTGTGCTTTGTTGTTCTTGGAGTCATGGGCATGGAGGGCCAAGAAACCAAAAGTTTTCTTAGAGCTAGGAACCCGGCTAGGCTCCTAGTTGGCAGGGAGGATTCCGTTGTTTCACTTTGGGAAAGCAGGAAAATAATGCTTGGAAGCACCTTTGACTACATTGCAATTGATGAGCTTCGACAAACTAAGGAAGAGGTATTTTTCAGTGGTATTTGTTGTTGATATTTTGTATATACTTTTGTTTTAAGTTGAAAATCTTAGATTTAGCCTATTACTTATTTCATCATTCTATTTAGATTTATCGTTGAGAAAATGTAGAAGAATTGTGTAAATGAAATGAAATTATGTTAAAGAAAAGATTTTATTGAGTATGTATAAAATGAAAGATTAATTGTTTAAACATTTTGGATGGGTGTTACATATGGTATCAGAGCCCGGTTTCAAAACTGAAACCTGGGCTTGACCACCCAAAGCACTGGGATTTTGTCTCTTTCATCTGCAATCCAATTTGGGTTGTTACACATTTAAAATTAAAATTACCATCCAAAACATTTCATAGTCAAAACTAGCAATTGCATATCATGTTGAATGCTACCTTGTGTCAGCAAACTACCAACCTTACTTGACAAAATAATGTGTTCACAAAAGAAGGCCAATACAATTTTGATCCAATTTGCATATAAGTTAGCAACCATTCCAATTCCACCCAAGTACAGAAGACAAATATTTAAATCACTAATTCTTATAACTGTGGGGAAGACAAGAGGGGTCGGGGAAAAAAATAAAATGTTAACTCAGCTTTTAAAAAGGGGATTTCAATAATAGTCTCTGGAAAGTACAGTTATTGTTCCAAGAATGCCCATCATTTTTCTGTTTAAGAAAGAGGATGTCAGTTGTGCACAAAAATATGTTTCTAAAAATGTGAACATAAATCGAGATGAGCCAGGTAATTTTAATAATATGATAGAGAATTCTCTACGGTGAATATCTTAAGCTGATATACAAAGAGATGAAACAAACCACGAGTTCTTACTGCACCAATTCTAGGGAAATCTCAGGCTTTCCTTGTTCACACAAATGTTGAGTGCAACCTACCCATCATGAAATGTATACCCCTCTATCTCCAACATCTAAATGAGGTCACCCACTACTTATATATTTTTTTTGCTGAGTTCGGTTCCAGGCCCTCTGTGAACAAAAGTGTAACACCCCGCTCTAGCATACTGAGAAAAATTATTCTTTAAGGACACTTGATCACAAGTGATCTGGACTTTTATGATGTTAAACTATTTACCCTTGATTATGATGCGTTATGATAGATGACATGATGTTTTTGCTACTTTGATGTAGACAGGTGCTGCTGACTCAGTTTCATTGAGTGTGCAGGGTTTCGGACCTTGAGGATGCAGAGGCATCGGTGGAACCCCCTTGGACTCCGGATTGAGTGAGGGAGTGTGCTATTTGGGTTGATTTATTTACTGTGATATTTCTTTGATCTGATGATATGATGTTGACATGTTCTGACACGATTGTTGATGATGCAGGCTGATGATAGCTTGCCGACCAGACTCACATGTGGCGTAAAGGGGCCACACATGATTTCCAGAGAGGTTGAGGGAGAGGGGTGGATAGCAGCCCTGCCAGCGCCTACTAGCACTCCCGTTGTGGCTCGAACTGCAGGTTAACGATTACCTAGTTCGAGAGGATCCACGATGCTGTGAGGGCAAGCTGCGACAGTCACACACGATGATTCTAAGGGGAACGCAATAAGGCGGGGGCCTTATTCCTTAGATCCCTTAGTCTCCCACAAGTTCACCTGGCGGAGTGTTGACTCCAGGGGTTATAGATGTCTACCAATCAGTCCAATTGGCGAGTGGCACCCTTGGAGCACGTGGTGCATCCTGAAGGGCACGTCGCACAAAAGAAACACCAGAAGCGAGTGGAACCCTTGGAGCACGTGGTGCATCCTGAAGGGCACGTCACACAAAAGAAACACCAGAAGCGAGTGGAACCCTTGGAGCACGTGGTGCATCCTGAAGGGCATGTCGCACAAAGGAAACAAACAAGGCAAGTGGCACCCTTGGAGCACGTGGTGTGTCCTAAAGGGCATGTCGCATTGATGTGGATGAAGGAAACAAACCTAAATATCCCTAAGACATTAACGCCTTAAGAAATTCTTAAACAACTTCCCTAACCCAGTGTCGCCCAGTTCAAAATCTAAGCACTAAGTCTAAAACTTTTAGGGTAAAATGTTAGTCTAACCTTAAGAACAGACCCTCGAACAAAAATAATAAATTAAACAAAAACCCACCTAAGTAATAGTTGGGTCTTCAGAAAATTCTTGGGGTGATGGCGAGGGTAAGATTTAAAGTAAATCTAATAGTTGTAAAATTTTACAAAGAAGAAATTAATTCCTAACTTGTGGAAGAATGACATCACCTAGGT
>ML787080.1:241381-251858 GCA_009831015.1 Picea engelmannii
ATCAATATATCTCAAGTGGAATTGTATGTATGACTTAATGCAAATTATGCCGAACTCAATATAATATTCACTTAACTAGAGAACCAATGATGAGATAAGGTTCAAATTGTGGTCAAACTAGTACACTATAATTTAAATATGGAACTAAGGAAAAATAAATCTATACGAGAAGAGTTTCTTTTCATTAATTAAATTACAAGTGGTAATAAAATGGAGTTGGGACACAATAAGGTGTCTACCAAATAGGGGTAGTGCAATCAAGATATTAATATATTCAACACATTCTAATCAAGCGAAGGTCCAATGGGACCAATATAGCATAAGATTTTCTATCAAGAAAGACACATAAAATTCATGTCATAAATTCTCCTCATATTTTGAATCATTATAACTTTGGGACGAAGTTTCTTGAAGGGTGGGTGTATGTAATGCCCCATATATTGAACTTTAAGGAGTTAGAAGATTGGTTGTTGACTCATCTTAGTAATTCAATTCTTAACATTTGTTTGGGCTCAGTTAGATTGAGATAGATATTTGAGATATGTACATATTTTTATGTTGCATGATATTATTTTCATTGTTATATACTCATGATGATGATAGCTCTTTGGTTTGTTTAAAAATGCAAGTTAAAATGTGGAATTTAGGTACGTGGATACTAGTTCAATTTATGATATGAATGCATAACAGATACCAGACATGATAAAAATAAACATGCATTTCTTAAATTGAACGTCAATATAGATATGGATCCTTATATGAAATTCTTATGTATATGCATAGATATGATTTATTGGTGGATTAACTTACAGGTTAATGAGCTATGCGATAGCCAAATGACTGTAGTGTTGAGGTGACTTTGATGTCGTAGACATCAAGAAGATAGTATATGCTATATGTTGTACTTATTATTTAATTTATGATTCGAAATATTGCTATGATTTGTTGTGAGTGTGGTTTTGACAGGACACACAACTTGCCCAGAGTGATTGTTTGATGACATGACTCTAAGAACAGTAGTTGCACAGTATGACTCGATATAGGGTGTTGAACCTAGTTATATAAGGAGGGGTGGAGGTATTGCCCACCATTTATCCTCCGAAACCTAGAGTCGTGGGAGGGTTGTGTGAAGTCATTCTCCCCTAGACGTGTGATGGCGACTGCTAGTTGCCTGTTGGGGAAGCTTGGTCGAGATGTATGACACCTCTGCTTACGGGTTCTATCTGGAGTTAGGTCAATATAGTTGATGCTCCATCTTAGTCCAACTGAGGAAAGGATAGGATGCAAGATGGAAGTAGGTTAGGAAGGAAGGATGCTATGATGTTAGTTGAGAATACTGATTGGGGATTAGAGATGCCACTATTGTTTACTCACTTGGTTCCTACCATGTTTAAAACCCTCTTTGATTTTCTAATGATATTCTAAGTGTGACAATGAGTTATTGATGAATTGGTGTAATTTAGTTCATTAAGATTATTAAATGATGCATTACTTGATCTGTTGTCCTACATGTCTTGGTGATCATATAGGAACTATGCACTAGAGGTAATGATTGTTTATCGTTAGTACATGCATGAGATATGTGTCCGCTAGCTACGCACACATACCCTACCCATGTACACTAGCATAAGTAATTAATGTATTAATTATTAAAGTAAATTATTAACTATTTAATTGAATGTTTATTGAATATGTAAATTATATTGCATACAAATATCTAGAAGCATTAAATACCTTCTTGACTTTGATAGATGGTGGGTGTGATGAATTAAAAGAAAATGGTGGGGTGTTATGTACATTTTGGGGAAAATTATCAAATAACATTTATTAGCTAGCATGAGAATAAAGACTTTTTATTTTATTTATTATTGTTTAATGCAAGTCATTTATATTTAGTTTTATTCTAATATTTTCCCAAAATATCTAGATAAGTGAGGTTGATGGATAATAATGAGGGTGGTTGAGGAGACTTGGGGAAGTGTGTATGGAAACTTGGTAAATATGGAGAAGAAGTAGAGAGGAGGGAGAGGATGGAGAGGTTTGAGCATGATGAGAGGTTGTGAAATTCTTGGAAGATATAATTCTTGTGATAGTTTTCTTTGAGCATTTGTGCTTTGTTGTTCTTGGAGTCACGGGCACAGAGGGCCAAAAAAACAAATGGTTTCTTGGAGATAGGAAGCCGGCAAGGCTCCTAGTTGGTAGGGAGGATTTCATTGTTTCACTTTGGGAAAGCGAGAAAAGAATGCTTGGAAGTGCCTAGGACTACATTGCAATTGATGAGCTTCGACAAACTAAGGAACATGTATTTTTCAGTGGTATTTGTTGTTGATATTTTGTATATACTTTTTTTTTAAGTTGCAAATCTTAGAGTTAACCTATTACTTGTTTCATCATGCTATTTAGATTTATCGTTGAGCAAATGTAGAAGAATTGTGTAAATGAAATGAAATTATGTTAAAGCAAAGTTGTTATTGAGTATGTATAAAAAGAAAGATTAATTGTTTAAACATACTAGATGGGTGTTACAGGTATGGTATGTTATGGTATGATATGCATTGGCAATGGAAATGGAAATGGTATGATTTCCTTTCCATTGCATTGTATGGTATGCATTCGCAATGGTATGGTATGGTATGGTATGGTATGGCATGGTATGGTATTCATTGGTACTGGCAATGGCAATGCATACCATACCATACCACACCATACCATTGTGATTTCCATTGCCAATGCCAATTCATACCATACCCATGCAATGCATGCAATGCATACCATACCAATGCAATGCATACCATACCAATGAAATGCATGCAGTGTATACCATACCATTTCCATTGTCATTGCCAATGCCAATGCATACCATACCATACTATACAATATCATTTCCAATGCATACAATACAATGGCAGGTCAATGTATATCATTGTATGCATTGTATGGTATGGATTGGAAATGGTATGGTATGGTATGCATTGGCACTGTCGAAGGTATGAATGGCCTTGCAATTTCCTTATATGTTATGCATTGGCAATGGTATGGTATGGTATGGTATGCATTGGAATTCGAAATTCCAATGGAAATGGAATGGAATGGCATGGTATGTATTGGCTTTGGAAATGGAAATGCATACCATACCATACCATTTCCATTTCCATTTACAATGACAATGCATACCATACCATACCATACCATACCATTTCCAATGCATACCATACAAGGCCATGGAAATTTAATGCATACCATACCAATGGATACCATTTCCATTTCCAATGCATACCATACCATACCATACCATTGCCAATACCATAGCATACCATTTCCAAGACCATAACATTCCATACCATACCATAGCATATGATTGCTATTTCCAATGCATACCATACCATTTCCATTTCCATTGCCAATGCCAATGCATACCAATGCATACCATTTCCATGCAATATATACCATACCACCGCAATGCATACCATACCAATGCATACAATTTCCTTTGCCAATACATACCATTGACAATGCACACCATTGTCATTTCCAATGCATACCATACCATTGCTAATTGCAATGCATACCATACCATAGCATACCATACCATACCATTGCCAATTCATATCATACAATGGCAAGGAAATAGATACCATTGTATGTATTGTATGGTATGCATTGTCAATGGTATGGTATGGTATGGTATGGTATGCATTGGCAATGGCAATGACAATGGTATACATTTCCTTTCCATTTCCTTGTATGGTATGCATTGGCAATGGTATGGTATTGTTTGTTATGGTATGCATTAGAATTGACAATGGAAATGCATACCATACCATACCATACCATACGATTGAAATTTCCATTGCCAATGCATATGATTTCCATTTCCAATGCCTACAATTTCTATTCTCAATGCATACAATATCATTTCCATTTCCATTGCCAATGCCAATTCCAATTCATACCATACCATACCATACCATTCCATACCATTTACAATGCATACCATACAATGACAATGCAATGCATACCATTGTATGCATTGTATGGTATGAATTTAAAATGGTATGGTGTGGTATGGTATTCATTGGAAATGGAAATGGTATGCATTTCCTTACCATTGCCTTGTATGGTATGCAATTCGCAATGGTATGGTATGGTATGGTATGCATTGCCATTTGTAATGGAAATGGAAAGCTACAGTATGGTATGGTATGCATTGGAATTAGAAATGGAAATGCATACCATACCATACCATACGATTTACATGCAATGCAATGCATACCATACCAATGCAATGAATGCAATGCATGCCATACCAATGCAGTTCATACCATTTCCATTGCCAATGCATACCATTTCCATTTCCATTTCCAATGCATACCGTAACATAGAATACCATTGCCAATGTATACCATACCATACCATTGCCATTGTCATTTCTAATGCATACCATAACATAGAATAACATTGCCAATGCATACCATACCATACCATTGCTTGTTGTGTTGAATAGTCTAGGGTTGTTATGTGTCATATTGCATTTCAGTAAGCATTTGTCATCTAAACCCTAGTTTATACTTGCATTTTCATCCCCTTTCATTTAATGATTACTTGTGTTAAGGGTTTTTATATTTATCCTATTTTAAATTAGTTAATATTGGTTATTGGCTTGGTGAGGCATGGAAATTTTATGGCATGACATTGCATAGTTATATTTATTATTATATAGGTTAAAATGGGAAAATACATGTCAAGGCATGAGAAACTACATGACAATGGCATGACATAACATGGATTGGAAAGGCATGAAAATGACATGTAAATGGCATGACAATGCCATGCCATGGCATATTTTGGAAACGCATAGCATTGTCATGGAAATTATATGATATTGAAAGGCATGTAAATGGAATGGCATGGATTGGCAAGGCATGAAAATGGCATGGCATGGAAAGGTTTGACAATGGCATGGAAATGCCAATGGCATGGAATGTAATCACTTGGAAAGGAATGGAAATGGAATGGAAAGGTTTGACAATGGTGTGGAAATTCCAATGGCATGGCATGGAATGACTTGGAAATTAATGACAATGGCATAGCATCAACATGTTTCTAGGATTGGGTTTGGGAGGGTTGTTTGTCTGCTTGTGTGCTCTAACTGAAAAATTTGGTAGGAATGTGCAATAAACTCTCATAGATGGTGAAGGGAAAAGAATAATGGTTTCAAGTCTCCCTGGAGGAATTTTGGTAGCATAACATTAATTTTTGTAGTGTGTCATGAAATGTAAGCTCAAAACCTTTATCTGTAGGTGGAAAAGGATGCCCATTCTAAGATCTAGTTTCCATGTGAACTATCTTGTTCTATTGATCAAAATCAATAAGGTTAGTGGAAATCATGGAAGACTGAATAAATGTTATTAATAATTGATGGGTTTAACAAAATTTACATATACCCACTACACAATCTAAACAAACATGTGCATTTATGAGTCCTTGACCAGTCTTTTTGGACTTTATGAAGGGGTACACATAAATCAAATGATTTTATATATGCCATGCATAGAAAGAGGGGAGTAATGTGTGCACCCTATAACACAACATTGAGATGAAATTGTTAAGTAATTTACAATTATGTAGAAGATAAATGAGAAAATTTATTTCTATAATAAATTATTGTAATATGGCTTTTTTAAGGTCACAATATTTTCAAGCGACCACTATTTGAGTGTGGATTTTCATTGGATTTAGATGGATATAATTCAAAAGATATTCCATATTATTGGATGTGAGTTAGAATATGGATATCCACAACATTCATGCAAATAATTCGAAAGGAATGATCTATCCATGATGTAGAGATACATGGTTGATTAGCAAACAATGCTACTTGAGAACCATTAATTTCTTATGCATTTAGAACTTGGCAATATTTTCCACCATAATTTATTCCTTAATGTGTAATGAAAGTATTTCAAGTGAAGTCATGGCATGGAAAGAGAAGACTTGGCAAGTGAAGGAAAGGAAACGCATGGAAAGCCATGGCATGGAAATGGATGGCATGGTATGGAATGGCATGGCATGGAAAATGCAAATCATTCCAAGTGAATGTAAGGCAATACATGGAATGGAATGTCATGTCATGAAATGGAAAGGCATGGGATGGAAAGGCATGGTATGGAAAAACAAGACATGGAACGTGAAGGTAAGGGAAGGCATGACAAGACATGACATGGCAAGGCATACCATAGAATACCATACCAAGGCAAAGCATATCATACCATACCAAGGAAAGGCATACCATACCATACCATACCATAGCGTATCATTTCCAATGCATACCATACCATTTCCATTTCCATTGGCAATGCCAATGCATGTGGTACCATACCATACCATTTCCAATGCATACCATACAATGGAAAGGAAATACATACCATTTCCATTTCCAATGCATTCCATTGGAAATGAATAACATACCATACCAATGCCAATGCCAATGCATGCCATACCATGCCATACCAATGCCAATGCATACCATTTCCATTGCCAATTCATACCATTGTCACTGGATACCATACCATACCAATACCATTTCCATTGCCAATGCATACCATACCATATCAATGCCATTTCCATTTCCAATGAATACCATTATCATTGCCATTGCCAGTGCACACCATTGACAATGCATACCATACCATACTATTTCCATTTCCAATGCATACCATACCATACTATTTCCATTTCCAATGCATACCATTGCCATTTCCATTGCTAATGCTTACCATACCATATCATAACATTTCCAATGCATAACATACCATTTCCATTTCCATTTCCATTTTCAATGCCAATTCATACCAACACATACCATTGTCAATGCATACTATACAATGGAAAGGAAATTCATACCATTTCCTTTGCCAATGCATACCATACCATACAATTTCCAATGCCAATGCATACCATACCATACCATACCAATGTCAGTGTCAATGCATACCATACAATACCATACCAATGCCAATGCATACTATTTTCATTGCCAATACATACCATTTCCATTGCCAATGCATACCATTGGAAATGCATACTACCATACCAATGCCATTGCCATTTCCTATTCATACCATTTTTATTTCAATTGCCAATGAAAACCATTGGGAATGCATATCATACCATAACATTTCCACTACCAATGCATACCATTTCCATTTCCATTTCCAAAGCATACCATACCATAGCATACCATTTCCAATGGCAATGCATACCAATGCATACCATACAATTTCCAATGCACAACATACAATGGAAAGGAAATTCATACCATTGACATTGTGAATGCATACCATACCATACCAATGCCAATGCCAATGCATACCAATGCATACCATACCATTTCCAATGCATACTATACAATGGCAAGGCAATGCATACCATCGCTAATGCATATCATTGCCATTGCCAATGCATATCATTGCCATTTCCAATGCATACAACTGACAATGCATACCATACCATACAAGGAAATGCATACCATAACAATGCGCACCATACCATTCCATTCACATTTCTAATGCCAACGCATGCCATACCATACCATACCATACCATTGTGAGGGCATACCATACAATGGAAAGCAAATGCATACAATTGCCATTTCCAATACATACCATTTTCAATGAATACCATACCATACCATACCATTGTCAATTCATACCATACCAATTCATTGGCAATGGTATGGTATGGTATGAATTGGCATACCATACCATCTCCATTTCCATTGCCAATTCCAATTAATACCATACTATACCATAGCATACCATACCATACCATTCCATGCCATGCCATACCATTTCCAATGAATACCATAAAATTTCAAGGAAATCCATACCATTGTATGCAATGTATGGTATGCATTGGCAATGTTATGGTATGGTATGGTATGCATTTCCTTGCCATTTCCTTTGGTATGCATTTTCATTGGCAATGGAAATGCATACCATACCATACTATTTCCATTTCCATTGCCAATGCCAATGAATACCATAGCATACCATACCATTGCCAATGCCAATGAATACCATAACATACCATATCATTGCCAATGGTATTCTATGGTATGCAATAGTATGTTGTGGTATGGTATGCATTTCTAATGGAAATTGAGATGGTATGCATTGCCTTGCCATTGTCATATATGGCATGCATTGACAATGGTATGGTATGGTATGCATTGGCATTGGCAACGGAAATGGAAATGGTATGGTATAATATGAATTTCCATTGACAATTCCAATGCATACCATACCATACCATACCATTTTCATTTCCATTGCCAATGTCAACGCATGTTATACCATACCATACCATTGTCAATGCATACCATACCATTGTCAATGCATACCATACAAGGAAATGGAATGGAAATGCATACCATACCATAGCATACCATAGCATACCATAGAATACCATTTCCAATACCATAGCATACCATACATTAGAATACCATTTCTATTGTGAATGCATACCATACCATTGCTAATGGAAATGCATACCATTGCAATGCAATGCATGCCATACCAATGTATACCATTGACATTGCCAATGCATACCAATGCAATTCATACCATACCAATGCATACCATTTCCATTGCCAATGCATACCATTGCTATTTCCAATACATACCATACCATTTCTATTTCCATTGCCAATGCTAATGCATACCATACAATTGCATGCATTGAAAATGATAAGGTATGGCATGGTATGCATTGGCAACGAAAATGGAAATGGTATGCAATGCCTTTCTATTTCCTTGTATTACATGCATTGGCAATGGTATGGTATGCATTGGCATTGGAAATGTCAATGCATACCATACCATACCATACCTTACCATACCATTTCCATTACCAATGCCAATGCATACCTAACCATACCATACCATACCATTTCCAATGGTATGCTATGCTATGGTATGGTATACTATGGTATTCTATGCTATGGTATGGTATACTATGGTATGAAATGATATCATATGGTATGGCATGCATTTTCTTGCCATTCCCTTGTATGGTATGCATTGGCAATGAAATGGTATGATATGGTATTGTATGGTATGGTATGCATTGACAATGTTATGGTATTGTATGGTATGCATTGGCAATGGTATTGTAACGCCCCATATATTGACCTTTAGGGAGTTAGAAGATTGACTGTTTACTCATCTTAGTAATTCAATTCTTAACATTTGTTTGGGCTCAGTTAGATTGAGATAGATATTTGAGATATGTACATATTTTTATGTTGCATGATATTATTCTCATTGTTATATACTCATGATGATCATAGCTCTTTGGTTTGTTTAAACATGCAAGTTAAAATGTGGAATTTAGGTACGTGGATACTAGTTCAAGTTATGATATGAATGCATAACAGATACCAAACATGATAAAAATAAACATGCATTTCTTAAATTGAACGTCAATAATGATATGGATCCTTATATGAAATTATTATGTATATGCATAGATATGATTTATTGGTGGATTAACTTACAGGTTAATGAGCTATGCAATAGCCAAATAACTGTAGTGTTGAGGTGACTTGGATGTCGTAGACATCAAGAAGATAGTATATGCTATATGTTGTACTTATTATTTAATTTATGATTTGAAATATTGCTATGATTTGTGGTGAGTGTGGTTTTGACAGGACTCACAACTTGCCCATAGTGATTGTTCGATGACGTGACTCTAAGAACAGTAGTTGCAAATTATGGCTCGATATAGGGTGTTGACCCTAGTTCTATAAGGAGGGGTGGAGGTATTGCCCACCATTTATCCTCTAAAACCTAGAGTCCTGGGAGGGCTGTGTGAAGTCACACTCTCCTAGATGTGTGATGGCAACTTCTAGTTTCCTGTTGGGGAAGCTTGGTCGAGATGTATGGCACTTCTTCTTATGGGTTCTATCTGGATTTAGGTCAATATAGTTGATGCTCCATCTTAGTCCAACAAATGAAATGATAGGATGGAAGATGGAAGTAGGTTAGGAAGGAAGGATGCTTCGATGTTAGTTGAGATATTGATTGGGGATTAGAGAGTTCACTATTGTTTACTCACTTGGTTCCTACCATGTTTAAAACCCTCTTTGATTTCCTAATGATATTTTAAGTGTGACAAGAGTTATTGATGCATTGGTGTAATTTGGTTTGTTAAGATTATTAAATGATGCATTACTTGATCTGTTGTCATACATGTCTTGGTGATCGTATAAGAACTATGCACTAGAGGCAATGATTGTTTATCGTTAGTACATGCATGAGATATGTGTCTATTAGCTACACACACATACCCTACCCATGTACACTAGTATAAGTAATTAATGTATTAATTATTAAAGTAAATTATTAACTATTTAATTGAATGTTTATTGAATATGTAAATTATATTGCATACAAATATCTAGAAGCATTAAATA
>ML787080.1:260154-276108 GCA_009831015.1 Picea engelmannii
TGCATTCTCATCAAGGACAATACATATTATATTACATCAATCATCAATCAATCAATCCTTTGACATCAATCAATCACTTGACATCAATCAATGACATCAATCAATCAAACCATTGGCATCAATGACAACATGATCCAACAGTGATATCCCTATACCATCTGGAAATTTTATCTCATAATAATTTGCTTTGAATTTTCTCAAAATGTTAGACAGCCGTATCTTTTTCATTTTTAGCTTATTATATGTTCCCCTTAGGAACCTTTCCTTTATTAGATGTTCTAAGACTAAATCTCCCACTTCAAATTGAATCTCTCTTCTGTGATGATCCACTCTATGCTTGTACTCCTGGTTGGAACTTTGCAACCGCTCTTTAATCTTACTATGGAGCTCTTGCATCTCTGCTGCAATATACTTCGCTCCAACACTTCTGAACTCATTATGCTCCAAGTCCCTCAACTCAGATACTCCTCTTGGCTACATTCCATACATTATCTAGAATGGGATTTGTCCTGTTCTCCTATTAGGTGAGTCGTTGTATGCAAATTATTCTTTCGACAGAATCTAATCCCATTGTGTATTGTGTTCACTTACCAAACATCTCAATAAGTTCCCCAAACTTCGATTTACTACCTCATCCTATCCATCCATCTGAGGGTGATACGATGAGATAAAAGATAAATTTATCCCCAGCTTCTTCCATAGTGTCCTCCAGAAATGACCAAAAAAATTGGTATCTCTATATGAAACAATACTCTTGGGTAAGCCATGAAGTCGAACAACTTCTTTGAAAAACAGGTTTTCAATGTGTGTTGCATCACTGGTTTTCTGACATAGAATAAAATGTGAAATTTTTGAGAATCTATCAACTACCACAAATATGGAATCAAAACCTCTCTGTGTCCTTGGAAATCCTAACACAAAATCCATGCTTACCGCGTCCCACGACCTCTCTGGTACTGGAAATGGTTGATACAATCTTGTATTTTGTCTTTTTCCCTTTGCATGCTGGAAAATTCTACATATGTTGACAAATTTCCTGACATCTGTCCCCATCCTTGGAAAATAATACAAACGGTTCAGCTACGGAAATGTTTTTTCATGGTCAAAATGTCCATCCAATCCCCCACTATGTTTTTCCTCTAAAGGTTTTCTCTCATGGAACTTCTTGGGATACACAACTGATTTTCTTTGAATAATAGTCCATCCTGAATTAAATATTCAATCTAATGGCTCCTATCTCTTAAAACATGATTCTCACATGCTTCATAGGTGTCCTTCAAATCTGAATCATCTTTGTACATGTCCTTAAGGCTATCAAAACCTAAGGTCTTCACACTAAACTCCTGCAAAATCAAACATTTCCTTCTCAATGCATCAACAACCTTGTTAGTAGTTCCATGAATGTGCTTTGTAACAAAAGTAATTTTTTTCATAAATTCAACCCATTTCACATGTTTCTGGTTCAATTTCTCCTATTTGGTTATAAACTATAAGGCATGGTTGTTGCTATACAAAACGAACTTTTTCGAAGCCAAGTAGTGCCTCCATTTCTTCAGTGCCTATATGATTGCATAAAACTCTTTATCATACGTGGAATACTTCATCTTGGTTTCGTTCAGCTTCTCACTAAAGTATGCAATTGGTCTATTGTCTTGGCTTAAGACTGCTCCAACTGCAAATCCACTCACATCACATCTCACTTGAAATGTTTTACTGAAATATGGAAAAAACAAAACTAGTTGTTTGATTATCTTCTCCTTTAACAACTTGAAACTTCTTTATATTTCCTCTATCCAATGAAAATATTTATGTCTTTTCTTGACTGTGTCCATCATTGGCGCACTAATCCCACTAAAAAGCATGATGAACTTTCTGTAAAAACTGGCTAATCCATGGAAGCTTCTCACTTCAAAGATATTCATTGGTGACGACCACTCTTTGATTTCTTTTACCTTCTCTGGATCCATCTTCAACTCATTTGAAGAGATTACAAGGCCCAAATAAATGAGTTCTTTATTCATGAAAGATGACTTCTTCAAATTTATCAAAAACTTCTCTTGTTGTAATATCCTCATCACTAGAGTTAGATGTCTCAAATGTCCTTCATCAGTCTTACTGAAGATCAATATATCATCAAGATACACAATTAAAAATTTTCCAATGAAATATTTGAAGACTTCATTCATTAATGTCATAAAACTACTTGGTGCATTCGTCAAACCAAATGGCATGACAATCCATTCATATAATCCTTCATTCATATTGAATGTTGTCTTCCATTCATCTGCTTCCCTCATTCTAATCTCGTGATATCCACTTTTCAAATCAATTTTTGAAAACAACTTCCTCCACTCAAGCAATCCATTAAGTCATCCATTCTCGGTAAAGGAAATCTATGCCTGATGGTGATTTTGTTTATATCCCTCGAGTCTGTACACATTCTCCATCCACCATCCTTCTTTGGACTTAACATTGTTGGTATAGCGCATGGACTCAAGCTTTCTCTAATCAACTCTTTGTTCATCAAACCCTAGACTTTCTTCTTGACCTCTTCATTCTCCTACATCGTCAGTCTATACATTGCTTTGTTTTGCAAAATTGCTCCTAGTATAAGTTCAATGTGATGGCTTATACTTCTGATGGGTGGCAACAAACAAGGTAAATCATCCACCACTATATCAGCAAAATTCTCCAACAGTTCATGAATTTCCTCCAATAGATCATCTATCGAGGTATTGATCAAGATGACTCTAGGTTTTCTTACCACATAAAACTTCATTTCTTCACCTTTCTTGACTTAATCCAGAAGTTCCTTCCCACTCATGAGAAGTATAGTATTTATTTGTTCTTCTTTCCCCTTCTTGTCTTCAATTGGCAACAACATATGCGTCCTCCAATTCTTCTCTAAGGTATAGTTGTTCTTTCTCCCAGCATGAATAACATTTTTGTCAGATTGCCAGGGCCTTCCCAACAAAATATGAAAAACATCCATGGGAATAACATCACATAATATCTCATCTCTATATCCCCATATCTTAAATTCAACTAAACATTGTTTAGTGACTGTTACATGATGTCCCTTTTGCAACCATGAAACCTTGTATGGGTTCGAATGTGAAACTGTCTCCAACTCCAGCTTTTCCACCATCTCTGTGGATGCTAGATTATCCATGCTTCCACTATCCACTATCAGTTTTCATACCCTATCCTTGGTCTTGCAAGCAATCCTAAATAAATTGTTCCCCTGGACTAGATTTTCCATCTCTTTCTTTGGCTTCGCGAGAATTTTCCTCATCATCAAGGATCTCCCGCCTTCTTCATATTCTTCCTCAATATTTCGCCTTTTCACTTCTGAAATGCGAGATTCTCCTCCTCCATCCATTTTTCTATCCGGACATTCCCAAGATTTGTGTTCGATCTTTCCATAGACAAAACATTTTATTTTACCTCCTTTGCCTCTTCCTCTTCCTCTGGCTCACAGAAAAGTGTTCCTATCAACATATTGTCTTCCTTGTGACCTTCCTCCTGTTTCTGTGTGGTTATGAGGTTTATTTTCTTCATATGTGGGCTTCTATACTCTGTATTGGGCAACTTCTTTGCCTCTACTCTGACTTCTACCTCTTCCACTTTAACCTTGCTTTCGGGCCAATTTCACTTCTTCCTTTGAAGCAAGTTGATAAGCATCTTACACATTCCTGATTGTCACCATGCTCATCTCATATTGAATTTCATATCTTAGTCCATTCATGTATCTGGAGACCTTTTCATCATCACTCTCATGATGACTAGCTCTGATGTTTAACCTATAAAATTCCTCAATGTATTCCTTCACTGTCATCCCTTTCTGTCTCAAATTCTAAATTATTTGTAACAGATTGATTTGGTAATCCTTGTGTACAAACTTGGCTTTCATCTTGGGGACAATCTTGTCCCAACTTTTAATTCTTTGTTTTCCTTTGCAAACCCTATCAACATGCAGTTCATCCCACCACAGTGCTGCATGCCCTTTCAGTATAGTGACAACATGTTTAACCTTCTTATCTTCTTCGATATCTTCATAGTCGAAGTATTTATCTAGAGCTCTAAACTAATATAGAAACTCTTCAATGTCTAAGTTTCCTTCATACATCGGGATATCCATTTTTTCTCCGTCCCCTATTCTTGTAACAACTTTGAATAGACGTTCTTCTGCATCATCTTCGGCTACAACTTCTTTTTCTTCAAGTTTGGATTCATTCTCATTTTCAAATTCACTGACATCTCCAGTATAAACTGTTCATTTCTGTGTTGTCTCCATAGAATCTAATCAAGCACAAATTTCTCTCATTTCCCTTTGCACAACTGGATTAGGCATAGGTCTCTCTTGACATCTTCTTGGTTGTATTGTTTCAATCTGTCCACTCGTAATTCAAATCACAAATGTCCTCTATCTTCTCTCCACAAAAAACAAAAGTTGTTAGCTAATATCTGATACCACCTAACGCAAACCCCCACCTTAGCAGGGTCTTCTTGGCCTCCCGACCTATGGATCTTCGAACTCCCTTGAGTCAAAATGGCTCACTGATTCTCAACTAGAATCTCCAAAGCATATAAACAAAAGTCCTTCTTAGGATTTACACCCACGTAAAAAAGCACTAGGTGTGAGCCCCCACCCCACATGATCACGACCTCAACTCAATAGGCATGTCATGTTTCATGATATTGGAACCCTTGCTACAATGCACTTTGACTCTTCCAAGTCCCAAAGTCCCAAAATGGGATAACGGTCCTTAGCTCCTCCCTTATCTCTCCTATGGTGACCCATGGCTGTGACCTAGGGCTCAACCTTCAAGCGCATCAAGATTTCGTGTATCAGGGTTTCACGATGCAAGGTTCCTCCCTTTACTTGATAGCCAAAATCATGATGTTTCTTTACCAGAGATCGATGGTCCAGATTCTTCCATGATTTGATGTTCCAGATCCTATCGAGATTTCACGACTTTCACATAGTCGTTCCCTCCACACTCTTGATTCATGAAATTTCAAAATTCAAAGCACCAGATCAACAGTCCTAATAGCATCGGGATTTCGCATATCTCGACTTTCGACAATTGTTTCCTTCGAACTCCTGACTCCCGAAATGACAAGATTTCGGAGTGCCAATCAACAACCCACATTCCTTTGAATCTAATGGTTGTTATCCCTCATTTTCTTGCGACCTTTGAAATACTCTCACCTTTATCTTTTTCATTGATCTACTAGATCCAGCGGTCCATCAAAAATCGATGACTCTCCCTCCGAGAATTTCAACCATTCATTCAGACTTTTTACAACTCATTCCAAAGAACTAGACGTTCCTCCTCCTGAACTTGATTTCTCTGAGGTGACTTCAACCTTCGTTCTTCATTCAAACTATTTGAATTCTCTATCCCTCCTGATCTTGGTTCTTGCTGCAAAATAAAGGATTCTAAAGAATCTTGCACGCACTCCTTATGGCCTTCATGATAATCATTGATTATCTGATATATTTCACCTCTGTGCAATCCATGTGAAAAACAGTTTTCAACCACTCACTTGGGTTAGAAAATTCTAAGACTTGAACCAGTCTCCGCACACCTTGCATGACTTTGTGCTACTTTCACTTCTACTGGTATAAGAACAACGGTATCCCTCCTAATCTTTTATGAGATAAAACTATGAATCTTGTCAACGCACTCCTTCCGGACCTTCACTATACTCCTTGTAGGAATTCTCAGGAAGAGAAACAATTGAAACCTACACTCTCCCTCTTACAGACTTCATACATTCAACATGAAATCATACACATACACGACATTGAAACAAATGCACAACAGAGCATATAAGCAAACTGTAAACATGCCATTCAATAGATACAAACAGTAATCATCAGATCACCATGAAATTGGATCAAATAATTCTTATATTAATTCAAGTGCTTTTGTACATGGGTTCAATAGAAACAACTATTTTCTTATACAATCTATCTTTTGCTCCGCTCTCCTATTCTCTTTCTCTACAACTTCTAAATCTTACTATTGAGAATAATGATACAATACATTACATGCGAGGGAACATTCTCTATTTTTCCCTCCTACAACTCTAGCTATCAAATCGAATTAATGCCTTCATATAATTTACATTCATTATATTAAATGCCTACAACTGGCAGATGAGAGAAAGCGCTCAAGATTTGCACTACAATCTCCAACCCATAAAAGAAAAAATATATTTTGAGATATTACATTAATATTTCATCTTTTCAAATTCAAAACGTCTTCAAAATGCACGTTGTTTCATATCTAGCTATCCTCCACTTGTTCTCTCTTGCGATGCTCCTGCATCAACCTCAAGAGGTTTTAGGCCTAGGTGTGCTTCGACGCTTTGGAAATTGCACAAAGAATAAAAAATGTTATAATTTTTTTTCATCAATGAATTAATAGACATACAAATTGATACTTTGTAATTTAACCTAAGACAACTCACCACATATGAAACTATCAATAATGAGGGTGTTACCCTCCTCCATGACCCCAATCTCTCTGCCATGCCACGTTGCATCAATTAGAAAGATCAAGTCAAGAAAATTAAACAAATATGAATAACAAAAAATTCATGAAACAAAATAAATTATCATGAATGCATTACCTCATTGTGAATATTTGAGGCATCGATGGATATTCATTGGAAGATGTAGCACTAGGTTGTACAACCTACTCCGAGAGAACCTCTATTGTGGCAGTATTTGTTGATGGGGAGAAAAGTGGTGGTGGGGGTGGGTGGTATACAAGTGGGTTGTGATGGACCCTCACATGATGTACAAGGGATTCCAGCACCCTAGGCTTGGAGAAAGGAAACCCATAAGAAATTCCCAGGTGCCAAGGGGATGAAATACTACTATACCTAGCAAATATATCAGTGGCCTACATACATATGAATAAAATTGAAATATTAGTACGAAATAGTAAAATTAGATAGCATAAACAAAAATAATTGGAGAATTATGTGGTATTTAAATTTACACATGATACCTGTGACGCTGGTGACTTGTCCATCCCAGATGGAAAATCCTAGGAATCGCCTAGTGCCAAATCTTGTAGATAAAAGAGAACATATGAAAAAATTGAGGATGACATAAAATAAATAAATGACTATGTTGAATATATCAAATGTGATGCATACCTATGTGTACGGTGCACCCAATGAACATGTTTCCTCTACTAATGCATCAGTTGTGGGGCTAGGCACGAATGCATCCATAGGCCTAGAGGGATTGTTGTTGCAACAAAACAACTACAAAACAACATATAATCAAATATCTATATAAATACAGAAAATACAATGTAAACATATAATGATGAAGAACGTAGAGAGGGTTAAGATACTAATCTACTCCATGAAGATATGTTTTCCTCTAGGATCTATAGGCCCATAACATGTCTTCCCATAGCTCGAGCGTTTGTGAGGTTCACATGGACGACGAATATGTCCATGTGCCCTCTCCTCACTTTACTCTCTTGTGCATGCTCATGCTCCAACTGCTCTATCAATGTCATTGGAAGGCATATCCTGCCAAGATAGTGCAACAAAGCTACTGTGTTGCACTTGGCTATGAGTCAATGAGGATATGACTAGCTGTACTTGTTGCAAGTTCTATGCAACAATAGGATGTTGGCTAGGGAGGTTAGGAATTCTCCTGGGCGAACATGGACCTTACTCGGGGCCATGATTGGCATGCTATCAGTCCTGTGCAGACCCTTGACCCACCCCATGGAAGTCATCAATGTCAAAGTAGTTGACATGCTTACCCATAATAAACTCAACCCATAGTTTTTTTCAGAAAAAATATGGGCATCTCCCTGTTATTGTAGGGATGTTTATAAAAAACCATGTACCACCTATCGATCTAGTTTTGACTAATATGGGGATGGATGCACTAGTCAATGGAGATATGTTTCCTATTAAATGGTAGTTTTTGTCCATTTCTAGGATCCCTAAAAATAGACAATATTTGTTGTTTTGAAATTCCCAGTTCTTTGACTTGGTTTCTGTCCAAACTAGTGATATAGTACTCATACATTCGTGCCCTATAATAAAAAATATAGGTCAATTTTTGTTTCGCACTTGCAATGGAATTCACAATGATGTCCAAAGAAGTGGCCAAGAAGACTATGCTAGGCTCTCTAGTCTCCCTTAATTGTTCCTCAAGGGTTCATAATATAACCGAACCCTCATCAATTTTAGTGTTGACATTGTGTGGTGGTGGTGGGTTGGGGTTTTGATCTTCCTGGTTTCTTGTGAGGGGTTTAAATTGTCTATGGGTTCCATTTTATTATATATGATACAATTTAAAATCCATGGCATGTAAATTATATTCTTTTTTTATTTAAAATACAAAATTACATTTTTTTAAAACAATTTAGATTATTGGGAGCAAATTAGTAGATTGGAATGACTAAATAGGATTAAAATTAAGAAAAATGTAACATACCTGGACATGGTGGCCACTTCCTTCCTTTATTCATCTTCTCTATATCCACTATATTTTCTCAATGAGAGAAGCACGAGTGTGATTTGGGAACAAATTGCGCTCGAGTCATTAGTATAATTTTATAAGTAAGACCACGTGCATAGTCTTTAGACCCTGCATGTGATTTTTCCACTAAACCTATGTAGAAATATATGTGGAGGTTCAGCCATATCCGAACCTATAGGTATAGGAATGTGTGTGTGTTCCTAAGAATGTACACACATTCCTATGAGTGCATGTTCTTAATCATGTTGTTGCCACTTTTTCGGCCATCATGTTCTTCCACTCACCCAGTAGGTTGTACCACGTCAACCAAAGTGTCATTCATATTGCAAATAACTCAACCTTCCATTCTAATACTAATTATATAAAACTCAAGTACCATTTCATATGATCCATTTTGGAAGATGCATAATTGAAGTTGTAAACAATACATGCTATCCATAATCCTACAAACATGTTAACAAAGGTAGTAACCAGGGAGAAACTGAGTTTTTGCTCAGTTTCAATTGGCCTTGAAGAATGAAGGTGAAGATGAGAAATTTTCCAGGTCAAAGGTAGATCATAGTCCAATAGGTACAACAATAGTGGAGTTGTTGTGATCAATATCCAAGTGGGATATTGTTGGTTATGGAGCCTGATTATCTCCCTAATTCAAAGGCATTGTTTAACCATGTTTGGACCCCATTACTTGATAGAGTGTGGGGGGGATTTCCCAAAGAGAAATTTGTGGGAAACATTCCTTGTAAAATATTTTAGTTGCGTAGTCAATATGGACCATTCATTATAAAGTCATATATATGACAATATAAGTTATGGTAGGGTTTTCTTCCCTAGAATGAAACCCTCTTTTATGAGGGAATTGTATTGTGTCTATGTATGTAAGTGAATATTGTATTCTGAGAGACGAGATTGTGAGAAAAATAAGAGGAAGTTACAATAGGTATCTTGTAATTTGTATCCCTTTATTTGTTGGATAATAATAAAAGAAGGACCTGGCAATTTCTCTGGTGGATGTATCCCACACTGGGTGAACCACATATATCTGTCTCTATTGTATTGTGTATCTTTTGTGTTTTATTTACGAATTTGTTTTATTTTATTGATCTCCGATCCTATTTTCCTTACATAAACAAAGTACATAGGCCACACTATTATCCCTACCTATACCATTATAAAATACTTAAGTAGTTCAAGAAGAAGTAATTAGTAACCTAGTGCAAGTGAAAACTCCCCAACTACCTATGGAAGAAGTGATGCTATCACTCTTATTTCAAATACCATGGCCAAAAGTAGTGACAAAAAGTACACATACATTAAGGGCTCTATATTAGAAATACCCTCCTCCAATCCAAGAACAAATGACCCATTCCTTTACTTACAATGACCATGATACCACTTTCCTTCCCAAATAAGGGAGGAGGAATCTAGGTCTATGTGGCAAAAGAAAATGACAAGATCATGGAAATTTTGGACATCATTATCTCAAGGAAGGACAGATATGGGTGAAATCATGAAGGTGGGTAGCACTTTCGTGACAATCTGATATCGAAAATTATGAATGATAGTTTTTTCGGCTAAACTAATATTCTCTTTCATTCGAAAGATACTTTTTTCGGCCAAACTATTTTTCGGCCGAACATTTGAACGTCAAATCGAATGGTACAGTAATGACACCCTCGATTTTCGTGTAGAATTTTAGTTGAAAGAATTTTTTTCATCCAACATTATATTTTCAGCCAAAAGTTATTTTGGTCGAAATAATCTTTCATCTGAAGAAATCTTTTGACTGAAATATCCTTTCAGCCAAAATATTCTTTTGACCAAAAAATGGTTTATTTATTCACCACACATCGTGACTGTAACGTTTTTTCATCTATTGGTGATTGTGAGAGGTTTGAAGGCGAGTGTGAGTGAGTGAGATCTCGACGACTGTGAAGTGAGGACATCGTGTTGGTAGGTGGTCGAGCGGTTGTGCTAGCGGGCGGTCCTACGAGCGGATGGAGGTAAGCCTTGTCTAATGTTTTAAATTTAAATTTAAATTATGTAGGGTTTAATTTTAATTTTTAATTGTAATTTTACTTATTGTGTATGTTGTTAATTTAAATTTAAATTTAAATTTATGTTTGGAATTGTAACTGTGACTTGGCCGTCGGTGGCTAGCCCCGTGGCCAAGCCATTGGAATGCCAACGACTTGGCCACAGGGCTGGCCCCCCACGGGTAAGTCATAGTCCTGTGGACTATGAATTAGCTGTGGGGGGTGAGCTCTGTGGCCAAGATGTGGGCACGCCAATGGATTGGCCACAGGGCTGGCCCCTCGTGGCCAAGTCATAGTCCCGTGGACTGTGACTTGTCCGCGGGGGACGAGCCCTATGGCCAAGCCGTGGGCATGCCAATGAATTGGCCATAGGGCTGGCCTCCTGCGACCAATTCATAGTCCGGTCAATGTGACTTAAGGACTGTTTAATTTTAATTTTTAAGATCCATTTTATTAAAGTGCAGATTTAATTTTAAATTTTAAGGACTACTTAATTTTAATTTTAAAGGACTGTTAAAGTGTATATTATATTTTAATTTTTAAGATCCATTTTGTTAAGGACTGTTAAATTTTAATTTTTAAGATCCATTATGTTGTTAATTTTAATTTTTAAGATCCATTCTATTAAAGTGTAGATTTAATTTTAATTTTTAAGGACTGTTTATTTTTAATTTTAAAAGACTGTTAAAGTGTAGATTTAATTTTAATTTTTAACATTGATTCTATTGAGGACTGTTTAATTTTAATTTTAAAGGACTGTTAAAGTGTAGATTTAATTTTGATTTTTAAGATCCATTATGTTAAGGACTGTTTAATTTTAATTTTTAAGATCCATTATGTTGTTAATTTTAAGTTTTAAGATCCATTCTGTTAAAGTGTAGATTTAATTTTCATTTTGAAGGACTATTTAATTTTAATTTTAAAGGACTGTTAAAGTGTAGATTTAATTTTAATTTTTAAGATCCATTCTGTTGAAAACTATTTAATTTTAATTTTTAAGATCCATTATGTTGTTAATTTTAATTTTTAAGATCCATTTTGTTCCATAATATGAGCCAAAACAATGTAGATTTAACTCTCATCCATTCTAAACACTTTAAGGACGTGTTCCTAAAGCTACATCCTTCTTCCCAAATATTCATACATATGATTATCATCGTAATATATATCCTTGTAAACACTTATAAATTAAGGACTTATTTCCCAAACTAGATTCTTGTTCCCAAATATTCATACATATGATTATAATTGTAGTATATATCCTTATTTCATATGGATTAATATGGATTAATATTGAAAAAGAAATTGAAAACGTATCTAGCAAGATTCTTAAAAAATTCTATCAGTCATATGATAATACTCTATAGAAATGTTATGATCATAATCCTAAGGGGATAAGTAAATGTATTCATCAAATACCGTGATGAAGGGAATTAATCTATATAAATATAGTGTGTATTTTAATGGTTCTTGTTTAAGGGCCAAATCCAATGTTGCTCTCATTTTAGAGAGTCCCAAATGGGAAACCCAACCATTTTCTTTCACATTGTAGCTTTAATGTATCGATATAGTAGGTATCCAAAAAAAAACCTTAGATTCAAAAATTCAATTGTAGAGTTCAATGGAGATGCTCTAAGCTAGTTGTTGATTATGTAAAGAAGAATTAATAAATTAAAATGATAAAATCAAAGGGAATGCTCGTAGAGTGTGGAAATTTCTTGAGGGTATTCATATTTTTTTATAGAATATGTCCCTATAAATGTTAATTAGCTTACATAATTTCTTACAATGCCTTGTTTACCGTTAAATTATAATAACTCTTTAATAAGTTATGTTTTTTTCAATCTTTTTGCACTTGATTCTACAAAACATTGGTTGTAGGTTTTTAATAATGTGAATCTAGATTATAAAATGTATTCAAAATATTTTGATGATATAAAATATTGGTTGTATGGTTTTAATAATGCAAGTAGATTATAAAGTTTATTCAAAATATGAGGATATTGAAGGAGTCCTACACATGAAATGATGTCCTTATTAGATGGGATTCTCATATTATAGATAAAATACATTTGATCCCTTGATCTATAACACCTTGAATACCATTGCACAACTTCACAACAAGTGAATGCATATGGTATGTTTGTTGCATTTACAAGGATAAAATTCCCTCAATCCCTTAGACACCTTGCATTTACGAATGCCAATTTTCCCAGGGAGACAATACCTTTAATTGTTGATGCAAGGAAAATAACATGGAATGTATTTCATCCAACCACACTACTTTGGGCATGGATGGTCCTATATTGGATTTGATTCACAGATATATGCTCCCTTAGTTAGGACTCAAACAAAAATTCCATTAAAAAACTCAATGATTAACATGATTATGTAATTCACGCCATTTTTTTCATTTTTCTGTGTTCTTCATTAACAAGAGAAATAAATATCCATTGCTAAGAGTCATTTATATTTGGACTAGATTGACAAAACACATCTTGAAACCATCTAGTGACACCTAATGATAAGGGGTAAGTAAATATCCCCCTATGCTTCACATGTCCTACATATACAAAATCATTTGATAATTTATAATTATACACATGGTTATATGCTCAAATTATAAAATCATTTAAAATTACACGTTTGTATGTTTTAATTATACACACAAACAATAAATTTATTAACAATATGGATTTACTTAAAAATGGGAATTTTATATAGACAATATATAACAATCAAATATTATAATAGAGTAAGCATTTAAGTGATTAGTCTATGTCTGAGCAGTTGGTTAGGAGCCAAATCGACTATCTTTCACTCCGGTGTGAAAGATTTAGATTGAAATGCCCTGCTTTTCTGTGCATAGATAATCTCTTATTAAAATTGGTTGTAACTTGGCCGTGGGGGGCCAGCCCTGTGGCCAAGCCGTGGGCACACCCATAGATAGGCCACATAGTTTTCCCCCCGTAGCCAAGTCACAATCATTTAAAACATTTTGTATTTTATAAAAATTTCAAATTGTCCAAGTTTTTATTTCAAACATTTTTTATTTTATAAAAATTACAAATCTTTAGGAATTAAATTTATAAATCCATTTTTACATATGTAATATTAGGGTATCATAAGTTATAAATATTATTTTACAGATTGTTGATTCTAGAATTCCTTAATGTACATTATTGTCTATCTTATAATTTATAAAGGAATATTTGTAAAATATACATACAATGAAAAAAATTTAAAACATACATTTTAATTTTTTTTTTTTTAAATTTAAAAATAAAATAGGAAGAGAATTTAAAAATTACATGTTTATATGTTCATTATACACAAACATTAAATTTATAAACAATATGGATTTAGTTAATTTGATATAAACATTTAACAATCAAATATTAACTTTTTAAATTTGATATAGACATTAAATAATCACATATTAATAATAGAGTAAGAATTTAAGTGATTGATCTGTGCCTAAGTAGACGACCAGGAGCCAAATTGACTATCTTTCACTCCCATGTTAAAGATTTGGATTTGAATGCCTTTCTTTTCTGTGCATAGATAATCTCTTATTAAAATTGGCTTTGACTTGGCCGTGGGGGGGAAACCTTGTGGCCTAACCATGGACATGCCCATGGCTTGGCCACATGGCTTGTTCCCTGCGACCAAGTCATAGCCATTTCAAATGTTTTGTGTTTTATAAAAAATTCATAAAAATTTCAAACTATCCAACTTTTTATTTCAAACGTTTTGAATTTTATAAAAATTTCATACAAATTTAAAACTATCCAACTTTTTATTTTAAACGTTTTGTATTTTATAAAAATGGTAAGCCCTAATATTGGCTCATTAACCCTTAATTGGGGCATATTAGATTAGTAATGTTACTTTATTTATGTCGGCTTGCTCATTAACCCTTAATTGGGGCATATTAGATTAGTAATGTTATTTTATTTATGTCGGCTTTAGGCCATTAGTTGTAATTATACCTCCTAGTCTCCTATATATGCCGAGGAGACATTTTCATTTTGAATCATCTGGTACTTGAACATTTAAGTGGGGTAAAAGGAGGTTGCCCCCTCGATAAGGCTTATTATCTGAAAATATCTCTTTTTCAAGGCATTGAGTACTTTTTCTGAGGTTTTTCTATGCTATATTGATATTTGGTTCTTAACATATGGTTTCAGAGCTCAAGGTCTTGGGGTTTTGCTGCTACATCTGAGACACCGTGGAATTTTTTCTATAACTTTATTTCTACAATGTTTCAGAAGGAATCGCTTGGAGTGTATTTAGTACACAGATCAAGGTACGTTGGGTTCAAAATTAATCTCTTGAGGCCTTATTCTTTCAGAGATACAGCCTATACAAGATAGGGTTCTGGAATCATCCTGAAATGAGTCATTGTGGAATTTTCGACATAAAACATTTTATGTAACGTTACAGACCCTGAACGCCAGAGGAAATTTACAGAAATGAGTAAGGAATATGTGGTAAAAAGTTCAGCTTCTGGGTCATCATAAATTTGTATATATACCTTGTGTAAGATAGGGTATCTGACTAGTCCTATTGACTAGTCTCAAGAAGGTGTTCCAAGTAAAATGATCATAACTTCTTGATAGAGTATCCAAATTGAGTGGGACTAGTTGCATTGGATCATGGACAGTCTGTAGTATTTTGGATGTGAGTTTCATAATTTGATATCAATTATTTTGGGCGGGGCATTCTATACAAGTGAGATCTCCTGGAAAGGCCAAAAATCTGCAGGTTGTGAGGAAGTTACCGTAAATTCCACTTGGCACACCCAATTTTGATCATACTTGTGGCATTGCAGAGAAGAAATATTAGATAAATACTTAAAAGAATGTTTCATACCCAGAAGGGCCGAAACATGGGAAATAGAACAAAATAAATATTGTCTAGCAGAACCACCTCAAAATCAAGAATCAAAAGTGATATTTGGCCAACATGCCACCCAAAAAGGGACCTTCTACACCAAATAAGCCTCCAGAAAATCCTAATTGGACTCTTGATGAAGGTGAAGAAATGCGTAGGGACATAAATGATTTACAAAAGAAGACAGTAACCAAAGATCAACTACAAGAGATGATGGATTCAATGAAAGCTAAGTTGGATACTAAGATGGATTCAATGGAAGCTAAGATCATGGAAGTAATGAAAAATTTCATAACAGAGAAGACACCCAAAAGTGAAAATTCATCCCATGAAATTCATGATGAGGACGCCAGGAAGGTGAATCAAGAATGGAGAAACTCCAACTTTGGTTTGAAGACCAACCACGTTCCTAAGATTGATATGAGGAAGTTTGATGGAAAGGACCCAATCACATGGATACTTCAGATGGAGCAATTCTTTGATCTCCATAAT